>UNPR01000020.1:0-349109 GCA_900536425.1 Hymenoscyphus linearis | reverse complement strand
TCTTTTAGTTTTTTTTTTTTTTTTTTGGTATGGTAGAGGACTTTATTTTTGGTAGAAGCCTAGGATATTGTTAGAGTGAATCTTGAAGAGGGGATTGTACTTACCTTAGCTTGGGTAACCTCGGGCGGACCATTTAGGACTTTTTTTTTTTTTGGTTTTTGCAAAGCGAATGATCGCATGTGCGCGCCGTAACCGTTAGGTTAGGTGGTGGTTTGTGGGTGTGTGCCTTGATTGGCGAGAGGAATTGTGGTAATTAGCGTGATAAAGGAGATTTGGGCTTTTGTGGGGGTGAATTTGAAGGTGCTGAAGGGTGAAGGGGAGGTCGGTTAGGGGGGTTGGCTGGAGGATGTAGTAGAGGCGAAGTATCGCGAAATAAACTAACTACTAAGTACTGTCGCAATTACAAGTATAGGTACTGTACAAATTCAACGACCTTCGTCCATAGCTAATCCCAGACTTGTAGTTGAACCCGAACCCCAACCCGGTAGGTCAGTTGATCAGTTGATAGTTTTCGATGATGAAGATTCATGAAGAATCATATATTATGTATCATCGGGAGATGGAGGTGGACGTGGAGGTGGATAAAGTCGTGTTAAGTCTTCCTTTCAGACTTTCTGGACTTACACTTAGACTGTGTTAACGTTCTTAGCTCTCGGCTCTCAGCTCTCGGCTCCCAGATTGGTGTGAACTATACGAGTAACGAGTTGAGTGTGGAGGAAGGAGGAAGGAGGAAGGAGCGATTCAAGCTCGGGATGGCATGGGATGGGATGGGAGTGTGTCTGGAGGTATGTCGAGGTCGAGGTCGATGTTGATCGAGAGTTTGCTGGAAGGAAGGTGCGAAGGAATTCAAGGGATTCAGATTTTTTGTAAGAGCATCAGTGTGTAAGTTGGGCCAAGTGGAGGTCAAGTTTGACTGATTATCAGAAAGGATCAAGTCGCATAATTAAAAGGGGTCAGTCATTCGTTAAGCGAGGCAGGTCCGCTAAGAATCAAAAATCAAAATACAACAAACAAATAGTAAAGTAAAGTAAAGTAAAGTAAAGTAAATGATTGATGATTGTGATTCTTGGGAATATAGAGTATATGTTAGTAGACTAAGAAGTATACTTTGGTTTCTGGGTAGGTAGGGAAGTTATATATTGCATTTTGAGATAACGATGATACTGTGTTTATGAGCCTGAACCCTGAAGTCATAACCCAACTTTTGTTTGTCGTTAGCATCCACTACAGGGCCCGGAAACTTCAGTAAATAAGTTACTCAAAAGGATACAAAGAGAATTGCGATGGCTGCAGCATCACATTCCTCACAGCTTACCATTCAATCCTTCGATTTTGCAGGTTCTAGGAGGCCACATCGGCAACATCGGCCATTTTTGTAAGCTGCAGTAGCCCTGAGGTTTCGCAAGATTCATCATATCTTCGATCGTCACCTACCCTTGAGATTGTTTGTATGTATATATAGGATATCGTGATCGTAAAATGCGTAATTAGATTGAGAGGGTGACATATCCCGAATCTCATTTGATATCATGTAACCAGGCGGTTTAATTTCCTAGCCATGTAGTAATGATAAGCGACGTAGCTAGCCACCAGAGCTCCCTTGCTCGGGGTGTAATTTCTCTACCAAGAAGTTGAATAATTTTGGATTAGAACTTTGACGATTGATGTGGGAGGTCGCTTGTTAATTGAGGAAGGACTATTTTGCAATTATTCAGGTCTTTGATTGTGATGCGGTTTTCCTCGTCGTTGGGGTATTAGTGTTTGTGATTTTGAAGCTGAGTTGATGGGAAGTATTGGTCTTTGACGAGAGATTGCTAAAGGTGTTTAATGTTTCTCTTGTTGGGTTTTTGCTTGACGCGGGTTCCTGTTTTCTGTTATAATTTGGTTTGTTGTATACGGGTTTCTTTAAATGCGAAAATGGATATTGATATTTCTTCTAGGAAGTAAGAATCACCAGTAGGATCTGTGATACAGTTAGAGATTGTGGATTGGTAACTCGTACTCTAAGCCGGTGCCTGAGATAATGAGTAAGTTGACGACGGGTAAGTTTCCTCGTTGTATGAAATGTACGCGGAATCTATGTTGTGCTGGGAGGTCATGTTGTGATAGGGAATGTTGATAGACTGTGACTCTGTGAGACTGGGCGAGTAATGGTATTATTGTCAGAAGGCGAATTATAGGTATATCTTATATCGTAGTTGGAGCCTGCATCGCATGTACTATTTACGACACAAGTCAGAGTGATTCCCTTAGAACATGTCTTTTTTTCTGTGGAATGATCTTGATAGCAATCGTTGGAGCTGACCACAGGATGTGAAGGGAGTATCATGTGATGTCTCTTGTCTGGATAAATTTGAGAGTTTCCTATACTGAGAAGAGCGTATCTCTGGTCTGGTGGAAGCAGGGTGACAGAAACTAGGTTTTATGAACATGTTTCAATCTTGGGCGGCTTTAGGCCTACATAGATGCATGAATGGAGGGTGAAGGAGGATGGTGTTCCTGGGTACCTACTCCGACCCGCTTTTATTTCGGCTTACACCTGCAGCTCTAAACTCAAAGCATAGCTAGAAAACCAGCACAGGAAGTCAACTTAATCTTCCACAACCATCAAGATGAGCGGAGGATGGAATACCAGTATGTGCCATAGCAATCGCAACTAATGAAAGCTTACTGACCCCTCCTAGTCGAATCGGATGCGGTTCGTGGGCGCAATCCTCCCCACCCATCCAAGAGCTGCCGCTGACATCCATTAGGGTGTCTTTACCTTCCTGCTCGATAATCTTGGAGTTAAGGATGTGCAATTTGAAGAGCTCATTGCTCTAGATGCTGATTATCTTCGCCAATTTAATCCGGTCTACGGCGTCATATTCCTCTTCAAATACCCTACCGGCGAGAAGGCAAATAGCGATGGCACTCCCAAAGATGGTCAATACGACTATGATGCTTCTGAGAACATGTTCTTTGCCGCCCAGACGATTCAGAATGCTTGCGGTACTCAGGCGCTCCTCTCGGTGTTATTGAATAAGGATGGCGTTGTTGATGTTGGAACACCTCTGAAGGACTTCAAGGAATTTACAACCGGCTTTCCGCCAGACATGCGAGGAGAGGCGCTCAGCAATTCGGATTTGATTAGAGATGTTCACAATAGCTTTGCGAGAAGTAGTCCATTCGTTGATGAGACCCAAAGAATGGCTACGGAGGACGATGATGTGTATCACTTCATTGCGTACACGTCTATCAACGGCACACTTTACGAACTAGATGGCCTGCAACCAGCGCCCATTTCTCATGGATCTAGTTCGGTTGAGGAGTTCCCCGAAAAGGTCATACCGGTTTTACAGCGACGCATCGAGAGATACCCCGCCAACGAGATTCGATTCAACCTTTTGGCTATGGTCAGAGATCTACGGGTACGAGCAAGAGAGTTTGGAGACCAGGAGGCGTTATATAGGGAGGAGCAGAAGAGGAGCGACTGGCAATTTGAAAATTCTTTACGAAGACATAATTTCGTAGGATTCGCTGGGGAGATTCTAAAGGGGGTCATTAAGGAAAAGTTGAAGGAGGGACCGGAGGCTTATGCCGCGTGGATCAAGGAGAGCGAGCAAAAGACGAAATCGAGATCGGAGGAGAGAAAGAAAGTTGGTGGTGAGGATAAAGAGATGTCAGGTTGAGTACTGGACCTTGTAAAGGAAAGGACAGCATTAATGGTGGAGATGTTGGGGCTGAGCAGTGGGAATTGCAGTCTTGCTAGGAAGGATTGATGAGGTCCATGCAATGACATAATAATGTTTTTTATGGACAACAAAGCAACCAGTAGTGACGCAGCGTTCCTGGCTAAATTTGAATTACGAGGTTACGACTTATGCCCTGGGTGCCGATCATCGAAAGCTAAAAGGATTGAAGAAAGGAAATAAGTAATAGAGGTGATTTTAGGGTATGGATGGAGGTATCTTCGAATTTCTGTGGCGGTTGCCATCCATTGAGATTGAGCCATGATGTTTGCAAGCATTCATATCTGTTTCCAGTTCCCAAAGACCCAAGGACCCAAGGACCCAAGCATGATCGGATCTTGGCCTACAGCTAAGTTGCGCAACCCATACACCTCGGCAGACTGCAGATGACTTGAACAAAAGCGCCCTCATACGCTGCTGTCCGTTTGATACTGTAGCGCTGTAAGTTGTACAGCAGCAGACTCGACATCGGCTGTGCCCCTCTTTTATAGTCATTATAATTTATATAAATTATCTCTTCTGACCACCAGCAAATGGCCTCCAGACATTGGTGCCGGTGCCATTATTCAAGGCGGTCGCATAAAACATCGTGACACAGATTTCGAGGGAGGACGGGAAGAACTGCCTGTGCTGCTGCGCCTGCTGAAACAACTCCCGCTGTGCTTAGTCGTACACCCGTTTCTGTAGAGAATTCTGGGCTACTGGGCTGGGCTATTCGAGTACTGAGTACTGCAGTCTGCTGCTACTCACTTTACTACTGCGCTGCGCCCATTTTCTGATTCCATCCAATCTATGAAAATAAATCTATGACCAAAATAATCTATAGACCAGAAATTCCCTATTCATACCTCCTGCATTCGTCATAAGTGACTGCAGTACCAGCATTGTTATTGCTTTCGGCCTTCACCTTCCTAGAAAGGTCTTCCTAGTACCCACACCCCAACTCTCTCACCCACCACCCACCACCCACCACCCACCTCCTCCTCCTCCTCCTCCTCCTCCATTCCAACGCCACTTGCCGACCGCAACGCCGACACAAGGCCAGAGTCCCCTCTAGCGAGGCCCCGTCCTCTAACAACCGCCAAAACCACCATCGTCCAACATCGAACCATTCGTCTCCTCATCCAACACCACTCCAACCTCCGACGTCAACACCACCCCAATCTCGCACCCATCTCTCGAGACTCGCCTTCTATCGGTACCTTCTCGCTGGCCGAGTACGAGTGGAGTTACAAGTACCGGAAGTGTTGACGGAGGACAGGATCGCCCAAGCGGCGCGGTAGAGTAGGTTAGAGTAGGAAAGCCAAATACGCAGGCGATGGAGGAGCTGGCCCCGCCGACAACACTTCTCACCTCCACCCAATCTCGAATACCAGCAACTGCCATCGCAGCCGGAGCACACGCAGCTCAGACGCTATGGTCATCTTATAGACAGGCGCATCAGGCCTCGATACAGGACGACAATCGCTCGACAATGAACGGCGTCGTCATTGGTCTGTTGAGCTCTTTTGGAAGCGCCGCCTTCATTGGCCTTATCTTCTTGATCATCTACTTCTTCAGATACACAACAGGAGGACGTATTCTGCTCGACCGGATAGGCCGGCCTGGCGAATATGACGATGAACAGGCATACGCAAGGGAGGAGGCCGAGGCCCTTGAGGAAATGGATGCCCTCGAGAGGACGGAGTACCTGAGAGCAAAAGGTTTGGCTTTTACCACTTCACAGTTGTATTTGAGGCCAGATTTACTAACTTATCTTCCATAGCCTTTATCCAAGCCAACCCACCCGATTCTCTTCCAACCGACATTTCATTATCACAATACTTAGCAATTCAGGAAAAAGGTGTTTCAGCATGGGAGTTTGAGCCAGAGTTGGAGATAGCAAATTGTTTTGTGGAACAAAGAACCGAAATCGAATTTTATGATAGCGAGTGCTCAGTGCTGTCGAATCTTCCACTCCCAAAGCAGAATGAGGTTTATTACTGGGAGGCGAAGATCTATGATAAGCCCGAGACTACTCTGATCAGTATTGGTGTGGCTACAAAGCCATATCCCCTCTTTAGATTACCTGGTAAGATTGAAGCTCTGCTGGTTTTATGACTGACGGTAGACTAATTGTACTACGTAGGTTGGCACAAATATTCCGTCGCGTATGCTTCTACTGGAAATCGAAGATACAACCAACCATTCAACGGTCCCAATTATGGCCCCCAATATGTTCAGGGAGATGTTATCGGAGTTGGATATCGCCCTCGAACCGGCACAGTATTTTTCACACGAAACGGAAAGAAGTTGGAAGACGTTGCACATGGACTAAAGTCTCAGAATCTATTTCCGGCAGTGGGCGCGAATGGACCTTGTACAGTCCATGTCAATTTTGGACAGTCGGGATTTGTTTTCATTGAGGCAAACGTTAAGAAATGGGGTTTGGCTCCAATGACTGGAAGTCTTGCCCCTCCTCCACCATACGGAAGCGAACAAGGTAGTATCTTGCTGGAGGCTGGAAGAGACGGTGCACAAAGCAGCCACCAAAGCCACTTCCCAGATCCAAGGCATGGGCGAACACGAAGCGGGAATTTCAGACACCACCCGCCTACAAGCCCAGGTCCTATACGCTCTCCGACTGATATTTCTCTCTCTCAACTTACACATATACCCACGAATGAAGAACCCGGAGAATCAAGTGCTACTGCTAGCACCTTACCATCCGGAAATAACCCACAGGCCTCGCTCAGTGTTCAACACCCCTCAAATCCCCCACCAGAGTACACAAGCCCCCAACCATCAACATCGGGCAGCCCTCGAGGAAGCAGCGAAAGCGAGAGAGAACCTCTCATAGCAAGAAAAAGCACGCCCCCGCCGATCCCAAGCTACAGCGATACCGTAGCGGAGGATCGTGCTAGGGAGCAAAGCGCCCATCGGCGAGAAAGAGCAGAAAGTCAGACAACCCGGATACAAGATCGGTCAAATTCATGACGATGAGTGGTAGTCGGGTACCTACAGACCAATAGTCTAATTCCGTGGTGGAAAATTTTAAGGAAGGGGGGTAAAGGTGTTGGGGTTGGGGGGACGGCGGTCATTCTTTGCTTAGCGTAGGGAAAGGTGCTCTTCTTTCGTTCATTATTCTCCTGGGGGTAGCGAATGACAAACTTTGAATGGCGTATCAGGGAGTTTGGTCTGAATAATATCAAGGGAAAAAGACGACAAAGCGTGTTTCTTTTCTGGGAATCTTTTTTTTTGTCCTTTTCTATCTTTTTGTTTTTGACTTACAGCAGTTTTTCCTTTATATTGTCTTTTGGGTTTCTTTGGTTTCTTTTTTGTTTTGCGTGCATTTTCTTTTGTCCTTTCTGGTTGGTTGGGTTTTCAGCGAGCGAGCGAGTACGCTAGAAGATATCCGTGAGATGCGAGGAAGGGATGGATGATGGGGCAATTCGAGACAGAGAGAGAGGTGAGGAGGGGCCGAGAATGAATTGTTCAAGGGGAAATTATATAAAGAAAGTTATTCGGAGCCGGGAGGGAGCCGGGAGGGAGGAGCTGGAGTGGAGTGAGACGGTATGTCGTTGGGGAGGACAAGAAAACGGAACGGGGAGATTTTTGATTATATTTTTGAGCGAGCATTGCGAAAGGACGGGTGAAAAGGATGGGGTGGGTGTGGGAGGATATATGTATGTAGCATAGGTTGTTGAAGGAAGGTCGATAGTCGATACACTGGCAAAATACGATACGACAGACCAATTCTCATTTGTTAGATTACTTCTAGGACTTTTTTTTTTTTTTTGGTGTATGTTTTGTTTGTTTTGTGGGGTTGAATTTTGTCTCTCTGATGATTGGATAGCAAGCGAGTTCTTGAAGATCAGGGGTATCAGCTTAGAAGGAAGGAAAAGGATATCTATCGTTCACTTTTGCAACCTTGAGCATTAGTTGGATTGCGGTGTTGTTTGAGGGTTCTTGTATGTATGTCTTTTAGGCTGGGTCTGATGAAATGGTCTTTGTATCTGTATTCGTACTCATATCCATTTCCTTTTCTGAAGTTACGCAACTATAATCCGTTCATTCCTCGTCTTCTTTACCTCTTAT
Organism: Hymenoscyphus linearis; assembly: GCA_900536425.1. Lineage (NCBI taxonomy): Eukaryota > Fungi > Ascomycota > Leotiomycetes > Helotiales > Helotiaceae > Hymenoscyphus > Hymenoscyphus linearis. Next base: position 341,301 of record UNPR01000020.1, on the reverse strand, counting down.
ATAGTGACTTTTCTTGAGTTAATTGAAATGATCTAGAGAATCTACTACTTCTACTTCAGTTCCGCTAAGAGAATCTATAGATCTGTATTCTTCATTGTCTTGTTCTTAGATATTTCACTGAATTATCTACCGCTATTATTATAATAAGAATGTTATCCTATTCTCCTTCGTTCACTTTGCAACCTTGAGCATTAGTTAGATTGCGGTGTTGTTTGGGGGTTTTGTATGTATATATGTCTTTTAGGCTAGGTCTGATAAAATAGTATTTGTATCAGTATTAGTACTCATATCTATTTCCTTTTCTCAAGTTACGCAACTATAATCCGTTCCTTCCTCGTCTTCTTTACCTCTTATATCGTGACTTTTCTTGAGTTAATTGAAATGATCTAGATAAATCTACTACTTGTACTTAAGTTCCGCTAAGAGAATCTATAGAGCCGTATTCTTCATTGTCTTGTTCTTACATCTTTAACTAAATTCTCTACCGCTATTATGATAATAGGAATGTTATACTACTTCTCCTTAAGTTCCGCTAAGAGAATCCATAGATCCGTATTCTTCATTGTCTTGTTCTTACATCTTTAACTAAATTCTCTACCGCTATTATGATAATAGGAATGTTATACTACTTCTCCTTAAGTTCCGCTAAGAGAATCCATAGATCCGTATTCTTCATTGTCTTGTTCTTACATCTTTAACTAAATTCTCTACCGCTATTATGATAATAGGAATGTTATACTACTTCTCCTTAAGTTCCGCTAAGAGAATCCATAGATCCGTATTCTTCATTGTCTTGTTCTTACATCTTTCACTAAATTATCTACCGCTATTATTATAATAAGAATGTTAAGAACGTTATACTATTCTCCTTTTTTCTTTACTCTCAAATTATATTCTTTGGTTACTTAAACGTATTGGAATGCTCAATTACGATAAATAAATAGTATATAACAACTAGAAGTAGGTAAGGGTAAGAAGAGAATTGCTATTTTATGCTATTTTATTTATACAATTCTTGGGAAGTACTGTACCGGCCTAATATCTAGTCTCTAATAAATGTTCATCCGAATACCCGTCTACCCTAGTGCCTCTTACGAGTACTGTCCAATATCGAATCATGTCTTCGGAATCTATACATCTATATCTGTACTAATTTCATGGCAGCGCTATGTTTTATATTAATAAAAGGTGGTTTTGTAAGTAATAGGAGGGTTGTGTAGAGTTGTATGGGGTGGGTGTTGTTTGTTGTGATCTGATTGGGGGGCTTTGTTGTGTTAAGCGAGGGGCTTTAGTAGGGGGGTTCTTTGGGGGTGAAAGAGGGGGAGAGTTGGTGAAGAGAGATAATCTCAAAGTGCGCAGAACTACATTGTATTGTGCATGGTACTTTGTTTTTCGTCAATTTGCAATTGCCTCGAAGCAAATCAATAGGCGCAATTTTGGAATAGAAATGGAAACAGGGACCATGTTTTCTTGAAAAAATGTTATCAATTCAATTTGTTCTCAGGACCAAAGCCTGGAAGTACTGTAATTAAGGGTCTCATTACACAAGAAGGGACCGCCATCCCAAATAAGCCGAAATATGGCTGCAGTACAGTGAACTAAAGTGATACCGCCAGCGGTAAGTCACTTCAATCATTTCTTATCCTAGCCCCTTAGGAGCTCCAACCACCATGGAGTGGGGTTCTCGTTGATCTCTGCTAAGAACGTAGAATCATCTACAAGGCGTGGGTCAAGCTCATCCACGAATCGTCTTTCCTCACCATCCTCAAAGAGCACTTTAGGTCTTCCCGCACCGAACTCCCTTCGGTCAAGTGGACAAATGGTTAGCGGTCCAGTAAAGTCCTCCTCGTCCCATTCACGAAGCCAACGCCATAGGCATTGGTAGCCTATGATGTGATTGCAAGGCAACCTGACAGGACTATCTCTGATAGCCCCACAATTTGAATAGGTTGTCTTGTAGGGCTCGTTTTCTGGGGGTTCACACCGATCGCCCAAAGGCTCAAGACAAATAATGCAATCAGTGGGGTCCGAATCAGGGTCCAACACATCCAGCTCAAGAAAAGCGAGAGCTGGCTTCAGTCTTTCCCATACGATATGTTGTTTGGGACGTCGATCTCCAAATGGGTAGTACTCCAAAAACAAGTCTCTATTCTTTTTGAATAGCGCGACCCAAAACTCGGTATTCGCCATCAATAAGGCGGCTCGGACACGATAGTAATTTTGCAATTGGTCCTCGCTTGGTTTTGTCGTCCATGGTACATGGATGCGTTCAACCCGCCCTTGTTCAGATTCAGATCCGTCGTCTTCGTTATCACTTGGCTCCCATTCTGTTTTGTCCCAGCCCCAGTGTTCCCAGATCCGCTCATGCATAATTATTTCTAGGTCTGCGAGCCAAGCGTAATCTTCCATTGATAAAGGGCGCTCAACCGGAAAGACAGGTGCCTGAGGATTTGGATCTGGGTGTTCAAGTCGATCATTCTGGTGATCGAAGATCCACGCAGTGTTATCGAGCCTTCCCTCGATTGCTTCCTTGCAATCTAGGTTGAAGACTCGATCTGCTTCAATTCGCTCCTCTTCATCAAGGGTAGCGATAGGATACTCCTGGGTACGAATGGGACCGAGTTCGTTTTTTGTTATGCATGTTGGACAGTGTTGCGCAATGTTACAATTGATCCAATCGTGTTGGTTACAACTCTTGTCTGGGTTTGCTGTTTTGGCTTCACAAGGATACGTTCTCTCGGTTACCCAAAGGTGGGCATAATGATTGGAGGGGCAGTCTGCGAAAAGGTAACCCCACGTAAGGCACATTGTGGTCGGTATGTGGTTTCTTCTGTTGAAAGCAATCAGGTTGAAAGGTTTGGTCAGATTTCAGTAAGTTTGATGGATGTTTGTAAATGGAGCAAGATGTTTCCTGGAAATCGCATGTGGTCTTTGGTACACCATCTTCTAAAGAGAATAAAAGCAACCAGTTACTACTAAGGGGGGCTTAGCGGGTCGGCTGCAATAGCCAGCTTATCGTATCATCGCAACTACTAACGGGCATGCAGTAGAACAGTACTCTCTATTGGTTGGCCCTAAGCGAGCTTAAAGCAGTTCTTAAAATATATCGGATGATATTGTATGAGGTGGGGTGTTTACAGTAGTGAATTGGGAGGCTTATCTTTGGACTCAATTGAGAAAGTTCATCTTCCAAAACAAGTATGGACATCAAGTAAGCATACAAGGAAGGGCCAGAATTAATACTGGTGTTGGTGAATTTAGGAAACATGTCATATGGAGTTATGTTTGGTACAGTACAAAGGCTACTTATTTGAACACTACAAATAAGCTAATCATTGAAGTGCCTTTATCAACATTCTGAACTCTAGAGATAGGACTCTGATATTCTATTGGCATCTCAACGAAACATTGAGATGTAGTTAACACATTACCAAGATAATTAGGCTGATAACTTGCGATTACACAGTGTATGTTATCTCCCCTCCTTTCGGCTCCCGCCACTCCTATCTACAGGAATATCCATCCTGTTCCGTCCGTAAAGATCAGCGGGTTATCCTTCCTTTTCCAATCCGAACCAATCGTATCTTCCTATCCTCGCCAAGATATCGGATAGGAAAGGCTAGGCGTGGTCCTAAGGCTAGGGCTTAGTAGGTCTGAAATGTAGGTGGAATTAAGGAATCAGGAGTAAAAAGGGGGTCAAAAAAGGGCTGGATTCCCAGGAAAAACCACTTTACACACCTATAGCCACCAGCAGCTGACTTACGCGCGCATAAGCGAATAGCCTCATTTTTTGACCTTATTTCAGCCTCTCCTTCCTACTCCTGTCCTGAACCCAGCCTTTCCTTATCCTCTCCTATCTATCCTAGCTTCCCAAAAACTCCTTCCTACTCCTCGCCAGCCGTAGGGGCTTTCCTGTTCCTTTCCGTAGGGCCTGGAAAGGAGTGGAGGGGAAATACCATACACTGCAATTACACCACAGTATACTGCAATGTGGCTTAGCGAAGTATGGTGAATCTTGATATTTCTACATCAGGATGATCAGGCAGACTTTGAGATGACCCTGCTCTGTCTGTGATCCCTATTTCATTATCCCAAGTGGTAATTTAAAATATTCATCGTTCTCCCCTAGATACTCTAATCGTAAATGTAAACCATATACAGAATTTCCTAATGGCATCAATTTGAATCTGTGGCTTTCAAGAAGGAAGAGACAATTGAAAGCATGATTTGCAATGTGCAATTTTCTCTTGGTTGGACACAAAGAGGTCTATTTGCCATCTCTTCCAAAGTATCCAGCAAAAGGGCTAAATGTAGGTGGTCTTCCACTTTAATCAAGAAAGGCTAATTAGTCTATTAGTCAAACTACGGAAATATTACAAAAGCACATGACTTTGATATAATGACTTTGATAGGAAAAAAGACGCTGATTAGCGCTACTTATGTAGTACGGAACACCACAGACGGTGGAGAGAGGCTAAGCTAAGAAGCCTAGTCTGATTGAGTACTCTCAGAGGCGAGTTATTTTTTATGTTTACTTACATAAATTGATACAAAATGTGTCTTCAATTAAGTATTCGTACTGTTTGAAAGTACGTATTCTTATGAAGTAGTTCCCCTCTGTAGGCACTGAATATCAAGACCCACATTTCCACCCGATGTTTTGCCGACGCGTATAGACGCGGGACATCTTACGAGCGAACCGGTCTTTTCTACCTCAACCTCTACAAACTAGAGATGCTGGCCAAACTCTCAAGGCCTCCTATATGGGGATTCGGTACGCAGCTACCGATTCTCAAACATCTTTCCAGGACGAAACCATCATTCAGAAGATGGTACTCGGTGGTGGCCAATCGAACCTATGATGTACCGCCGATGTGACCCTCTCGGAAGATACATACTTACACATTTGATAGGATGCCGTGGAACTTCTTAACACCCTTCAAACGCCATATAGCGTTTTGAAAGAGCGGAGAGAGAAGGGAATTAGACTTGATAAGACGGCCAATGAGGAGATTTTGAGGTGCCTGGAGAAAATTGGGTACAATGTAGGAGTTTTTCAGTATTTGTGAATGTGTTTATGTTCAGTGCCTTGGATTTTCTTCTAAAAATCAAAGTAGCCATCTCCAAATTCTGTCTCTACTCCTAGCTTTGTTTTTCAGTTCAATCACTTTCATCTCACTTCTATATCGCTGACCCTGTTCGTTCATCTTAATATAATACATTCTCATCAGTCCTTTTCCTTTCAAGCTTTTAAAACTGCGAAATTCTTCCTAAAGCAATGAAGGTATCTTATTCTAACATTTTCCAGCAAGATGACCTCTCCCGCCTCAACATCCTTCACGTGGCCGGTACCAAAGGGAAAGGCTCAACCTGTGCCTACATATCCTCAATCCTCGCCCAACACCAGAAAAATACCTCACCCGCCATTCCTCAAAAAATCGGTCTCTTCACGTCCCCACATCTAATAGCAGTCCGAGAGCGAATCCGCATAAATTCCTCCCCCATTTCGGCACCGCTCTTCGCAAAATACTTCTTCCAAGTCTGGGACATGCTCTCATCTTCACCTAACGCCCTTCCAAAACCAGTATACTTCCGCTTTCTCACTCTCCTCTCCTACCACGTGTTCCTCTCTGAGCAAGTCGATGCCGCAATTTACGAGGTAGGCGTCGGCGGCGAATATGACTCGACAAATATTGTTCAGAGACCTGTTGCTACAGGTATCACTACTCTGGGTATTGACCATACATTTTCGCTCGGGGGAACGATTGAAGAGATAGCTTGGCACAAAGCTGGAATCCAGAAGTTTGGGACGCCGTCTTTCACAGTCCCTCAGAGAATGGGTGCTATGAACGTCATCCAGTCACGGGCTGAAGAACGAGGTGTGGAATTTTTGAGAGTTGTGGAGCAAGACCAGAGGCTGGGGGACGTAAAGGTACGACCTAATGCTGATTTCCAGAAGGGGAATGCGAGTTTAGCTATTGCAATGGCGGAAACTCTTCTGAAAAAGATTGATATCAGGTTTGAAATAGATTCCATGAAATTACCAGAGGCGTTCAAAGAAGGGATTGAACAGGTAGTTTGGAGAGGGAGGTGTGAGAAGAAGGTCGAGGAGAGGGTGACTTGGTATTTGGATGGGGCACATACAGCTGATAGTATTGCCGTGGCTTCAAAATGGTTCAGTGAGGAGACGGGTAAGAAGTACGTTGTCTCCCTTCCAATACCTACACCATTTTCATTTTCTGAAGCTAAAAGCGTCACCAACAGAAAAGCAATTCGTGTTTTGATTTTCAATCAACAAGGTCACAGGGAAGCTGTTGAATTACTTGAACATCTCTACCACGCTATTAACAAGCACAATGTCGTCTTTGATCACATTGTCTTCTGTCCCACAGTTCTGCTTCCCTCTTTATCAACTAAGAAAGGTAAATCTCACCACCCTATAAGTTTCGTTGATTCATCAATACTCACAGCCCCAGCAGACTTTATGAATGCCAGCAACGACACGCAAGCCATAATATCCTTAAGCCTACAAAACCTCTTCGCAAGAAAGTGGAAGGAGCTCTCATCTTTGTCCCCACCCTCATCCACAGCCGTCAACACACAATCCACAAATATCAATGTTCTCTCAAGTCTCAATGACGCATTCAGATATGTACGCTCACTATCTGAAACCTATAATGGAGGGAATGAAACGAAGAAGGAAGATGAGAGATTAGAAGTCTTCATCACGGGCAGCGTCCATCTTGTTGGTATAGCTTTAGGGTCTTTAGAGGGTGTTGACGCTTTGTGAAAATTACTCTTCGTTCCAGACACAGTTGTAGAAGACTTTATTGTTGGCCTCTGGTGTTTCATTTATATCGTACTCCTCGTAAGGTTGGCGAATCAACTATCTCAACAGAAACATCATGCTGAGCTGGCTGACCTCTCCCCTGTCTGGCGTTTGAAGGTAGAGCAATGAAATTTTTAATGAACCCTGTACCCCTTGATCTCTCAGGCACGTTCTGTAACCATGCTCCAACAAGATGTAAGCTCCCTGTAACAAGTACGAGCACCTTCCTTCTTCTTACTTCCCCATCCCCTTGATCTTTGAAAGCAAAGTTTTCAGCAACATCTATGGCTTCCCTCACGCTTCCATAAACGGCGACGAAGTTATTGCGATCCATTTCTCCATACGCGTCCATTAGATATGTTTGCTTTGAAAGATCTCTACTTTCAATGTTTTTAAAATCATCATCAGGGAAAGCCTGATTCGGACAAAATGCCCCAATACTAAACGCTTGATACCGGTTGATGCTTTCTGCCCAACGGGGATTTGAGACTTTGCTTTCAGAGGTCATGAAAGCTTGAGCAAGTTCACGTTTGATACTGTACAAGAGACTTTGAAGGAGAGGTTTTCCGTCCCGTTCACTTTGGTTAAATATCAGTACGATGGTTTCTGGGGTGTCATTCTTCTTGAATGCTTCAATGAGGTGAGATCCAAACCAGGTTCCAACGGCCTGCATTCCTTCATTGGTGTGGGAACCATCGATACAATATTCCACATCATTGTGCTTGTAGATTTCGCAGCGGCCGGGCCATTTAACAGTTTCCAGGCCTGTAACAAATTTTGGAGGAAGGGCAGCATGGTCATTCAACAATTCAGTGTGGACAGGGAAGCTTTGTGGAACGTTGAGACCTTGGAGATGGGCTGCTGCAACAGAAACTGCTAAGCTTGCATTATCTTTCTGAAAATCACCAATCAAGCCGAGCTTGATATCGCCTGAGCTCAGAGACGGTAGCCTTTCTACCACTGTGACGTTTGAATTCTTCTCATTTGCTCTCTCTTGAATGACCGCTAGAGCTGTAGGTGGCTGTAATGCGGTGAAAAGTGGGACATCTTGTTTGATGATACCACCTTTATGCCAGGCAATCTCCTCAATTGTCCCCCCAAGCATTTCAACATGGTCCAGCTCCAACCTCGTAATCGCGCAGACGGACACTGCTTCTGAAGGGAGAATATTGGTACTATCGTATTCTCCCCCAATCCCACATTCGACAATAGCAGTCTTAACACCCTTCTTCATGAATATTTTCAACGCAAGAATCGTTAGAAATCGAAAATATCCTGGCCTCAACTCCAGCGAGTTATTCGTGTTTTTGTCCTCTGCAAACGCACTCCACAACTCCTGGAACTGCCTGATAAAGTCAGTCTTCCCGATGGGCTGACCATTGATCTTAATTCTTTCTCTGACATCTACAAGATGGGGGCTGGTGAACGTCCCTATGCTTCCCGCCAGCCCCTCTCCGCGATATTGCATCAGGATACTCTCAACCATCGCGCAAACGCTTCCTTTCCCACTACTACCCGCAACATGGATACACCTCATGCCTTTCTTCGCGATGTCCTCTGGCGCATAGCCTGCCTTGCGGAACCACTCCAGCATTTCTGGGATCGCATCTTTATTCCGGTTTGGGGTATTTGTGGCATCGGAAAGGGTGGCACGAATTGCGCGATTAGATTGGAGGGTTGAGAGAAGAGATATGACTTCTTGGTAGGTATAATTTAGGGGGGGCAGCGAGCTGTATCGACGGGAGGGTATTTGTAGTCGCGGGGAAGGAGAAAGATGTTTGGATGTTGAGATTACGATTGCGCGACGGAGGGCCGCTGAGAGAGGGCAGATATTCATCATGGGTGTTTCATCACAGCGTCGAAATATGGAGACAGCTGGAGCGTGTCGCCGTGTGTGGTAGAATGCGAGTCGCAGCGCAGCGCGAAACTTTCTGTGAATGCGGATGCTAAGCTCAATGGATGCGGGTGGGGGGAGGGGTGGTGTGGTGTTGTTAGAAAGGAGCCCTTGGTTGGGTTTACCCAGAATTTGAATAGCAGGGGTCTGGTTTGATTGGCACGAGGGTGGCAAGTGGCGCTTTAAACAGCCTTTAAATTTCAGATAATAGGTAACTTAGGTGTAATTTACTTATTAAATTTTAGATTCCCCATAATTACCTGGATTTATGGATATTAATACTGTGCTGTATTTTCACCTGATGTAGAAATTTTTCACGAACCTCACATGAGTAATTCGACTATCTCAAAGCTCCCAATTGATAACTTCATATAAATTAAGAAGTCTCATCCACAAAAACTATAGATGCCCAAATATTCTCTTTTGGCAATTCGATACTAGATCCTTAAGAGCTATATGTATAATATAGGGTCTGGAAAAAAGGACACAAATTCTAAAGGATAGTGTCATCTAATAGTTATAAGGGTAAATGACCAAACTACCCCCTACGATATTGACTTTTAACAGCACTACTCTCTCAATTTATACCCCTTAAAAGTGGGGTAATCCTGGCATTCTCTCCCGTAAAAGAAGGATATTCTAGTAAGTAATCGTTTACTATTTTTCATATTTATCTATAATATTGTTGTAGTAAATTAGAGCTGCTTCCTTCTACTACTGCAACTTTACCATCTACTACTACTACTAACCCCACCACTACCACCACTATTAACACCACAACACCACCGCTACCACCACCATGCTACCCCACTAACTATACCACGCAAATGAGGAACTAATTATTAACTCGAACAGCAAGCGACTCGGTCTAACGATTCAAAAGCTTATAAGTATGCGAGGCAATATAGATCAAGAGCGACAAATGGTTTAAAAAATAAGTCTCGTACAAAGCGATACAGTCTAGAACACCTATTTCCAGGCAAAGGAGCTTAATAAGGCCAGGCACGAGGAATTAAGGATATAAAGTAAGGGACAAATAAGCTTAACAAGGAATACTATGCTTAACCGCCCCTAAAGTCTACTAGAAGTAGACTACGAGGTAGAAAGTAACTGGGAGTAGATTGATTTACTTTGTTTATTATACTTTAGTATACTATACCATAAAATCGTATAAAGAAATACAATCTTTCGACTTTTATTTACTACTAATTAGAGTACCTCTCTTTTATATAAGACTGGACTACCCTGCTTTAAGGGGTACAAATTTAGGGGGTAGTCCTGTTAAAAGTTAACATCGTAGGGGGGTATTTGAGGTATATCCAATAAGTTAGGGGGTAGTTTAGTCGTTTACCGTAGTTATAATTAGTATATTATCTATATAACCCGCCATCTATAAATTATAAAGCAAATCTAATGTGCAAACCTAAAATCCTTCCTTCGACTTCCCGAAAGTTCGGTATTTGTCTTATACGCAGCTTGTTCCTCAGGAGTCATTTTAGCCCAATCACGATCCCTCTGCTTGTTCCGGTACACATAGTATAACTTCGTAAACACAAATAGCAGTAACGATAAGAAGTTGACGATGATCAGGTTTTGGTTTCCGCGATGGTAGTAAGGCTTGTCGTCTTCTCGATAGCTAGTAGAAGTCAGCAATTGGGCTTTTCGTAAGATATGAAAGAGGTAAAGGGGAAATGTAGCATACATAAAATTCGCACAGATATTTCCCAACTGCACTGCCATATTATAGAATGCAGCCGAAACACTCCGCGCTCCAACATTATTGGAGTTCTTCGAGACCCATCCCACCAGAATAGCATGACAATAAGGATAGCTCAACAATACAGTCGTAATAGCAAAAGTACCCCATGCATCATGGAGTGATCCTTTCCAAAATCTCAAAGCGAATAAGCAAGGAAGAGTCCAGAGAGGTTGAAGAATGGACACCATAGCTCTCGAATTCAGTCTCTCACTTAACCAAGTAAGTCCAATAAGCGTGATAATATGAGCAACCGAGTATGGAATCGTCATGAGATTAGCATCAAAAGTACTAAATCCCAAGCTCTTTAGCGTAAGTGTGATGTAGGTAGCTGGTGGTGATTGCGGAATATAAGCGATCAGTCCAATCGCATATAGAGGCCAGAGATCATAGTCCTTTGCGGCTTCCCAGAGACGTCTGAGCGTGATGGCTTGTCGGTTGTGCATATCTCCTTTGCTAGGATCGTCGCGTAAGACTCGGTTTACGACTATTTTTACTTCGCGTTCTGTGAACCACCCCTTTGGTCGGAACCAGGTTTTCGTTTGCGTCGCTGAGGCAGGCATCATGAAGAATGAGGCGATTCCTATAGAAAAAGTTATGGCTCCTTCAATCAGGAAAAGCCATTGCCAGCCTGCCCAGCCATGGATTCCACGCATACGAAGGAGACCAAAGGCGAGAAGGGATGTGATAATTGTTGTTGTGGAGAGAGCGGTCCAGAAAAAGGAAAGACGGATGGGGAGTTCTCGAGAGGTATAGAAGTAACTAAGCCAAAGAACAATGTCCGGAATAAATCCACCCTAGAATTTCATGTTAGATGGCAATTGAATATTTGCAGGAAGGAAGCTTACCTCGAGAAGTCCCAGAAGACAGCGACAGACGTAGAATCCTGCCCGATTATGCATAGCGCATTGAGACATGGCTACTACTGACCAAAGACTGATTTGCATTGGAATCCAACGATCGGGTCCCAACTTTTTGGATATCAGTTGAGAAGGAAGCTCGGCTAGTAAAAAGGAGAACAGAAATATGACATTTCCAAAATTGTAATCTGTCCACGACAGATCAGAAATGTTAACAATGCCAACCTCAGAAACATACCATCAGTGTTCAATTTCAAATCTTGTAGTAAATTATCCGCATTCGCTTGAACCAAATTCCCACGATCAACCTGAAGCGCAAAAAACATGACACACTGTTGAAAGTATTGTCAGTAATCACACACGAAGATATGTATTAGTGTCCATAACTTACCGCCCACATACAAACATGCCAGTCCAATTTCCTAACCAACTTCTTCTCTTCTTCGGGTGTCCATGTCAAAGTAGGCTCGAAGGCTTCCCGGCACTCATAATTGCAATTGTCGTAAATATTCTTCCAGTGAGCAGCCATATCGGGATCCAAGAAAGGATTATTCTTCAGGCCATCACCTTCCTCGTCGGATGCAAAACTGCTGGAAGGAGCAAAATCCCGATCTTTTGGTACCGGACCGCTAAAGGTCGCTATTTCATCGTACTGGATTCTGTTTTTGCTGTCTGGATCAGTATAGCCTTGGCTAGAGCCATCGCTTACGACAGAGGCGCCAGCAGTCGTTTGTTTCGACATGTTTTGGCGATTAAGTGAAGCAGCCTATTTTTGCTCGAATTTCTGGCTTTTGACAATGCTTGGAACTCATTAGGAAGAGGGCATTTGATTCTTATGATGAAATAAGTTGCTTGATACGGCAGTGCCTATGCTGAGATGATGAAATAGAGACGCGGATCACGACTACGCAAGAGTGGGAAACTCAATAAACCCCAAGACAACGCAGTCTCCATTTTCAAAATGAAGAATGCCGTAGCCAGTTGACCGTAATCTTTTCAACACAGATAGCAGCCAGCAATAGCCAGCAATAGCCAGCAACCGAGGTAGAAAATCCTTGAACTTGCAGAGGTTTCCCTCTAACGGGCTCACACCCCAGCGTTTCTTATGCATATTTTCTGGGGCCAACCAGTAATCCTCGTGGTTGCACAATGGGAAGAAGACATCACAAGCATGTCCCTCCCAAAGCAAGTGGAATATACGGAGACAAAATGTGAGCTTTCGTCCCAATGTCTCGGCGAATAGCTCAAACTGGGTCTACCGAGACATACGCAATATCGCTAAGAGATAGAGTGATAGAAACTCTCCATACTTTGTGTTAAAAAAGCGGGAAAACAGATACAGAAAACGCCATCTCGTCCGCAAAAACCTACCAACTCACCCCAAAAGAACCCAGAAACCGAGAGTGGCGGATATTTGCAAGCATCTCTTGGGTGATACGACACAAAAGACCCTCCTCGTACACATGTACGGACCCTCTTCCAGCGCAGTCTTCCACCAAAACCAGCAAGATTTAATTCGTGCAAATTCTCTGTAGTATGAGCCGCCAATACCACATAAGATCACCTCATATACGGGAACCCCGCTTTCCTAACTCCCAAAAGTTCAAGAACCTAGAACTCAACTGCTCAAGAGCCGAGCCCCAAGTATATCACAGAGCGGGCAGCCTACCAGCCTCACAAATCTCGCCGAAATATGGAAAAAATGGGTTATCAGAGACTTCTGATTGGCAGATTGGAATATGCGTCAAGACGATCACAAGAATATAAATCAAGGGTCCCTGACTTGAAAATTTACGTCCCTGGTGTTGTTCTTGGAGGAAAAGACGTTGGCGAAAGACTTCCCTGGTATGTCGTGCTTTCGCTTAATGTAACCTTAATGTTTATCACGTGACCGAGTCCACTTCCCCGCGTGTTCATCCATGTTACTGTTAGCAACCCTGACGTGCCTGATTTGAGGTAGAGCTACCATGGACTCATGATTTGATTCAAGTTCATGTAAAAGCCAGAAATTCGCTACCAATCTATGTACACTTGCTCAACAACATTACAATATCAAGGAAAAGAACTCAAAACTTGGCAACCTCATCTCCAACCTTCGCCTTCTCATTCTCAGCAGCCTTGATACCCAACCCCTCTCGTCTCCCAGTGCTCTCGGGATCAAAGAATGGCTTCTCTCCTACACTCACAGCCCGAACACCATATCTCTCTCCTTGTCCCTCAATGTCATAAGTAGCAGTATGGAAAACAGATCGGTTATCCCAAATGGCAATATCATTCTTGTTCTGCCATCTGAACCTCGCTTGCAGATCATGGTTGTCCACGAGCAACCGGTTAAACCACTTGAGTAATGCTTTACTTTCCAAATCGGTGATACCATTGATGTGGGAGATATGTCCGCCAACAGGGAAGATTGACTTCCATCCCGAGACTGGGTTGGTACGAACGACTGGATGGACAGCTTTAAGCTCTTTACCGATATTGAGTGGAGAGCCACGCGGTTTCTCATAGATGGAGAAGCCGCCACGGGAAGCGGCTTCTATGAAGCCTGGCTGATGGAAAGTGCAAGTCAATCCCTCCAAGAATTTCTGATATGGCTCGGAAATGCGATCATATATCTCATATCCACTTGCCCAAAGAGTATCACCACCAGTCTTTGGCAGAACCTCGAGTCTCAAGCTTGAGTAATCTGCAGGCGCTGGTTCGAAGGAAATGTCCGCGTGCCAGCCCCCAGCATTTTGCTTTTTCTCAGATTGGTTGATGATACTGTTATTAGCGTAGAGCTTCTTGTTGAGAACACTGTCGATGGTGCTGATTTCTGGATCCGTTACTCGGTAATCATCGCGTTCCGAGTTAAGGATTGGATGGATATGAAGGCCCGAATCCGCTGGTTTTCCGGAGAGGAGTCCAAGTTTTTGGACAAGCTGCTTTTGGAGATCTGCCGTAAGGTCGTCCTGAGCTCGGAAGAAGACTACCCCTCGCTGAGAAACTAGTTATTAATTAGTACCATGTCGGTATGAATGGAAATAGGAGATCCTACTCGTAAGGGCCAATTCTCGGATGAGAGAATCGGAGTTTGGAGATTGAAGCCATTGTGCCAAATTGGCATGAGGATATTCTCGTCCAATAATTGGAGTGACTTCGAAATGCTCATACTCATCCAGAGCCCCGGTGCTCTTAACCCATGGCTTTGGTGATGATAATTTTGCTTTTCCAGCGGAAACTGGGACTACAGATGGGTCCAGCGTGTCGGTTGCCGAAGGTGCCATTGCGATGTTTAGCTTATGTGTGTTTGTTCTTTGAGCTGAGAGAAACAAGCAATGCAAGATTTCAAGCAATATCGATAGAAATGGGTACTCTGGCCGTATTTATCCTTCAAAATGATCAGTCCATGAAGCACACCATCATATCAAAGAGCAGCCTCTCACAATCTGAACTATTTCTCGTATCGGATACAACTAGCCGTGTAAGTCCGGCTACAAGTCTACCTAGTCTCCACCTAGTGGTGGATTCCGGAAGTAATCTACCACTGAGAGTATACTTCAAATGTCACATCATTGTGCGGGGCCCGTAGTCTGTCTGTTATAGCCAAGCCAAGGGCCTTCGCCCCTCCATTAATGCTGGCCCATGTCTTACGCCATATCAACATTATATTCGCAAGGACGGAACCCAAACTGACGCCATGAATGGTAACCATAAGTGGGAGTTTGTACTGTTTGTGATGATCTTCAAGTCAAACATACAAAGAAACATCTTGGTCCTGTAAAAGGGAACGAATCAATTCACGAAGAAATTCTTTGATATCATCATCGTAGCAAGGCAACATGACCACTTGAGTAATCTGGGGCCTTCCAGTGTATACGCAAGCCAGAAGCGAGCAAAAAAACTAATAAATGGAGATTAATATGGGACATAGACAACAGTAAACCTTCGAAGCCAGTGAGTTGTTACAGTGCAAATTACCACATCGATAACCCGTTCTACCAAACAACATCAATTCTGCACTTGCGTTCCAAAGACATGGAAGTGGCCGATCAAATCGGGTTTCAGATAGAGCTGAGTTCGCTATTTGACTCAGTCTGAAGAAAGGATGGCCCATTTCTGCGATGCCACTTAACAAGTGGCTGTGCAACTGTGGCTGACAAGCTGCTGCTCTGAGCGGGTGAAATATCAATTCCCATCCAAGAGGAGATCATTTTTGCAGCCTAAAAGACGTTTTATTGACTCACAAAATCCACTAGCTGTTATGGTCACTTTCGACGGAGAGTCATTCCCAGATGAGCAGATCAACCTACTATTCCTGACATCTAAAAAGAAGCCCCCCTTCCACACCCCCCTAAAAGCAAGATCAAGGCAATACCTTCACAATCTTTCAACCATCTCTTCTGCTAGATACTACTGCCGATTCTGCATGCCGGGTCTCGATGCCCTCAGCCAGTGGTGGTATTGCTGAGACATTACCTTTTTTGTTTTACTCGTAAGGATAACCTTCTGTACTGTAGGTACGATCTGTACCCCACAAACCACAACCCCGCGGCACCGGAAAATCCCCATTCTATGTCAAACGACAAGTGAGTTGAAAAGCCGAGTGGGAAGCAAGATTCTTCAGCTCTACGATTGAATATTTTACAATCTTTATCCGTTCTTTCTTTTTCTCTTATCATTTGATTCCTTTCCTCTCTTCTCTCCACTTTTACGGCGCATCGCTCTCTTATTACTCCCATTGAACCGCAGAATAAAATTTCCCTCCTGCCACTGGATTTCTTATTTCAACCACTTTCAAGATGGTGGCTCAAACATTAGCAGAAGCTCTAGCGGAAGGATCAGCTCCTCAAGTTCAGGTTGACATCGATGAGCTACTCGATAAACTAACGTTGGAAGAGCAAATTTTGCTGTTATCCGGCAACGGCAATTGGGAAACAAATCCCATTGAACGACTTAAAATTCCAGCATTGAAGGTATATTTCAGAATATTTGTTTGCGCTACCATTACCAGGGGTGATAGCTAACCATCAACCCTTCAACACAACAGATCTGGGGCAGTTCAAAGGCTATAGGTGAGGAAAGCTTTTCCAACTCCACAGTCTCCCTAGGGTTTCCATCTTATATGTCACTCGCTGCGACCTTCAATACCGAGCTCGCGAATCGAATAGGACAAGCACTGGGTCAGTGCTTGAAAGCAAAGGGAATGCATGCATTCATCGGGCCTGTAAGTTGGTCCCAGCAGTCTTCACTTGATAGCCAAAATGCCGATCGCTTTTCCGGGGATCCTTTGCTCTCTTGGACACTGGCAGTAGACATTGTTAAGGGATTACAATCTGAACAAGTCGGAGCTATTCTGAAGTATGATATGCAAGTGGAACGAGATGTCAATGGTGTTTCGGGGAACGGAAACACATGTGATCAAGCATCTAGGTAGGTATTCTTTTTGCCCCTGAGCTTCGAACAAAGCTTATGAACATCAACTAAATCATGTGTAGAGAATATTTGAAAGCGTGGAGGATGGCTGTGAAGAACGCAGATCCTTGGTGTGTCATGAGCGGCCCCGCTGCTACACATCCCCTTCGACAAAATCTACGGGACCAGTTGAAGTGTGACGGCTTGATAATGTCAGACTATCACCCAACGGCACCTACTATTGAAAGTATCAATGAAGGGTACATAAATCTCTTCTCTTCGGAGTTTCAGAAGTTAACTTTCACAGGATCGACCTGCACATGCCAGGTCCAGCAAGCTCGAACTCCAGAGATCTTGTAATGAAAGCGATTGACGAAGGATTGATCACCACAACAACCATCAAAGGCAGAGCACGGGCGCTTCTCCAACTTCTGCAAAAAACCGGACAATTAACAGATAGTTCAAACTCAGCACAAGAAAGTACGGATATTCTACGCGAGCATCCTGAATTAGTTAGAGAAGCTGAATTGGAAGGAATTGTGCTACTCAAAAACGAAGGTAATATCCTGCCAATCGACAAAACCAAGCTGCTGAAAAAGGTTACTTTACTTGGCTCTTTGCCCATTTATCCCCCAGCACACGACAGAGATTCCAATGGTGTCTCGCCATTTGATGCATTTAGCGAAAGACTCGGCAAAGACGTCGAAGTCACGTATTTCACTCCAGGTACGTAGCCTCCTATATCTTTTTTTGCTATCCATTCCTGACTTTAACATCACCCCATCAGAAATGATCAATGGATCCAAAAAAGGAAAAGAAACTGAAGACGCCAACACCGAAGCCCGATCATTAGCAAATAATGCAGACTACACCATAATCTTTTCTACAGCCACCAACCAAAATGATCTCGACTCACAAACCCGATTCATCACCAAAATGGCAAAATCAACCCCTAATACGATCGTAATAAATACATCAACTTCCTCAATCCCCACCCCCTGGCTACCCGACGTCGCAGCTCTCATACAAACATTCTACACAGGACCAAAAACCATCCATTCAATTCTAGATATCTTATCAGGGGATGTCAACCCATCAGGCAAACTCCCATTATCATGGCCCCAAGACACCCCCAAAAGCGAGGAAGAAGCAACCTATACCAGTACAAACGAACCAAATCCACTCTTCCCCTTCGGCTACGGCCTAAGCTACACAACCCTCATCCTCTCCAACTCCCGTCTCCACGGAACCATAAACCCCACCTCAAACGAAGGTATCACCATCTCGCTCTTCGTCACAAACACCGGCTTAGTAGCAGGCTCCGAAACAATCCAAGCCTATATTCCTCATAACGACATCCCTTCCCATCCTCAAATTACATCCTCTCTTTCCACCTCCAGCACCCAAAACAAACTCATGGCATTCACAAAAGTCTCCCTGGAGCCCGAAGAAAGAAGACTGGTGACGCTGAACTTTGACCAGGACGCAATTGCCAGATGGGATGTAGAGAGCGGTAAATGGAGGGTGAAAGAAGGGACGTACGAAATTCTTCTGGGGAATAGTTCAAGGACTGAGGATCTGAGGACAAAATTGGAATTGCTTGTGAAGGAGAGTTTCAATCTTGATTCGTAAGTTCTAACGCTCGAGATCAGCGGCGGGAGAAGAAATTAAAGCGTGCTTGTGAATACATGATTGGACGAACGAAGAACTGCCTCAGCTAAAAGAAAAGAAATATTATGAGTGTATATAACATAATTAATAGTACAGTACAACCTCCCAAGAAAACGAATATCTAACTCTTTAGGCATCCCTCATTTTCTGCCCCTGGTAGGAAGCGGAAAAGCCGCTAGTACGTTGCTTATTCTATCCTTTTCTTTCCCTCCTCCGCATTAGTGTATTTCACCGAGCTTATCCCTCGCTCGTGTCTCGCGACCAAAGAACCAATAACTTTATCCTTTCTCGCATTGATAATAGCCTCGTTGTAACCTTCTACAGCCCATGGTCTTGGATTGAGTTTTGGCCAATTAACCTGTGATATGAATTAGCACCAAGGCTGCCCTAAGAGTAAAAACAAAACAAAAAGGCGGACTCACATAAAGCATCCCATTGGTATAGATAAAACTCAGACAATAGGCACCAACCATCATCCAGAAGAAAATAAACACTCTTACAGGGAACACCGCAGCATCGGGAAGACGCTTGCTGAAAGTCCCCACGAAGACGAAAAAGAAACAAAAAGCAAGAATGTAAGGAATGCTCTGGATGAGAAGAGGTCTTCGATCTGCAAACACCATATATGAAGATGTATTAGGGAGGTACGCTCCAAGGAAAAGGTCAAAAGCATCTTGCTTTGGCCCATCCAAGAAATTGTTCCTGACGTATCTGGTGATGGAGTTTTGAAGATCTTGGAGAGCGCCCGCTTTGGTTCGTTCTCCTGTTCGTGTGAAATCTGTTTTCAGAGCTCCGGTTCCAGAGTAGGAGTTGGATACAACATCTGCATTGTCTGCCCACAATTTTCGGAAGAGAAATTCGAATTTTGGATCTGCTGTCGTAAAGGTTTCGCCACGTGGGAGGATACCCGCGTCGGTGAGTTGACGATTTAGTGTCCACCTGGCTAACATGCTTTGTACGACGTTTGTGCGATCCAAGCAGTCCATACAGTTGGTACGGACGACACTCGTCTGTTGAGTTCGAACATCAAGCCCGCTTGATGCAGGCATATCGACACCTCGGAAATATTGTTGCCTTTCAAGTGCCTGATTGAGTTGGTCCAGAAGTAGCTGAGCACGATGCCATTTTAATCCTTTTGTCTCGTTATGAAAGTCGAAATAAACGTAGTGTAGACGATCAAAGACTTGTTGGCGGACACTAGGCTCAAGAGTCCGGAATTTCTCATCCGTTACCTGATCCTGTTGGCTCCTTTCAGAACCTCCGGAGACCAGCTTCTTAACCAATTGCTCGTATGCTTCCTTGACGCGCTGTTCCCGACCCTTTTGATTCACAAGATTCACAAGGTAATTGTCCCCGTACAGCCGTATTTGTTCCTCGAAATGTTTTCTCGCAGCCCCAACAGCTGACTCGACACCTCGAACCTGTAATTTTGGTGTGTAGTGAAGGGTGTTGATTTCAGCCCAGTAGACAGGAACACTTCCTCGGGTTTGTACATAAGACATAACCTGTGCTTCTTTCCCACCGGATCCACCAATCTTTCCATTCTGCATCCCACCACCTCCAGCAAACCCACCCAATCCACTGTTGCTGTCGTTCAGAACGATAATTTGCTCCGTCTCGTTGAAGTTTGAAACGTTTCCTTGCTCATCAATACCCCTGGAAAAGTACCTAGTTCCAGCTCGATGTCGAGATCGCCGTGTAACGAGCGCAAAAGTGATCGGGGTGGACTTGATAGTGGTGTTCTCGATTTCAAACATTCCAAACATGACAGGCAAGATGTATGGGTCCACACCTGGCTGTTGGCCATTTTGATTCCGAGCTCCTGAGGTTCTAAAATCAATTAGATCCGACTGGATGAATTTGTTCCAAAAGAATCGGTCATCGGCCTGCTTCCAGAGTGGTAGAGAATTGTCAATATTGCATTTTCTTTGAAAGGTGTTGGTAATATCGGACGAGTATGAAAAGTGCAGTGGTCCGGATTTGATGAATGTCTTCAATAATGTGAGATATGTATCCTCGTCTTGGTCGTGGAGGGGTCGTTCTCGAAGTGGGAGGAATTCGGTAGTGACGACTTTGTATACCATGTGTCCCTTCAATCTCCCCACTGGTTTGGCCTCCTTGATGACAATTATATACTTGTCTGCCATAGGTGTCAGCCCTACTGTGCCAGATTCTGCTATGCGCCGGGGCACATACCGAGTCTCAACTTGATCATTCCCAGAATACCAGCAATACTTGAAATGCGTCTACCGCCCTGGGACCCGCCATCATTCAAGTGAACATCTCCGGAAGGGCGGTCAACCACGAGGGCTGGGGATGATGGCGACGAGGGAGAGGTAAAGGCGTAGTGCGAGGCTGATGCGTGAACATTGATATCGCGGTACAGGGACGGAGTTGCCATGATGCTTTAGTAGTTGCAAGACAAGAGCGAGGGCAAGAGCAAGAGCGGCTCTGCAGTCTCTAAAAGGCACCCTTAGACTAGCATGCAACTATGGCGCAATGTTAGGGGCAATTGAGAGCAGCTGAGCGGTTTTGGTGAGTGAAAGGTGTACAAGTATTGGTGTTGATGGAGACTTGTCTTCTGCAGACTGGAGCGCGGCTGAGCCCCCCAAAGCTAGGTAGAGCCAGAGAGAGCTCCCAAGCTTGAAGGGGGTGTCACTATGAGCCGGATGTCGGGCCGCTTTGAAGCCCCCCTCCGCATTCTCGGCCAGTACTCGACCTTTCCAAGGTTCCAATCACAACTCGCTATGGATGGGAAATCTGGGTGAGGATATCAAAGATTACGTAATTGCTCCTTCCATTGTGCCCTGTGGAGCGTCAGCCAGTGAATCTGGGGGCATTCAGGCATTCAGGGCAGCCTGAGTCGGTTTCTGACAAGACCGTCGTCACCATACTACGCATACAAGTGACCGCCGCCGCCGACTTCCAATAACAACCTCCTTCCCCAGACCACCCGCACTCTCACTCCCATATTTACCATCCGGAACCCTAAAACTACTTCATACAACCCCCCCATCAGGTCGGTACGTGACGATATCGACCGTTCTTCTCCTGCTTTGCTCTTTGACGAATTCACACATCCCATCTATTCAAGATGGCTGCCCGCCCAGGAGCCCGTGGAGGGAACTCTCGATTTGCGCAGTTTAAGCTGGTGTTACTGGGTAAGTTGAAGCCCCCGCTATCATGATAGTAAGTGTAAGCCAAGGTCAATCGCTAACTTCAATGCAGGGGAATCTGCCGTGGGCAAGGTGCGCTCTCTTCCATCCGATAGCCCAATACATCCTTACTGACGTCTATCTAGAGTTCCATCGTCTTGCGTTTTGTCAAGGTACACACATCTTATCCAGCAGCACCTATCTAGCGTATGCTAACCACCGCGATTCTATAGGACCAGTTCGATTCATACAGAGAAAGCACTATCGGCGCTGCCTTTTTAACGCAAACGATATCACTCGACGACAATACTACTGTAAAGTTTGAGATATGGGATACGGCGGGACAAGAAAGATACAAGTCGCTTGCACCAATGTATTACCGAAACGCCAACTGTGCTGTTGTTGTGTATGATATCACACAAGCCGTAAGTGTACCCTGTCTAAGGTAAGCCTGAAAATATAGATGCTGACAGTGTCTTCGTAGTCGTCGTTGGATAAGGCAAAACAATGGGTGAAAGAGCTCCAAAGACAGGCCAACGAGAACATAATCATCGCTTTAGCTGGAAACAAGCTCGATTTAGTTGGCGAACACCCTGATAAGCGTGCTATCCAAACAGCCGATGCCGAAGCATATGCTAGAGAAGCTGGTTTGCTATTTTTCGAGACTTCGGCGAAAACAGCCGAGAATGTCCGAGAATTATTCACATCGATTGCGAAAAAGCTACCGTTAGATCAAGCTGGACCGAGAAATCCCAGATCAGGAGGACGAGGAGGCGTGGAACTACGACCCAGCGAGGCTCCAGGAACACAAGGACCAGGTTGTGGCTGTTAGAGAGATTTTTTTGAGTATCGGTATCATATTTTCGAAATTCGGGGCATAGTTTTGCGGCGAGATATCTTACGGCGTGCTGCTTGTTGTTCGGTTAGGGATTAATCCGAGGGCAGCACGAGCTTTGTTCTTTTTCATGGAGAAATTGCTTGGGGTGGCAGAATGATGGCACGACACACATACTACCTTTGGCATCGTCATGCCCCTTTTATGAGAGCAGTCTTTAATAGCTTGACGTGACTTCATTCTCGTTGTCTGGATTGGTTGGTTGGTGGACGCGGGAATATTTCCTCCTGCACGGCGTGAAGGGTTTCTATTGAATTGAATCGTTCTGTTTCGCAGCCTTGGGATGTACGATATTGCAATAGAGCACAATCACATGCATCTCAGTTTCTTACTTGGGTATGATGAAATGTTATGGATATGTTGTAGGTTTGGACACGAACATTTCCTATCATATAGTAGTAACTTGAACTATGGTGACATTTTCTTCCAAAAATCACGAAATAAAGATATCCATACTGTAGTTTCTAGTTCGATCATTCTACTATTCCCTCCAAAAAGAATTGTTGTAGTATGGTAAGTCTCATCAGCCTTGTCATTTCAAGGCTACATCATCAACCAATTCTTGGCAGCCCGGCCAGCAAGTTCCAGTGACCATTTTTCCTCCCGAGTCCACGCGCCGTTCAAGAAACGTCGCATCAACCCCAACCACATCCTTCCTCGTCAACGCAGCCCGTCATGCTGCGCGCCTCTCTTCGCTCACATCGGGCGCTGGGTCAACAGCCCAGTGCTGCCAGTGCTGGGCGTCAATGGCACGGGATACAACTGATTCGGGTGAGTGTGGGTTACCACTTTCCAGAGCTTTGGGCGCATCACTGCAAGTCAATTGAGGAAATTTATGTACTAATCGTGACGTTTTCTTCTAGAGAGGATATGCCGATAGCCCAAGGCCATCCCCCTCCGTCACTCATAGACCTGCTGTACTCCCCGGCTCTGGGAGCTCGACTTCCCCTCAACCTCCACCTCCAGGACGACCAATTCCAGTAGTTAGAGCCGCCCCAAAGACAGCTACGCCTGTAATTCCTACCTCAACTCCTACCTCTCAAACCATTCCAGCAAAGAGTGTTCCATTAACTCCACCACCACCACCACCGCCAAGCAGCACCATCAAAGCTGTCCAACAGAAACCCACTTCCACTCCCCCGCCACCTCCACCACCAAAGCGAACAGGGAGAGTTCGTAGATTCTTAACAACTCTCATACTTTTGACGGCTCTGGGCTTTGGAGGTGGTGTCTATTATTCAAGAATTAACGACAACTTCCACGACTTTTTCACCGAGTACGTTCCGTTCGGAGAAGATGCCGTGTTATATTTTGAAGAAAAGGATTTCCGCAAACGTTTCCCGGTGATTGGCCGTTCAAGTAGGCCACGGGATACTGGAGATCAGATCAAGATTCCAAGTCAGTCGGGAGTTTCGTGGAGGGTGGCGGAGGACAACAAAACCGAGACTGGACGTCACGCAAATGCTGTAAAGGATACACCAAAGCCAAAACCGGCGACGAAAGTTAAGCCGGCAGAAGCAAAGAAAGAAGCTGCACTACCAGCTTCCCCTCTTCCAAAGTCTCTTGAGGCACCATCATCCACAAAGCCAAGCCACCCAGTAACTGCAGAGGCAGTTGCTCCAAAGGCTGATGCGCCAGTTGCCGTTGCATTTACCGCTCCAGATGTTGACCAGCCGTCTAGATTTCCGCCAGAGGTCACTCGAATTGATCCAATCAATATCAAGGATGCCAATGAACCTTTAGTTCAAGACCTTGTTAAGATTCTCAACGATATAATTACTGTTGTGAACGCTGACAACTCCAATGCCAGGTTTTCAAATACTATTAATAAAGCCAAGAGTGAAATCGCCAAGGTCGGTGGGAGAATTCAAGCTCTCAAAGATGCTGCTCAAAAAGATGCCGCTGCACAAATTATAAGCGAAAAAGAGGACTTTGACCGTGCAGCCAGGGAGCTCATTCGCCGCCTTGAAGCGGAAATGGCAAATCAACAATCAGTATGGCAAGATGAATACCAAACCGAACGCCAGAGGATCAAGGAAAGCTATGAGCAGAGATTACAAGCTGAGGTTGAGCGTGCTCGTGAAGTTAACGAGCAACGTTTACGTAATGAGTTACTTGAGCAGGCCTTGAAGATGAAGAAAGAGTTCATGGCTGATATCAAAGATCGGGTCGAAGAGGAACGGGATTCACGTTTGGGCAAACTTACAGATCTGTCAAAAACCGTGACAGATCTCGAGAAGTTGACCACTGATTGGAATTCAGTTGTGGACTCTAACCTCAAGACTCAACATTTACATGTTGCTGTTGAGGCAGTCCGTGCCAATCTCGAAAAGAGCGAGGTTCCAAGGCCATTTGTCCGTGAACTTGCAGCATTGAAGGAAATCGCATCAGGGGACGCGGTTGTGAATGCAGCAATTGCATCCATCAACCCTACAGCATACCAACGCGGAGTTGCGTCTTCGTCTCAACTTATCGATCGGTTCCGCCGAGTCGCTACTGAAGTCAGAAAGGCTTCACTTCTACCAGAGGACGCCGGTGTTGCCAGCCATGCCTCTAGTTATCTCCTCAGCAAAGTCTTGTTCAAGAAGCAAGGTCTTGCCACTGGTGATGATGTTGAGAGTATCCTGACGAGAACGGAAACATTCCTCGAGGAGGGCAATCTAGACGAGGCCGCGCGAGAGATGAATGGATTGAAGGGGTGGGCGAAGACTTTGAGTAGGGATTGGTTGGGTGAGGTAAGAAAGGTATTGGAAGTGCAACAAGCTTTGGATGTAAGTCGTCTCTCCTATAAGAGCGCTGAACTCGCTTACTGATTCATACCAGGTCATCGCCACTGAGGCGAGATTGCAGAGCTTGAGGGTCGAGTAAGGAAGCGATGCCTTTTTTCCATTTGTACACCACCAACCCCATTGGCGAGAGTCGATTGGGGTAGTTAGAGGTTTGAGAAACCGCTAGCTATCTTTGTAACAGGTAGACAAAATAGAAATGTACTCTATAACACAATAATCAGTTTTTTTCCGCCACTTGGAACTTTGGGTATCGGAGTCAGGGTACTGGGGAGCCTCCCTGTTTAGGCGAAGCTCTTGATTACAGTGCTGGAGCATTCATCACCGAGTTTACTGAACAATATTTCATAATTTTGGAGGGCAGAAAGCTAGATCTGGATATTGTTGGGTACATCACATGTGATGAAAATCTATATTGACCGAATGTGGGCTTCTGATTCGCGGGGCTTACTGAAAATCAAGGCCGGACCGTGATATGGACAGAATTGTATCAAACTTGAAAGTATAAAACCTCTTCGTCGAAAATTTTGTCGATTTTTGGTGGCAGAGCGGGTTCAGCGACTGGCGCGTTTTGAAAGTGGGAATAGTAGATAGTATGGATTGGGAAGTGGAGGTGCAGTGGGCCTCGGGAGTGAAGGTGATTTGAGGTTAGCTCACGTGACCGGCCCCGAATGCACCATTCTTGGGGGAGAACCTTAACACATTTGTGCCTTCTACTACAACTACGCTGGCTGAACCGAACCATTCCTAAATCTCGTAAATTCTGGAATTCTTTACTGTCACATCGATTGAGGTAGCTCGAAATCGAGAAGCTTGAAATTCGAAAAATTGATTTGTGTATTTATTTACTGAAGAACCAGGAATGCCTCGCCGTGTAGTTCGCCAGAAGAAATACAGTGTGGGTTATATGAATGACACCATTACATCAAAGTATCCAGGATACTCCACATTCTCTTATTTGCAGCTACTACGCAAATACGAAGGAATTTACGGAGTACACATGTTCAGCCAAGTCTGACCCCGCAACCATGGGCGTTGGGAGGCTTTCTCTTTAGAGTGAGACCCTTACCTCTTGCGTTCCTCTCATCTTGTTTTCTGGATGTACATTTTCCAAGTTTTCGTGAAGCTGACCGTGGACGTTAGAGAGGGGTTCTCTTGTTCTTACCGTCTGTCCTTCGGCGGGGTAGTGCATTCAGCATTGCGGCTTCTGGGGTCTTCTGAATGCGCCCTGCAGGTACGGTACGTACGATGCAACGTCGATGTTCTAGGGTACTCGAGTACTCGAGTACATGATGTCGGGACACAAAGTGGGAGATTCCCGGTATTTCCACATGCAGTGCTGGTGCTTTACCTAGGTGCTCAATATAAAACTCTCGTCAACCTTATATCTTTGGGTACGTAGTACATCTTATGACAATCTTCACCTTGAGAGATGTCCAGAATCACTTCCAGATCTGGTTGCTTCAATGCTTGGTCTGATGCTTAATAAGTAAAGCCACGCACTGAATACCTTACTCGTCTCTATCCATAGTTACCAAGCCCGGTATCGCTCAACTCTCGATTCGTCACTTGTCAACGTCGCGGAGGGTTCCCCATAAACAGCAGGCAAACAGCATTGAGGAAGTGGATGTAAAATTACCGAGCCGAGGTTACGAGTGATGGAATTCCCAGCTTGATGGCGTAATACCGGTATGGGTTCATACATTCCCTATCGGAGATAGGGCGGTGGCGCTGTTTTGGCAATCATCAACTGGGAGTATGATATATTGGTCTTCAGATTAACCTTAAGTGGATTGAGGCTGAGAACCTCTTGGCATTTAACTACAGATTAACATCGTTTTTGTTTTTGGCTTCAATTTGATAGGGTTGGCACAAATGGCTGCGCCTTGTGAGAGACAAGTTCTCTTACCTTTATTTTTTGACCATCTTGCTCTTGACTTTTTTTCTTGAAAGATATCACAGGCTTGAGTTCACGGATGTTATTTACTGAGCCCACAACTTCTGCGTCTTGTGCTTCGTCATTCCACGAGGTAAAGTGAACCCGTTCTTGAGCGACACCGTACTTGGCGATATATAAGAAGTCTTGATCCAAGCGGATCGGATCGGATGTGCTTGAGCGTATATATATGGGCTCTATTGGATAAAGTTTGGAGGCGAGGTACATAAACTTTCTTGTTCCCGGGAGAGTTTCTGAGCTGCCTTCCCTTTTGGGGTCTTGCCAAGTGCCGAGTTTGTGCTTGGTATTTTCTCTAGTCAGTTCATCTTTTTGGGATATGGATTCTGGGGTTCTGGTATCTTTGGTGCTTTGGGTCTCAAGATGCTATTGGCTGGCTTTGAAAAGATTGCGAGGGGTTGTTTTTGAATCCTAGGTGTTAGTTGGCGTTGTGAAAGGGGCTATACTCCGTACAAGTAGGTGGAGGTTCAGTGTTTTCAAGTACGAAGCAAACACGGCTCCCCGCCTCGTCAATATGACTTGTTTTATGTTTACGATGGCATCTTTTTCTTGTGCTCAAAGACATTCTGGTAGCTGGTGACTCTCTTTACGGAGTAGAAGGAGGCATTTTCGTCGAATTCGATTGTGGGGTAAAACCAACCAGATATCTACGATAATTGTGGATCTGCATATGTGGATACCGATACAGTGATATTTGTAATTGGCAATGCTTGACCTCACGCGAGGTCTTTTGAGACAGTAGACTTGACATCAACAAGTTCCTCGGTATCTATCTCATGAAGCCGACGGTTACTTGGCGCAGGGAATAGCCGTTATCGTGCTTTGAAGCAGATGATCGGTCGTCGTAATATCTGTATACCTTCCTAATTTGTTCGAACTCCCGACGGTTACGAGAGGGGGGCCTTCACAAGAGCGCTTTGAATGCTGCTGTATGTTTGAGTAGTACGGGAGTCTGTGGGGAATGGGCTATTGTGGGGTGAAGAACCACTTGGGTACTTTGTACTTTGGGCGGTATCGTGGGCACAGAGGAATGTATAAGAGTTGAGATATCTCGTTGTATATTTCTTTCTTCACCACCCCTCTTCACTCTCTTTCAAGGTCTCACATCAACTGATCATCATCATGGTATCTTTCAAGTCTCTTCTCGCTTTCACGGCAGTTCTCCCTGCCGTTCTAGCTGCCCCATCTACTCACCCGGGACACCTCAAAATTAGACAACTCGATTCTAAAGCGGAAGTCATTCCAGGCGCCTACATTGTCGTCTTTGAACCTGCTACCGATAACGCAACTATCGCAGCCCATGAACAGAGACTCGTTTCTTTGAGAAGAAGAGATGGCAGCTCCGCAGCCGTGGAACATGTGTATGATGTTGAGGAATTCAAGGGTTACTCCATCGCGGCTGATGAGACCACGATTGCTGAGATTGCTGCTTCCCCTGAGGTGAGTTTTGACAACACTTATTCTCCTCTCCGAGATATGAACTGACCAATGGGTTTAAATAGGTTGCCTTCGTTGAACCAGATCAAGTCATGAGAACTTATGCTTTGACCACCCAGACTGGTTCTACATGGGGATTGGGAAGAATCTCTCACCGTAACCCAGACACCAACAGCTACATCTATGACAGCACCGCCGGAGCTGGTACCAGAGTTTACGTTGTTGACACCGGTATTAGAACAACCCACAACGTGAGTTGATAATACCATGAACTATTAAGTATCTAGAACTGACTCGAACCAGGACTTCGGTGGCCGTGCTATTCAAGGTGCTAACTTCGTCACCGGTGAAACTGTAAGTCTTCCTTTGTGGCTAGATAGCAATAATTGAGCAATTACTTACAACATATAGGCAGCTGATGCGCAGGGACACGGCACTCACTGTGCTGGAACAGTTGGAGGATCTACCTATGGTGTTGCTAAAGCTGCTACCTTAGTTGCCGTTAAGGTCTTGGACTCCAGAGGTGACGGTACCAACTCTGGTGTCATCGCTGGTATGAACTGGGGTAAGTCTTTACAATCCCCCAATTTACTTGGAGGAAACTAACATATTATAAAGTTGCTACCAACGCCGCAAGCCTTGGAATGTCCACTAAATCAGTCATGTCCATGTCTCTTGGTGGTGGATTTTCTCAAGCTACCAACAACGCTGTCAACGCTGTCTTCAACTCTGGTGTCACCGTTGTTGTCGCCGCTGGTAACGAGAACCAACTTGCTTCCAACACCTCACCTGGAAGCGCAGCAAACGCAATCACTGTTGGTGCTACTGGAGAAGACGACGCACGATCCATGTGGACTTGCAGCACACCTTGTGGCTCCAACTTTGGTTCTGCCGTCGACATCTTCGCTGCTGGAACTGGTGTTCTCAGTGCTGGTATTACCAGCAACAGCGCTTCAAGAAGCTTGAGCGGAACCAGTATGGGTATGTGCTTCTAATATCCATTACATATAACACTCTTACTGATTTTGAATAGCTACTCCTCACGTCGCTGGTCTCGCAGCTTACCTCATCGCTCTTGAGGGTTTGAGCAGCCCTACTGCCGTTGTCAACAGAATCAAGGCTCTTGCTACCACTGGCAAAGTCACTGACCTTAGAGGAAGCCCTAACTTGTTGGCCTACAACGGTAACGGTGCTTAGAGGCTTGTTCCAAAGCATATCTGAGTGTCGTTGAAGTGGATAGGAAAAGTCTCCGTCAGGAGATCAAATCATTTTCATGATATCAAGAAAGTTTCTTTTGTTTATGCTATTCTTCTGTATCTATTATTCATACAATTTTTTTGTTCTACGATTATCCACCATTCTTTGGATCGGTTTTGATCCTTTTGCTTTCTCGCTTAAGATTTGGCTACTGCCTACACGATTACATGTTTATGTTCGCGTATAACAACAGTGAAGACAGCCATATCTTGGATCTCTCTAGTAAACCCTTTGCGCTGCGATTGGTGGGCTGTTCATCTATTTGTACTCATCTTTGGTGTATAAATAAAGTGAATACCTTCATACTCTAAACTCACTACCTAGTTGGAATCCCAAGTTTTCAACGCCAGGGCTGTAAGTTTGGTGAGTATAAACAGTATACTGATTCTGAATATTCAAATGTCACTGTTGCATTACAAACTATGTGTGAATGTGAGGAGCACAGAAAGCCCGCGCCATTGAGGCTTTAGTATGCAGCAAGCACATCCCAAGACAGAGGAGGAGACAAAAGACTATTGCAAGCATGTAAAAATATGTGAGTATACAATTTATTCTAATACAACGTAATCATCATTAAGAAATAATCAAAAGGTTTGAGACCCAACCTTTGGAATTTTCAAAATTCCAGCGGCAAGTAATTGTTCGGCTAATGTGAAAACCATGCCGTCGCAGCCCTTTGCGGCGACGAAACTTACTGCTATTGGAAGAATCTCTTCCTTGAGGGTAACGGTTGAATTATAAGATGCTTGACCGACTGGTATCATGTTAGTGATAATTTCTGAGATTTTGACCCATGAGTGTAAAAAGGAAATCAAAGCTTACTTGGGAAAACCATGTCAGGGCCCCCAACCCAGCTAGCTAGTCTGCCTGGATAGATACTAGGTGAAATCGTAGGTGGACTGTAACTAGTTAGCGTAGCCTTCCGTCGTTGGGCTTGGTGAGTACATACCTTCGATATACCGGTTTATAGGAAGGAGTTCCATCCTGAATAACATACAGCATCAAGCTCTCACTGCAACTCTCTGCACTCGGTTTTACGACGGTCTCTTCCCACCATTTTTTGAAAATGGTTCCGTTGTTGATAGCTTGACTGTACCCATCTGAGCTAACATTGTTTTGTCCGTAGTCCCAACTTAATGTGACTCCTGGCTCAACATATGGTCGTCTTCCTTGGTTCGCCGCCGCATAATCAGCGTAGAATGGAACTGCGAGAAGTTCGTACTGTTGTTTAGCGGTGCAAGCTGTGTAAGCGAGGCCTATAAAGTCTATGAGAGAGGCGCCATTTGCATCCGCAGGTGGATTTGCGTCCCAAAGCTTAGAAGGATCAATTGCTATTGGGGAGTCTGCTTGCAAAAAGGTTTGCAACTTTGAAAGAAAATCCAAGAGAACTGTTGTAGCTTCAGGGGTATATGGGGTTTCAGAACTTGGTGGAAAATCAATGGTGAGGATTTTCTTGGGCATTGAAGTGAAGTTGCTTGTGATATTTTCTGCATACAGTACCTTCGCGGCTGTATGCCATAGGACTGGGTCCCGAGTGAGAAATCCAGCCGTATCCAAATTTGGCGACAGAGGTATAATGCCTTCGAGAGAAACGATTCCAGTTGAGGGACGATTGCCATATGTTCCGTATAGACTGGCAGGTCCTCGTATTGATCCACCTGTGTCTGTCGCGAGAGTTATATCTAACCAATCATAAGCGGCAATTCCAGCTGCCGGACCTGTGGATGATCCAATGGGGTCTTGATATCCATCACCTAAAAAACAGTGAGTCAGCTCTTGAAACTATAGAGGTTCTTGTTGGGTGTATGAGATTGTGAGTATTACCACGCACGTTCCAGGAAGCATGATAGTCAACCCAATCACCCCCTCTTGCAAATTGAGTAGTCAACATTTTGCCCACAATCACGGCACCAGCATCAATCAAACGCTGGACAGTGAGGGCAGTGACATTCTTCTGTGGATAAAGATAATAATAGGCTCTGCTTCCGCCTCCAGTTTTCACACCGGCGATGTCATAAAGATCTTTGACACCAATTCGAATTCCTGCAAGCGGCTGTGCTTCAGTTTTGGTGGAATAAAGTCGTGAGGGAACGCCAATGGTAGCAGTTTGAGATCCTTCAACAGCGGCATTGAGGACTGAATAAGTTCCATCTCCATTTTCCTTTAGTCCTTCAGTAAAAGCCCGGTAAGTATCAGAGTATAATCTGTATGCTCGATATACATTTCCAGTTCTGGTAGACATGAAATATGGACCAGAGGGAATATCATTCTGCAATTCAGTGATTAGCTGACTTTGGTCCTGTACAGACGATTGATAGTCGCGTGACACCATGAATAATTTCGTTCCATATTGAGTGAGAGCGGTATCAAGGGGGTACTGTATTGCTGCTGGTGATGATCCCGTATGTTTCAAATAGATTGCTGAAAAGTCAATTAATGCACAAAATCTCCCAAATAACAGCGCGAGATCATACCCTCTAAGAACCCGGTATTGAAAACATCATCAGATTTGGTATAACCGTCCACAGTTGACTGAAAAACACTGGCAGTGAAGGAACTTGACGAATCTGAGATCACAGATAATGGAATCAGATCTACACCTGTCGTAGATACTTGACTTAGCATATCCGCTGAAGCGGCGATGACTGAAACTGCATCAGAGGCCGCATAGTAGCTGATTCCATTTACAACAATCGTTTTTCCGGTTTCTGAAATAGTTGCGCTGGTGGAAGAAATGAGAGCCCAGGCTATAACGATAGCCTGGGTTGTTTGGAATACCCTGAACCCCATTTCAAAAAAGAAATGCCCCAATTGGCAATGTTTGATCCCACTAGCTTCCAGATAAACAAAGTGAAGTGATCCCCAAGAAGTGTAAAGAGAAAAGGGATGAAAAGAAAATCTAAGAGAATATATTCATGTGGCCGATCACCACCTCGAGTCAATGCTGGATCCCAGCAATATCATCTGTGCCGGTATTCATGAACATAATCTCATAGATTATGCTAAGCTTCAGTAGTATGTATCTAGCTATTAAGCTTTATTTCATTGGAACCTGCAAGGTGTTTCGGCTTCGTGGAAGAGAGAGAGATAGAAGTTTCTTGAAAGTATGTAGCAAATTATCCTCGTGAGTTGAAATGAGGTTAGAGCGCCATGTGCAAGCTCAGGTACAGAGTCGAACAAGCTGGTAGCCAAGAGGACGAAGTTGTGGGGTTGTCTTGAC
Organism: Hymenoscyphus linearis; assembly: GCA_900536425.1. NCBI lineage: Eukaryota > Fungi > Ascomycota > Leotiomycetes > Helotiales > Helotiaceae > Hymenoscyphus > Hymenoscyphus linearis. The sequence continues at coordinate 308,193 of UNPR01000020.1, read as the reverse complement.
AGTGGACACCTCTACATCTTGACAGGTTTATCCAGAGTAGACAGTGGATGCTGCTTAATACTGTGATGCAGAGTGAGGGATGTATGTCCGCCATTAGCAACAATTTTGAGGACGCCTTGAGAAAATCAAACTTGACTCGAAGGTCATCTCCAGAATTTCTAGCGGGGAGATCTACCTTGGCACGACGGTTCCCTCTTTTACCAATGATAGTGGTAAATTAAGGTTCACGCTTATCGTTGTCTAGGGAGGAGATTATACTTCGTAGAGGAAAGACTTTATTGGTCAGGTTCAACCCTCTACCCCACGCATCATTTTGTTTGTTAGAGGGGTTCGGAGACACCGGTCTTGCTGCTGCCTCAAGTGAGCCAACCTGATATTGAAGGGTTCTAGAATGTCACAAATCCACGAACTCGGCATCCACTCTAGAAAAGGTGGCGTCTTTCTTTATTCAGCGACGAGTTCTATCTGTGGAACGCTAGTTCATTGGTACGCGAGTGCAAGATTACTGTAGGATTTTTCTTTTTTTTTGCGTTGAGGTATGAAGAGGGTTATATATTCTTTTGACGATGAAGAATTTCGTCATTGATTGAAATAGTTAGTAACTTTGACGATGGTTTGGTTTCTATTGATTTCCGAGTACAAGAAGCTTCTATAATTCCCAAAATGGTTTAGAGTTGGCAGAAAAGACGACTTGGTCCTCGCTTAATTTTCCACCTTCCTAATACGATCAGAAAAACCACGTGGAGGTTCTTTAGGCTAGCAAGGAAAAACGTTGAATTGTCGCTTTCTAACTTCTCTGCAGTTCACAAAAGTGTGGTATCCAATAGTTAGAGGTTGCTGCAATATGAAAGCATAGGTCTCGCTGAATTTACAGCTTATCGTATGTTAGTATCAAACACTACGGGGTGAGGGAAAATGTTGGTATCTGATGCTCTTCAAACGGGGTCATTTTTTCACAATTCGTGAAACTGGGCAAAACGGAAAGATTTGTTGTAGTTTGTGTAAGATCTACAAGATTTCTCTGGAAGTACTTTATAAGTTCTGACAGTCCCAATCAACACTGAAGTGACTTTCGTTTAGAGCATAAAGTTATAAGGCAGACATCTCATCAAAGTTTACAGTCTGGTTTGTCCACCAATACCAATCTGATCACCAAATGGGGGTCAAACTTAAGTGACTACGTAGAATCCACTAACCTCCGCGTGTATGAAACATTGTTTCTGGGGTTTCTAGGTATCCTAAAGAATGTCCTGGTAGCTGCAAAGAATGCTGAACAATGGGTGGGTCATTCGCACGTCTTTCTCAGTAATCTTACCTCCTAGGTAGGTGAAAACGCCAACCTTTGACTTTCTCAAATTTTAGGTACATAGGAAGGTAGGTATGAAAGAGGTCTTTCACTCGTGTAGACCTCTTTCATATCCTGGTGGGACTATAGTAATTCTGCCGTTCGACAGCTCTGGACGTTGTTAGATACTATCTCAAGCAAGCAAACTGTAAAGGGTTTTTGGGAAAGCCGAAGGGAAATTTACTGACAGGGCCCTGACTAGGGGAGCGTTGCAATCCGTAAGTAATCCAGCAGTCCCCCAATATTTCTTTGAATGGAGTAGCCGGAGGGTTGTCAGCGAAATGACGATTTGTCCCAAGGTAATCAACGGCACGTTGAACTTCACTTGAGGTGATAACTATCATGAAGTGGAATCGTCTAGTGATTTTGGTTACAAGTCCACTTAGTACCAACAATGGGCCTCTCCAATATCGTTTCTCTAACCATGAAGCAACTTGTCAACATACTTTATTTTGTATCGACCTATCCATCAAAGAATCGACCCGATACCATAGAAAGATTGTGTTACTAAAGTTGAAACTGGTCTTCTCGTCGCGCCAGATCGTGATTTTGTCCAGGGGCATCATAGTTCTCGTATCAATTCCATTGAGCAATAAAGGCAGGACTGGGTTAGCAGTGTACACATCGTTATTCTTACCATTTGTTGCGACCCACTGCTACAACTCGACCTCGACCCAATAAAATGAGTTTCGGTGGAATTCCCTGGTAACAGCGCACCAAGTTTGTAGTAATGATCTTTTCGTGGTGGAGGTCTTGGGCCAGCTTCGAGAAACTTGAAAAACGCTTTGCAGAAAGTCTCTTGTAGTGACTTGTGAAGCTCCTCGTTGATTTACTTCTCGTACGCGCGATTCAGGGGTCGAATAACGGGTCTTGAGATTCGATGTTTGTGGTGCTGATCAAAAATGAGGGAAGATGTTATTTTAAGGAGTTATTCTTTTGTAAGATGGGTGTTCTGAAGCTATCTTGCACAGGGCGCGTATCAAAAGGTTGTTGTAGTAAGATGGAGGAGAGCGCGTGGATTGTACTGAGTGAAGAGACAGATAAATTGGGGACCAGTCCCATTTACGCGTCCGTCTAGAGAGTGAATGTCATACTCGCTTAGCTGATTTTCCAAAACACCAGCCAAAAAATATATAAAATCAACCAAAAAAACTGCAAAACCTTATGGACCCCAATTGGGGTCTCAGGAAAACCACCGAGGTAGTTTATTACGTTGTCGAGGGACAGCAGTTGTCCCTCTGAAAGCCAGAGTTGGCTTTCTACCATTCCTTCACAATCATACCCGCGCTCCCAGAGCTGACCCCTAACACGCCGGAAAGGACTAGGTACAAGTCTACGAGCACTCCCAGAGTTGACTCCTACGTGTGGCCGATGCTACCATCGCACCAGTTGGGCAAGAGACTTGCTTTGATTGATGCCAACCACTTTCTTATTTTGATACTTGATGGCATTGTGGGCTGGTTTGAGTCTTTTGATTGGTTGTTATCTGCCGAGGAAGGGCCGGGCCAATGAGGAACGCGACGACAGGTCCACAGTCACCTGGTCAGTAACTCGCAGCAACGAGGTTGCAAAAGACCAGAATTACTTTGACACCATCACACACCCGTCTTGAATTCTACAGGTAATTATAATTATGCTGTTGAATTTCCAGCGTAATAGATCCTCAACCTTTCAAGCATCGGTCAAGTCCCCTTTGTAGCCATCCCAAGCAGTTTCAAACCTCATAAACGCTTTAAAGTTCCTCTGCCTCCAGAAGTCCATGCATCTTTGGTGCCATTTTATCTTTGGGGTACCTACAGGTTCAGAATATGAATTCTGTTGCGATAATCGCTTACTATTGCTATTGGTTTGTACAGGCCTTATTTGTAGAGGGGAATCAGGGGGTCTGTCATGTGACCTACGGGTACAAGTAGGAGCTGTAGCCACACTCTATTAGCTCCTCATACAGAAATATGAATACAATACAATTTAGCTGCACTTGTATCTTGACTGCAATAGTCAGCCAACAAATTCAAAGCGCACCAGAAATATATAGGAAGCTAGTTACGTTGCTTAGAACCCAAAAGGACGCTAAGCGAGCATGTATACATAACGTACTTCAAGCTACCTATTTCTATCCTGTTCTTCTCAAAGAGACCTAGCATAATAAGGGACACTCAATGGATCTTGCCACAATTTGGGAGGTACCATAATTAAGGCTTACATTCCTTTCACAATCACTTTTGTTTTTGAATTAGCGACAAATACATCTTTGCTTCCTACATGTTCATTAAATACATATCAATAAAGCGTCTCTCTGGCGTATGATTCTAACTGCTTTGGATAATTTTACATTGTCGCGTATCAATGGAGAAGAGTGAATTGTGGGTTGGCAAGTCAGGTTCCTAGTCCAATCAATTAGCCGACCCCTCAACGTGAATGTGCTTCCTGTCTTCATCCAGCCAGCCAATCAGTTGATCGATCTGTTCGGCAATTCGGCAATTCTTCCAATTATAACAAGACATAGCAAAGCCCGTCCTTAGTCTCATTATGAGCTAAGAATAAGCGCTGAAGTTTTTGTCTTGAAGCTTTTGTCTGTATTGCAAGACCGACCAACACCACTCAACACCCTCCAGAACAACGCGACCAACACCACTCAACTCAGCACCATTGGAAACAACGCCTTCTCCTACGCGCAAATATCCTCATTCATAGTAACGACAATTTACACAATGGCGCCATCATTCAATACCATGCCAGTGGAGGTAAAAGATATGATTGTCACCCAAGGCACATTTCTTGCGAGAAGATCGGACGGCAGGTGCCCTGCGATTGTCGCAGCGTTTACAAGAAACGAGTATTACAGGCGCATCATAAAGCTTTATCATCAAGTCAATGGTGTGGTAACAGAGGCCAACCAGCCAGTCTGGCGAGCCATGAGACTCAAGGAGAGTTTGCAGGTCCGCTATCTCGCCTTGGTCCCGTTAGTCCCGTTAGTCCCATCTACCCTCTCCCTCCCCTTCAGGCTTTAGAACCACAAATCCAGAAAACAACTGACTCTCTAAATCAGGAGAGTCTGTGAGGATGGAGTGCCACCACCGAGCCCCCCACTAAATATGAAGGGGGATAAAATGATGCTCATGAACAATCTTCAGAGTATCCTCCTCGATTTCACCAAACTCCCACCAATTGACAACAGTGACACCCTGCACGGCAGCGTCAACATGACCGCCCAATATCTCATCGGCGCAAGCCGTAATTTGCAGAAGTTCACCCTAAAACATCACCGAAACCTTCGTCTCGAGACTCTCATCGATTTCTTTAACGTGGGTCTGGGACCAAATGCTCCTCCAAATCTGAATGGCAGGAGGGATGTACGTTTCGTGAAGCAAGAGGGCGATGGATCCGAGTCTTATATTTATGTGGTTTGGGAGGCGGAGCTTGGTAAACGTTTGGTATGGTTCTACCGTCCTTCGCCTCAGGTGGTACCATCGGCGGCACAATAAGCAGGATTGAAATCAGATGGAGGATGGCTTGGTGTGTGTATAGAATGATGGTCAATCGAGGAATTGGGGGTTTGTTCTGGACGAAGAGAACAAGAAGTTTGCAGGATCTTTGTGTGTTACGACTTCTAGATGATCCGCAGAATTGAGACGAATACCACCAAGCCAATCCAAGAAGGTGAGCATAACAAACGTGACTAGACTCTCTGACAAGAGACAGAAATACAGGAAGCTTGCTAATGAATCAACAGATTGTCCCAAAAACTATATTCCTCGAATTTGTCCCGTCTCAAACTCGAACCTCCACCAGCACCGCTGTCAATGAAGTCATTAGTTTGACCACCAAATCCACCATCATCACCATGGCTGCGTATATGATGACTTCCTTTGGTATGCCGTCAAAACTCTACAAGTAGCTTTCTCTCTCTGGTATCTCAGAGTACTTCTCCAATTTACATGAAGCCAAGAGTCTGTAACTGGTGTTTTAGCGACAGGATATTTTCCCGCTTAGTCTTCCTCTTTCCGTTAGATTAGATATGTTTAGTTCAAGAATCGAGGGAGTTTTCTTAAAAGATATCTTCGTTCTAGTGACTAGTTTAGGATTATGTCTTGACTTGTCGCGAGGAAAGGCTAGAACTTGTAGGAAGAACTCGGAAGCGCCCCTCGCCTAAACTTGGCAAGTGCAGGAGGGATCTGGATGTTCGGAGCCTGTTACGTTTTCCCTCAACCACACCCCAAATCCCCCCCCCCCATAACCCCTCTCGTCCTCAATAGCAAACCCCCATCTCGCAATATCACAAACGCACAACCCCACCTCTCCAGAAACCCTTAAACCTCCTTAAACCCTTTTCCAAACACATTTTTCTTTTCCCCAAAATCCCATTAACTCATCACCTAACATCTAATATCCATACATCTCTACACCCAAAAGTCCAAAGTAGACATCACATCACATCACATGAACACAACAAGAAATCCCAAACACTGACGCTGACGCTGAGCCCAGAAAGAAAAGGAAAGATTGCATACCTCGCTTACAAGCTACAAGCTACAAGCTGCTGGACACCCAGTTTTGACACTGGAGGCGGAAAGGTATTAAGTGGAAGTGTAAGGGCAGGTAGGTGTAGGTGTAGGTAGGTGTAAGGGCAGGTCGGTGTAGGTAGGGGTAAGTGTAGGTAGGTATAAGTATCCAGCACGAAACCAAGAAAACGCAGATAGTAAGCGCTAATCAGTCAAAGTCCACCAAAAACATCACTCATACCATCATACCATCTCTGAGAACCTCAAATTGGAGATGGAAGTAGAACTGAAGGTGGGGGTATCGTATAAACATCAATGAATAGCAGTGGCGTGATAATAAGTCTTACATTACATTGCGAAGCCATTACAATACACCTACCTCAACCTCCATCCATCCAACAAGGGCGAGAAGGACTATGAATCATCATACTAGGTACAAAGGAGATCACGAAGTCAATAACACGATTGGTCGGTCATTCATAGTATTAGGACATAAGACAATAAATAATAATAGTACTAAAATCATTTCATTTCTCGTCCACCTACCTACCCACCCACCTCACAATCTACCTACCACCCTCCATGTCTTCCTATATATATTATATACACACAAAAAAGGAGCCCAAGTCCCCCAAACGACAAAACTCCACCCCATCCACAAAAACGCCCCGCTCATCCATTACACAATATAAATAGATGTCAAGAAAAATTAGGATCCAAGAGGGTATTACTTCGCAGAATCTCGCCCAAAAATGCCCTAACAAAAGAATGATTTTTCATATATATCAAAAAGAAAAACCCAATCAATCATATATTTATATCCCCCCCTCATATTCTTATATAAATAACCCACTAAAAAAGGCGTCATAAATCATAGATCAAAAATAGATCTGCGACATTTTCGATCCAAATAGATTCATGTCGTTATATATGTTCTCTCACATCTAGATCAAAACCAAAAGATCATCGAGGATGGGTAGTGCTAGTCGCAGCTGCTGCTTGCCCCTCGATCCTCTCTGCCAATGGACTTGCAGGATCGATTTGGATGGATGGAACCTTGGCCAATCTCAAACTTGCAAGTTGGGGAACACTGCCTACTCCCCGTGCAGAGGCCGAGTCTCGTCGTTCTTCTTGCAAGGAACGCTCGGGAGAGGACAGGGCTGGGTTGCTCAGAGTGCTGGTTCTTCTTTGTTGAGGACTTGAGGGACTTCCGTGAGTAACGAATGTTTCGAAAACGGGTCTTTGTTCTCCTCTTGCAAGTATGGGACTTGTATAATCTGGCGGGGGTTCGTTGGGTGATTCAGACGTGTTGTCTAGAGGAATATTCTCGTAGTCTGGGGGACTACTTGGTGGAATATTATCGTGTTCGATCATCTCAGGACTACTGCCAGCTCGTCCCTCCTGCGCTGTACTCCCATCATTACTAGGTCTTCCTACTTGTTCATACGGACTGTCTGGTCTCGAATTCGTTCGCGGTCGTGCTAATCCAGGCGATAAATCATTGTCCAGACTGACTGAACTTCCGCTTCGCTCTCTTTGGTGATGATGGCTGCTCGTTGCAATACTTGCAACATCCCCAAGTAGTCCTTCCCTTTCACTCTCGATACTGGTTGCTCGTAACCTTGTTCCATCATGTCTTGCAACTCCCAGATCTCCGTATGCCACCGAAGATACTACTTTCTGACGTTCATTCCTTATTCGTTCGTGCTCAGCCCGTAATTCCTCCACAGTTCGTCCATTATGACTGATAGCCGTAGCAGTCCTCGCTGCTTCTTGCAGCTCTCGTAGAGCAACATGATCTCCTCGTTCTCGCGCTTCCCTCCTCAGTCTCCGGCGTTCATCTCGTTCCTCAGTCTCTCGTCTTCTTGCAAGTCTCACTTGGTATAGAGCATCCATTTCCTGTTCTCTTAGGCGTTCCTCGTCATCCACCGTCTCGGGAAACTCAATCACCGTGTCTATACCCCCACGCTCCCCTTCTCGCCCCAGTACCTGTTCGCTGTGATGTGGATTCGGGTTGTATGCCGGTAAAGTCATTACTGATCTCACGGAGGTATTTCTATCCACCCCTCCGGCTGTGGTCGAGTTATTCATACGCGCAGCTGAATTAAACGACGAAGGAGGCCCACTAGCTCTCGACGTTACGGGTTCGAGGTGCTCGTTTGTATCTGGTAATCGCCGATGCGGCCTACCAGTAGACGACTTTGGGTCCCATTTCTTCCAGGCGTTCTTAAGAAATGGGGTTGGAAGATATTTCGGATTCTTGTGCCTTATTCGGGCGCGGCGGACGAGGAAGTATACAAATAGTAGGGCGAGAATACCTGCAAGTACGCCAATAAGGATCTGTAATTTTCATATTAGATCCATTCCCACATTGAAAGCTTAGTTCCACCTGAACCATAGGGTTAGACGTAGAATCAACTCACAGGAGCAATCTTCAGCTCTGGATTGTCTTGATCGTTCTGGGAGGGCCTTGGTTCAGCAGTCTGTCCTGAAGGCGTAGACAACGATCCAAGGTCGGTCGACGTCGGGCTGGCGGTGGGTGCTGCATCTGTTGTTGGTCCATTACTGATGATGGTGCTGCCCCCCGCCTCTGTTGGAGTAGTTGGGGTAGTTGGAGTAGCTTGCCGGCGCTCCGCCCCCGACACATACATTATAGTTGAGTAGGTAGCGAGTGTGGTGGTCTAATCGATTAGAAAGGAGGAATGTTGGTCCCAGCGGTCATATCATTCGAATTCCCCGTCAGAGCTGGAGGCTGAGAGGTTCGTCCGGTCTGGAGCTATTCTGACGTCGTCGGTACCGTACTTCAGTGCTGGTGCACGGGCAGGTTGTGCTTTGTGCTTGTGCTTGTGGTGGTACTGAGAAGAGTGAGATCAGATGGATGGGATTTGGTTTCGTTAGGTTAGGAGTTCAAGTTGTTACGGGCGTTCAGGCGCAATGGGGCATTCAGGAGCCAGCTCGAGTAAAATAGTGCAGTGCAGTGGCAGCCTTGTTTGCGTGGTGTTTGGATTGGGGTTGTTGGAGCAATACGATGCTACGGTACGGAGTACTGTACGGGAGGACAGGCTCGACAGGGTCCACGGGTACTGGTAGACCTAGACCCACGATGACTGACGACAGCAGGTAGGAGGCGAGGGAGTCAGGGAGGGTACCCAGGCGAGCCAGGTAGACAAAGGTGGTTGGTAAAGTCAATTGGAAAGCGAAAACTCGACAAAGTACGGACTAGTACGGAGGTAGGTGAAAGGCCATCAAGTACAAAGAACCAAAAGATACTGTAATAGATCTACTCGCCATCTCTGGAAGTACGAGTATAAAAAAAGAATTGCGGAGCAGAAACGAGTTGAGGGGCGATTTGCGACTTGCGACTTTTACCGCTGACAAGAGCCCGCAAAGCGCTTATGCGTACTCGAGTACTGTTTGATACTCCACCAACGAACGCAACGACGAGTGGAGAGACACGGGAGAGTGCAGAATTGGCCTCGCGAGACTCGAGTACTATGTACGTTATACAGCCGATTTACGACTTCTGCATGAGATGACGACCAACTTTCTGTGGCTTACTGCGCATCGCTTGGTCTGTCTTAAGCTTGTTGTGCAACAGTCCACCCCTCCAGATCTCGGATGATGCATGGGGCATGGCATGGCATGGCTGCGGGAGGATGTTCAGGGGCACAGTATCAAAATCCTCAGCCTTGAGATCAGATCTGCCTTACTCTCACGGGCTTTTTTGAGAACATGAGACCAAACTCTCGGGAAATAATAACTGAGTTACGACCCATATGAAAAAAGATACTTATAAAGCGTGGTCTTTCCTTTTGACATTGAACAAACAATCCATTTATCACGAGAAACACTACCACTGTGCAGCATTCAACTTACTGCAATGGAAAGGCTTCCACATCAAGTCAGAGACAGCCCAAACAACGAAACAGACAACGAATTCAGCCTGAGAGTTGAGTATCAAGTTCGTATTAAATACTGAAGTTTCCAGGTTTCAAAAGCGGCTCAGAGCCTTTTGGTAGCACAATACCACCCCCTCTACCTTAGGATAGAAAAGAGAGCTGGAAAGGGGGATTCCTTATACTGTCAAGTATAGTCATGCATCGCGGGTTTTGTGCTGATGAATATATGTCCTAGCTGTTCGCATATGATTAATTATTGTCTTGGAGAATGTACTCCCATGATTACTATTGTATCAAATATGTACAGTCTTTGACATGTTCTTCCTTCGTACTAAATCTAATACTGTTGGTTTATCTCGTCTGAGATAAGAGGTGCGATACAAGTGGATGGTTAATACCTTAGTATTTGACTATCTACTTGTAATGTTGTACACTGAGTCAAAGGTGTGGAAGTGGTGCCAGAATAGTATAGGCAGGACTAGGTGGTCCGTGCAGTGGTATTTAAATAACATTAAGCTGAGGGGTATCTAAGAAACAAACCCGCCTTGGCTTAACGGTATTATCCATGCGAAAGATGAGTTTCGAGTCTACCCCTCGGGGACACTCCCTACTCTGCTCTAGTAGAGGATGTGATATTTGTGAGCCATGTTTCTTTTGCCCCCTCATTTTTTACTTTTTTTTTTAAATTACTTTTCTATTCTCTCTTTTGTTGAGCGATGATTTACTTTTGCTAGGTAGGCGTTGTAGATAACACCTCGGTAAAAGTGCGGAAACAAGCGAGATCTGGATCTTCACTCAAGGCAGGATGTGCATCAACAGAACTCCATGAAAGGAGAGACTCAATGGAGGAATATTGTCTACTAGAGTGGTATTTGTAGCTATGTACATTGAACTACTTAACATGAAAAGTAAGGCCACCCACCATTGGCGAACTGCATTGGACTCCCTGCACCAGAACCAACCCCCCTTTAAAACGAAAACACTTTAAAACACCAGCAACATACACCCGAATCATTTTATTCAAAAGATAACCGGAAGTTCCGAGATCCCAACGTCCTTATGAGGTGGCGAGTACTTGACGTCCTCATAAGGTATAGCAAGTCTAAGATTCGGTAATCTTTTGAAGAGGGTCGCTATAGGTAAGGTAGTCAGTATATCAACTATGCACATTCCACGCCCCTATTCTCAAGCCTCTCCAAGCTCACCAAAAATTTGAAGCAGAAAAGACAGGAATTATCCCACTCACCAAAAACAATATCCAACTCCGCCCTAGCCAACCACTCAGCCACACACCGATGCTCCCCCCATCCAAACCCCAACGCCTCAACCCTCCTCTCCCTCTGCATATCAAACACATCCGGCTCCTCAAAAACCCCCTCATCACGATTCCCACTAACAGTCACAGCAATAATCCCCTCCCCCTTTCTAATCCTCTTCCCACCTAACTCAATATCCTCCTTCGCAACCCTCTTCGTCGCAAACCCAGACGCAGTATGAAACCTACAAAGCTCATCCACAAACCTCGGACTCCATTTCTCTCCATCCCCTTTAAGTAACTCTAATTGTTTCGGATGTTGCAACAACGTCACGATTCCTAGGGCGATCATGGATACCATTGTTGCGTTACCTGCAACGAGGAGGAGGAAGGCTATTTGTGTTATATCGTCTTTTTGGAGGGTTCCTTTTTGGTATTGGGTTGTTACTAAATGGGTTATTAGATCCTGTTTTGGGACGGCGATACGCGCGTCCACGAGGTTACTGATGTAGGAGAGGAGGGAATCGTTTGCGCGACTGGATTCTAGAGCTGTGGAGGAGCCGTTGGTGCGGATTGCGGCTTGGGTTGTGAGGTAGGGGAGGTCAGTTAGGGGGACGCCGAGGAGGGTGTAGATTGTCTGTTGAGGATTAGCTTAATGATTTTGAGTGAGGGAGGGAAAGAAGTGTATTCTTACGTATGAAGGGACTGGGAGGGCAAATTTCTCCACTATGTCGAAGGGCTGGACATCTTGTATGGAACAATTTGCTGAGGGGAGGGAATCCTTTTCTTTGATGAGAGTGGTGAGGAGTTGATCGACCGTTTCTTGGATTTGGGGACGTAAAGCGTCGATTTGAGGTTTTGTGAAGACGGATTCGACCATACTCCTTTTTCCTTGTCAGTATTTCTCTTACTTCCTTCCCCCATCTTCCCATAATCCTGCTTTAAAACAACTCTTACCGTTGAGCCATATGCTGCGGTGGATCCATATCCACAAACGTAGGTTTACTCTTCGCCGCCAACTTTCCACCCACACTCAATTCCGGAAATCCAGGTCGTGTCCTCTCCTATACGATCATTTTCTATTAGTCCTATCACTCTCTTAAGATTACATGGAATTGGAATTCGGTTGATATGGAGAGAAAGAAATAACTTACCTTTGACAACCGATTATCCGTCAAAACACTACAGATATCATCATACTTCACAACCAACCAAGCAAGACTCCCATCAAACAACTCGACTTGAGAAACGGGATCATGAGCTCGGAGGTGTGCGTACTCAAGGGGAGGTTGGTAATCCGAGGGCCTCGCGAAGGGGAATTTTGGGGGTGTCATTTCTCTTTTTTGTGAAGTCCGTTTTGTATACGTGGATAGATTATGAGTTGATTCTTTTATTTTATTTTTTGTTAGTTTATTTGTGATGGTTCAGTGATTTAATATATGGATATAAGAAAATATCATGAATAAAACATAGACATGTACAGTAGCCACCCCTCTTATACCCCTCAACCCCTCCAAAGTCACACCACTTCAACCCCCTCCCTACTCTATCTCCATCCACATATTCCCCATGATCATGATGCAAAGTGCTTACCAACGGTCCAGCACCCAACTCCCAATTTCCAATTCCATCAAAACACTAAATACACCACGTACCACAAACCCACAGCGCCCCAAATAAAGAACCCCTGTTCACGCAGGCGAAACCAGAAGTATGTCAGCACCACGCATCTCTATACCCAAAACACCACTTCTCTTCTCTTCGTACAACCCTCCCTACCCCCGAATACCCAAGGATCTGGACTCTCGCCCAGTACGAGTAAGTGAGTAAGAAATCGTACGTTTCTAGAGATATAAATGCTCAAGTGCCGAGGAGAAACGGGAAATATGCGTATACGATATACCCCGTTAAAAGGCTATCCGGAAATCATCATATCCCTTTTGACGCAACGCAGGGGAAAGAGTCATCCCCGATATTTTTATATGTCATACCCTATGTATTTTTCGTGGGAGTGGTGTGATGTCTGTCGGGTGTGTTTGGTTTTTTTCATTTGGCTTCTCCGCGGGGATGGATGGGGGTTAAGCGAGAGAGCTGCGAGGCAGAAAACCATCGACGTCGAACGTGTTATTAAACTAGACCTACACCTACTTACAAATGCTCCGTCACAAGTAGTCAGAACATAACAAACCCTTCGGTTATAACGAGTATTAGGCTGTATATAGAGTTTTTCTCCTATATTTATGTATACGAACGCTCTCTATACTTAACTTCTCCTATCTTTATTTAATTTTAGGATACGCTTTATTCAATAGAAAGAGGGGAGGAGAATAGTTCTTTTGGATGTTTTATAGTATAATAAGAATTGTGGGATTTATGTCGTAGGATTCCTGTACTTGCTTTCTCTTTCTCTTTCTCCCGGTTTTCTTTTTAGAGATTCGTAGGATGGATCAGATCAGATCAGATCACTTCTTTGGAATATTCCTGGAAAGAGTACATCTGTGTGAGCTGACGTTTTGCTTTCTTGTTGCTCCCTTGGCTTTTGTCTATTATTGTTTTTATATTGTTATATTGTTTTTATATTATTATTCCTTGAAGGAATTCTCGCGATCCCGTTTGAGGAGTCATGGGCAGAACTTTTAGAGATATATGGATCGTTGTCTGTTTCGTCTTCAAGAACTCGTGGTGTTGAATCGTATTATGTTTCATTTCCGCTCTACAATTTCTAATTCCCTTTAATACGAAGATGCCTCGGCAATGAATGTGTTCATGATCAACATATACAAACAGATGCATTCATTGCAGAAAATCTATTTGCATTGAGTAAAAAAAAAGACTCCTTATTCATAATCTGATTTACAATGTATAATACCAAAAGTGGGCCCTGTCCCAAGTACTCAAGAACGTTACGAGTATCTAACCCGTCATCCCCAAAACGCCATCCCTATCCATGAAATTACTCATCTAAACTTGCTGTAGATGACCGCCATAATGAGAAGAACCAAGACTGTAATGATACAAACGGTAATTATCCGATTTGTAGCCATCCTAAAGAAGCAACCATTAGCCAAGACTGCTTGAAAGTTAAGTATAAATGGGGTATAGGGAAGAATTACCTACGCGCCATACCGCGCAATGTCTTTACACTCCTGTCCACGTATCCCTCACTTATCAAAAGTGTATTGGTGGTGTTTTCAATCGTTTCTCGTTGCAAACGTAAATCTGCCAGGGTGCTTGCTCCGATTGCTTCTGTATCGTTTGCTAGTGCTTGACTGGCCTTCAGACGTTGCGAACTGCGATCCAACCTGTCGGTTCCTGACAGAAGCTGTTGTCTTTGCTCCAGCTGGACGTCATTTGGGTTGTCCGAGTATCGACCACCAAAGAGAGCAGATCTATCATCTGCCAAGCTTCGTAACTTCCTTTTCGCTACATCGATGTCCGATTCGAAGTTTCGGAGACGTTGATTTACTTTGGTTCGGTTTGCGGAAGGGATATTGGACTTTTCAAGTTTCATCGATGAAAGCTGGGGATTTTATTAGCATGTGTTCGGTATGGACACCAAGAAGTATTTTTGGAACGAACAATTTCATCTGCCTCCTCCAGAGCCCGCTCTGCCTGGCTGATTGCCGCCTTTCTTGGTTCTCCGGACAAATCTGGGATTTGATCCAGCTTCTGGCTGAGGTCGGCCTGGACTAACTTAAGTTCGGCTTCATAGCTGCTAAAGAGCTCAGAGCCAGCGTCGGTGTCGAGAGGGTTCGACATGGTTGTGAAGGTGAACGTGAGAGGATCGGTTTGGTGAGCGGGGTGGTTTTGTTATTATATGTGGTTGCCTTCCACGTCGTCGCAATGCCACTCTAGGAAGGGTTCCAGGGGTATTTCCACTCGGCGGGACTATCGGATCGGACTCAAGTAATCGGATGAGGATCGGGATTGTTGGTTGTATGGTAGACGAATGAAGTGTGGTATGTGCTGATGAATGTGGATTGTGGTTGTAGTGGTGATTGATGTTTGTTTCTCTGGATCGCCGTACAAACTCCCGAGGCAGATCAGATCACGATGTTGATTGTCTTCCAGGTTGATTGTCCAGAATAACCTTGGCATTATCAGCCACACTTTGTTTCGTCAGCCACACCTCGGTGGCGCACTGGTACATTGGGCGCCGGGAGAACGGCGGAAGGGCGGGCACAGCGGGGGAAAGGGCCCTTGGGAGAGAGTTTGTAGCGAATGAGAGCGGCTGCGCAAAAGCTCTCGAACCTTGTTGATGTGCCGCATTGGTGTGTAGAGCTCTGGGCCTGTTACAGGCGAATGCTCCCCTCCATGATTACTCTGATTGACGTCTACAGTGCATACTGCATCCCGTCTCTCTAACTCTCTTGAGCTACTAAAAGCTGTCTAAACAGGTCTCACATGAACGCCAACATACGAGTGCAAGTACCAGTATCACTTCACTACTGTGCTCCGGACGCAAATTACTCAAAAACAACCATGCCGCCACCAGTCCACTCGGCGGCCTCTGCCACCTCATCCCAACCTCCTCCACTTCCACCTGGACGCCTGTAATATCTCTTTTTCTTATCTAACCTATCTGATCTCTCTCGCCTCTCCCTCCCTCACCTTCTCCTTCATTCTGCACCTTTTTCTTCGTATAATTTTTTTTTCTTTCTCCGTTCTTTTTTCACTTCTCCAAAATGGTTCGCCTAACACCCGTTCCCAGGAAGAAAGTGGCCATCGTTGGCAGTGGTTCTGCTGGCATAGCTGCGCTATGGGCCTTGAACAGAACACACCACGATGTCTATATTTACGAGGCCGCTGATCGTCTGGGAGGGCATACAAATACTGTCGAATTCAAGAATGGCATCCACAGAACCATGGTCGATACCGGTTTTATCGTTTTGAATACTGCCACTTACCGTAAAGTTCCATGCGCTCGTCTTGGTCGTGTCTACTAACATGCAACAGCTAATTTTATTGCTTTCCTCAAATCCATTCGAGTCCCGACGACCTTGACGGAAATGACCTTTGGCGTCTCGAGAGACAATGGCTGTTTTGAGTGGGCTGGCACCTCCCTTTCCGCCGTATTCGCCCAACGAAAGAACCTCCTTTCCCCTTACATGTGGAGGATGATATTCGACATCATACGATTCAATCAGTTTGCTCTGGACCTACTGAAAACCGAGGAAATTATCGAAGCTCCTCCCGTGCGTACGAATGGCAACGGTAAAACCAATGGAAATCACGTACATTTCTGCGAAGAAGTCGAGAGTATTGGTCAATATCTGGAAAGAGAAGGATATTCGGATTCTTTTCGGGACGACTACCTCATACCCATGACCGCTGCCGTGTGGAGTACTAGTCCAGATAAGTGTACTTTGGACTTTCCTGCCGTAACTTTGGTCCGGTTCATGTAAGTGTGGGAAAGTGATGGAGCGGGAGTTCTTGCTAACATAACATAGGTGGAACCACCATCTGCTAAACACCGTTTCTAAAAGACCTGACTGGTTAACCCTCAAGTACTGCGCACAAAGCTATATAGACGCTGTGATGAAAGGATTTCCACCAAATCATGTTTTCCTCAACACTCCAGTTGAAAAACTCACCAATGACGACGATGGCCGAGTTCGCCTCCATTTGAAGAACGGGAGCTCTGCAATTTATGACCATGTTATTCTCGCAACTCACGGTGACCAGGCACATGCTATTGTACTCCCGGAAGCCGACGCCGAGGAACGAAGCATTCTGTCTGGATTCAAAACTAGCAAAAATACCGCAGTTCTTCACTCCGACTTGTCACTAATGCCAAAACTGAGATCTGCCTGGTCATCTTGGAATTACATCACAAGAACCTCGCCAACCTCATCAAATGTTGATCAAGTATGCTTGACGTACAACATGAACATTCTCCAACATCTGCCTGAAGAAATCTTCGGACCTGTCCTCGTAACACTGAATCCTTTGCATGAGCCAGCACCCGAAACCGTCCAAGGACGATACAACTACACACATCCTCTCTACAACTCCTTGGCCATCCGTTCTCAGAGTCTCCTCCCTCGAATCCAGAATACAAGAGGAATCAGCTACTGTGGCGCCTGGACCAAATACGGATTCCACGAAGATGGATTCTCTTCCGGACTCAAAGTTGCACAGGATCACCTTGGCGCAAAGCTACCATTTGAGTTCATAGACAGCACCTTTAGTAGAGGAAAGCGACCTGTTATTGGACTGCAGGACATGGTACTAAGGTTATTGATCAGAATTGTGCAAGTGTTCATCTATATCATTGAGACGATATTTGGTGTGCAGAGAAGTTCTAGGACACCTGGTAATGGATTCAGAACGATCGGGAATGGAAAAACAAAAAAGCGTGTATAAATTATAATTTCATTTGTCGTCATTGCGAATTTGAGCGTTGGTAGTATTGCCACCATCTCGTTTGGGGCTTCGGCTTTGGTTTTGCGAGGAGTTTTAAAAGGGGGTATTTGGCTTACAGTATATATAGCAAGCAGTTGCGAACAATGTTAAAATTTTGCTGGTTTCAATTTTCAAAAGTTATATACGAAATATGGGAAGAATTGATTATAATAAACGTAAATCCCTATGCAAACTATTTCCCCTTCACTCAAAACGCCCTTGAACTTCCGAAGTAGTTCATCGAATCATGATATCATGGGCTCATTACTTAACCCCCCTCAATGCATATGTTTTTCTGTTCCTTTGGGACGTTTTTCCCCGCCTTGATCGAATCGAATATATGCGATAAATCATAAATCATAAATCAATCTGGACATCTCCTCCAATCTCACATTTGCTCGATCCTCGTCAATCTCCAAACCCATTCTCCATCCTTATCCTTCTTCACTCCCTCACCCATCTCACCATGGTTTCTGCCCATAACAAACATACAAATCCGAATAAGTATGATACCTCAAATCCTTCAACTCCCTCCGACAACACGCACTCATAACATCAAACTCCTGCTTACTCCACCCCAACACGCGGGTAAAATGCGCCTGACCATACGAACTAGTAGCATCAAGCATCTGATGCTGTTGATACAAGCCCAACTCCTTCCACCTCTTATCCTTCGCCCAGGGACTATTGGGAACCCTAGTAACCTCCTCATGTACACCTACATAACCGACATCCGTTAACATTCCCTTCAACTTGGGCGCGATATCGAAAGAACGACCGATTGCTTCGCCGGCTTGATGGAGTCCTTCTTGCCATTTTTTTATCATGGGGGGGAAGATGATTTCGTTCTCGTTTTGTAGGCGCAGGAGGACTTCGAATTCTACGATTTCGAGGTAGCCGCCTGGTTCAAGGTGGGTTAGGGCTTGGGTTAGGAGGCGGGGCCAGTCTTTTATGGAGCCGGCTAGGGAGCGGATGTGGATGTAGGAGAAGGGTTTGTGGCGCCAGGTGTCTTCTAGGTCGTCGACTTCGAATTCTAGGTTGGGTGGGATCCTGGGGTTAAGGTTTTTGGTTAGCGAGGGGGTGGATGGGGATGGGGATGGGGAGATGGAGGGTTGGAAATGGGTGAATAGCGTCTGGTTGGGTGAAGATAAAGGTGGTAAGAGAGTGCAGGAGTAGCGATGCGTAGGGGTGGAACTTCGGGTAAGAGTGAGGGGAAAAGGGGGAGGTGGGGGCGGTGGGGGCGGGCTAGCGAGAGCAGAAATAAGGAGAAAAGGGGGGCATACCATCCTGGTTGAATAGGCGACAAATCCGAACCTATAATATGAGTTTCTGGGTATTGACTTTTCGAGAAGAATGGGTTAGTACCATCATCCAATACAGTCTAGTCGACGCATGAAGAAACTCACTCAGCAAAATCTATCGCCCATATACCCGTGCCAGTTCCAGCATCTAGAACTCGAGTCGGGTTTGTTATTGGTGCATGAACGAGTTTTCCGTCGAAAGCGAGATTGAAGACGTGATGATGCTGTAGTTATTCTGGTTAGAAAACTCGAGTTGATACTGGATCGATGGGCGTGAGTAGGGAGGAGAATTACATACCATGTCTAATCGATCTTGTTCCGTTTCATCATTTGGCTTTATGGTGTTAGTCTCAATCACAAGGTCCTCTTGGTTTCTATCGTCAGTCACGTACGATTAAATATTTTCCATCACGATATGCATGATACCTCCTCCCATGCTATTCGACCATTAGAATCACTATGGACACTTGAACACTTGAAGAGACCATACCTCTTCTCTGTTGTAAGAATCAGTCTCTATGTGGAAGCATATGGAAGAGCAACAAGGGGCAATAGATAGGTACTAACCGATATTTAGTAACTCCAGAGGACAACGAAGTGCGTGAACTTGTTTCCCTATTTTGGTCATGATGTCAGTTCTCTTTTTCCAATTCTACCACCAACATAATCCCAACACCAGGATAAATATCGAGAAAGAACTCACGAAGCGTCATCCCCAAACGCGGAATCACCTTCTAGCGCATCAAACTCCTGTAAGCAGATCAGTAAGTCACTACCAAACCTTCTAACAGGTTAAAACTCACATCTGCTTCAATATCCGGTTGAGCCGCTGCAACTGGAGCCGCGACAGCGGGAGCTGCGGAAGGTACGGCTAGCGCCGGGGTCGTTATATTAACATCTTCTTGTGGCGTAGCTAACGTTGGACTTCCAGTTACTGTGGTTGGATTTGTTGTGGAACTAGACTGCGGGGCTACGGCTGGGAGGTTTGTTGATTCAGACATGACGAACTAGACGACGGAATGATCGGATGAGAGAAAGAGGCTCCCCCAGATGGCTATATGTAGCCCAAAAGTATCTTTTGTATTCAAGATGAGGGAAACGTTACTTTTAATCGTTACCTAGAAGGGATCCCGGCATTATCCCACTTGACATTTGTGGTTCCAGTTCATTCGTTGCGGGAGTTATCCGGTGTTGGAATACAGCGAGGAGTTTCGAAGCGAAGAGGTAGAATATATCGTGGGAAGGAAGGAAATATAAACAGGAAAGACGCTGGCAAACCCCTCCCAACAATTTGTTGTAAAGTTGTGTGACGCCTACGGAACGGACTTGATCGGATATCCTCATGTACTACGATGTCTTCTTCTAGAAGGTGCATCTCGCCAGCCACCTAGCCACCTAGCTACCTAGCCACCCCGAGCCACCCTACTTTCCCTGCCTAATTACTGTCGGCCTTACCCACCTATAGCTACTATCGCAACTCCTTAACTACCTACTATTTCCCTTATTCCTTTCGCTGTTCTAGGTCGCTATTTTATTTTCGTATATAAGTATTTTTTAACAATAAAGAAGGCTAGGACTTAGGAGGCTCCGAGCCTCGAGCCTTAGAAAGAAGACGGGAGTGTTCCTGTGATTCTAGCTCTATTAGGTAAGGCTTCTGTACTAGCGCTCCTATCTTAGCGAGAATAAGAAAAAAAA
The DNA here is from genome assembly GCA_900536425.1 of Hymenoscyphus linearis. Taxonomy (NCBI): domain Eukaryota; kingdom Fungi; phylum Ascomycota; class Leotiomycetes; order Helotiales; family Helotiaceae; genus Hymenoscyphus; species Hymenoscyphus linearis. The sequence continues at coordinate 287,791 of UNPR01000020.1, read as the reverse complement.
TATTACGACCGCGTATCGTACTTCCCCCCCCCCCCCCCCCCCCCCCTCTCTCTCTTTTTCTCTCTTAATAAGTAGAGTGAGAAATACAAAATCAAGCGAGTCAAGGGAAAGGGGGGTATGAGAGCCGAAGAGGGTATATATAGATATACGATAGGCTGACGGCGAAGGTGGCTAGGCAGCGATGGCTTCTCCGTAGCAAATAGTACTTATGAAGATTGTAGTCGTAGTACGTAAGGATTAATTATTGTTGAGGATTAATTCCTAAGTAGTGGTGGCGATGTCCGATCAAGTCCGTTCCGTAAACATTCGTTCTTCTGCATACTCGAGTATAAGAGGACTCAATCTCCACAAAAAAGAGCAACATTTACTCAAGTTAGGTACGGATGTTCCCGTCTTACAGTAGTATTTAACCGGGGGGAGGGGTGGGGTGTGGGAAGCGAAGCAGCAACCAGGATGAAGGAGGGCAAATGGAGGCATGAGATTGGTAGGACGGGACATCGAACACAAATTTTCAACTTGGATGGGTTCGAAGGGAAAACCCCAGACCACATGATATAAAAGTTCAAATTTTGCTTTGCATTGCAGAGAACAGTTGCAGATCCTAAGCCGACGAGGTACTAAGACCGCACTATTGTTCCACCAATCGAACGATGAAATCTATTCGAATTTCTTCAGCAATCGCGAAAAACCGAAGGATCGGTGAAGCTTTTGTCCCTCGTCACGACTTATCAAATCCGACAGAATGGTTTTGACCCGAGTTATATAACTTACACAACATCTTGTTGAAGAAGTGACTCCCACAAGAACAAATCATTATCATTCCAGGAGACCCAACACTCGCAAGTGCGATCAATCCGGGGTAATGACTTGATGATGCTTTTCGTTCCTGCTTCACATGGTTTGCCCTGGTTTCCCCCATTTTACACTGATCCATTCTATCAGCCGTTCTGGTAACCTGGAAATGGCAACACCAAAACAGTAGCAAAGATACCAAGGTTACAATGGACCTCAGGGCGGGTCAAATACAGTAGGCGAGGGGTGCAGGTGCGTTTGTATGACCAATATCTTCATGACATAACTCTCAGCATCCCAAAAGTTAGACTGAACATGAAGCCCATGACCACGGCGAGTTTGCGCCTAGGGGACCAAATACCTTCCTGTTGAATCGCCCACCCCACGCACCCCAGAGGCCATAGAAACCCCATGACGCAACCCCACAGCAAATCATCTATTCCTCCACCTCCCAAATCATCACTTCCAAAGTCGAAAGCACCACCACCCGCCCCAGCCCCGGTATCACCCGCATTATCATCAATCCAGGCATCTTCCATCCGTCGCAATGTGGTGGGCGAGGGCATAGTGTCGGGCGTGTGTATGCTGGACTGTATAGAGAGGAATTGTAGTCGAAGCTGGTTTACTTCGGCGGGTGTGAAGCCCCCCGAAAGCAATCGGTCGAAGCCACGAACGGCAGGCGTTGTTGTAACAGTTGGCCGCGTTGGACTCCCATCTTTAGAACCTCCCTTTTCCCCTTTCTTCTCTTTCTTCAAAGGTTGTTTCGCTGCGAAGGTTTCAGCTGAGAGCTCTTCGAATGTAAGAACATCGCCAATGGAACAATTGATGTAGACTCTGTTTGGCGGATGTTCAACTGCCTTTCCTTTGCCTTTTGGATCTGGAAGCCTAGGTGGAGGGGCTGGTATTTTGATAACTTCAGATAGTATATCATCGTCTTTAAGCAGTTTCCCGCTATGGATGAATCGAAATCGATGGTTGGAGGTAGGTGGTTCCAGACGCGATCGGATGAGATGCTTCAAAGCAATCACCGTTGTTTCGTCTGGCGAAGGAACATCAACGAGAAGGTCTGGCGTGGAAGTTGTAAATCGCACAGTGAGGCGAAGTATAGATGACATGTTTGAGTGGGTTGAGGACCAGGTTGGCAGACAGTGAAGATGCAGGTCGTCTCAGGATAAGCTTAGGGAGGATTCTGGTTCTGAAGGAACGTGCAAGTACACGGCTTCAAAGAGGCCAACAACTTTTGAAGCACATGTCCAATGTTCCAATGTTCCAATGGCCATTTCAATCAACAGTTCAACGGGTATTGAAATGGCTTGGAAGCATTATATCGTATATTTAAGCTGTTGTTGTGAAGTTGCAATGCGATTACCGATAGGCTTGGGAAGAGGGTCTTCTATCCTGAGGTCTCTGGAGGCTGGAGCTGTTTGGATAGCCTCACCCCGTGACCAGTCATTGCTCTGCACGCCGGGGCTGGGGCCTTTCTTGAGAATAGCATTGTACTCGAAAGACTCGTATAATTAAAACAATTGTGCGAACGATTTATCATAATCGAGTTTGATGTTTCTTTATTGACCCCCAATATTTTAGGTAATTAAGTTGCGTAATACTTGAGTAATCTTACTGTAGGTAGTCGAGGTAGTTGAGGGAGTACGTAGTGTCACTTTCCTCTGCAGCCGGCATCGGATTCTCAAAGCCACAATTCCCGTTCCATCCTGGTCACGATCAAATGGCACCCCGCTCAAATCACGACATTGAAATCGATTGAACTCCGTATTATTTGCACCATTACCATGGGATTTCGTGAGTCAAGCCTGTGAGCCTGTGACCCTGTGACCCTTTGGTCATCATCGCTAAGCTTACGAAATTCTCCATGTTTCTTCGAAGAATATCAACCAACTACTCCCCTTACCTTCGCATAAACCGCAGTCAATTCAATCGCAAATTCTCCAACCCCGCTATGGCCGATCCTAGGGCGAAACTTCAACCGGCTGCGAGAGTGGCTGATAGAAGACAAGATGTGTGGTAAGCAGGATACTTGCCTTACTTCTCAACTTTCGTCCCGTTTTATCAGTTATCGCAAAAGAATTCTTCCGTCAAATGGACGAACACTTTTATCCTCGCTTGTGGCGCCTACTCGAGTACCAATGAATATGACCTAGTTTTAACATATTGTAGGACAATTGTGAATGAGGGTGCTGCCAATTCCCCCATAAAGCCAATTGTGAATATGGGTCAAGGGTTCTTTGGCTACAACCCACCAGAATTCATCTTGAACGCCGCCAAGGAGGCTCTTGACAAAGTCGAATGTAACCAATATTCGCCAACGAGAGGACGTCCTCGTCTAAAGAAGGCCATTGCCGATGCCTACTCGCCATTATGGGGAAGACAATTGGATCCGGAGACTGAGATTACTATTACCACTGGAGCAAATGAGGGTGAGTTGACGAAGCTTTCAGAATCATGAGATAGTGAACTTATGGATATAGGAATGTTAAGTGCATTCATGGCATTTCTTGAGAAAGATGACGAAGTCATTATTTTCGAGCCATTCTTTGACCAGTAAGTAACACTTAGAATGTGGTCTGTAAAACTTACTAACACCAAAAAGGTATATCTCCAACATCGAAATGCCTGGCGGAAAAATCAAATACGTACCTCTTCATCCGCCTCCAGCTGGTTCCACAAAAAACACCTCAGCAGGAGAATGGACAATCGATTTCAAAGAACTCGAGGCAGCCATCACCCCCAAAACCAAAATGATTGTTCTCAACACACCACACAATCCCGTCGGCAAAGTCTTCTCCAAGGAAGAACTTCTTAAAATCGGTGATTTGTGTGTCAAAAACCACATCATCATCCTCTCAGATGAAGTCTACGACCGACTCTACTACGTCCCATTCACACGCATAGCCACACTATCTCCCGAAATCGAACGGCTCACCCTCACCGTCGGATCAGCAGGAAAGAACTTCTACGCAACAGGCTGGCGAGTAGGCTGGCTCATCGGGCCCCCTCACTTAATCAAATACGTAGCAGCAGCCCACACACGAATCTGTTACTCCTCCGTCTCACCCCTCCAAGAAGCCGCAGCCGTAGGATTCGAGCAAGCGGATGCTAATAACTTCTGGACCACAGCCATCACCGAAATGAAGCGCAAAATGGACTCCTTCAACCAAATCTGGGCCGAACTAGATCTCCCATTCTCCGATCCTGAAGGCGGTTATTTCGTGCTGGTCAACATGAAGAAAGTCAAACTCCCAGCTGATTACCCATTTCCCGACCATGTCAAGGATCGACCGAGAGATTTCAAACTCTGCTGGTTTTTGATCCAGGAAGTTGGTGTTGCGGCTATTCCTCCGACGGAGTTTTATACGGATGATAATGCGCATATTGGGGAAGACTGGATGCGGTTTGCGGTTTGTAAGGAGGATGAGGTTTTGGAGAGTGCGAAGGAGAGGTTGAGGGGTTTGAAGAAGTATATTGAGAATTAGAGGTAGAGAGAGATGTGTTGCTTGATTTGCGGCCCGCAAGAATATACTTGATAACGACCTTAGACAGTATAGAAATCTACTACTTTGACGGTTTCGGTGTACTTTTCGCTATGAATTCTGTTCTTATTCCTACTATTTGAAGCATCAGAACATAAACTTATCGCCCGGTAGCGAAGGCAAAAAATATTGACTTCAAATACGTCAAAGCCGGTGTAATACTATCTATACCAAAGAACTATGTATCAACACTAATACAAACCAACTTTATCCTCTCCAACCACAAGTCCACAACCACCCCAAATATCCCATCCCCCCCCCCCTCCCCCCCTTCAAAACCTCACAATCCATCTCTAGCCCCCCAAAAGTCACAACACGACTCTAATTTCACCCCAAACGACATCCTTACATTTTACAACCACAAAGCTCAAGGTTATACTCATACATACCCGACAATATCCCCTTCTGGCTTCATGGATTATAATGAGCAATCTTTGCCAGCCAGAAGAAAAATATAACGTAGAGACACGTTGAGAATGTTTTCTTCCCCATGGCCAATTGATCTTGTGTTTCGAAAACTGTGAACGATTTATACTTAAAATTTAGTTTTTCTGCGTGGGTTATGTGTTATGTACAGTACTAGGGAAAAGGGGAAAGGGGTGGGTGTGTGTTTTGATTTTTGACTTTGACACTTTGTTTTGGGTAAGCGAGGGTTGATTCGGTAAGTACTGTACATAGGGTTGATTGGTTGGTTGCTTTGGGAGGTGAGAGATGGTGGGTGAGTGTTTTGATATTTGGCCTTGTCTTGATTAAGCGAGCATAGGGCAAGTACATAGGGTTGATTGGTAGCTCTGAAAGGAGCTAGCAGGTGAATGAGAGCTGGTGGAGTCTGGAGGATATATGTGATTGCGTGAGGACCTTGTGGGCTGTACATGGTACTTTACTAGAGAATATTGTATCCTTGAAGTGTTGGAGGGATATAACTGATGAGGCGCACGGGTAGGAATAGAAATAGGTTCTAGATTATATAGGAGTTTGGTCTTGGTATTTAGGGAGTAAGTGATATGAAGAGACTTAGTTTGTTAGTTGATTCTTATGTAATTATCTATATATTCACGCAACAACTTTGTGACTTTTCTGTGGGATCATTGGAGTACCTTTGTATTTCCTTTTCTGGGTCGAATACTATTTATAATTGTATTTCCTTGGCCTTTTCCTAAAAGGGATTTTCTTTCACTCTCTTGGGCTGATATTTCGGTATTATATGATAGGTATATTATAGTACGATATGGTCTTTGCTTCTATTTATTGTTGAAGAGTCATCGTCCCATTCTGTGAGATACGATGCTGTGATGTTCCTGGCAACTTAATGGTCGATCCCATGTTGATTTGGAGTTGAAAACCAAAACCACTTGAATTAGGATACCGTGTATGCTATACAGTTGTTTACAAGGATCACGAATCAGTCCACAAGATTTTCAAAGAGCGCAAAAGTATTGCATCTAAATATTGCTTCATAATTCTAAAAGATTCTATCTAACATCGTTTCCATTATACATGCCCATTTATTTCCCTCTATTCTAAATTACGCCGTATAGCAAAAGTCATTTCCTAATTACACATAAAACATACAAAACCATAACACTCAAATCATTTCCAAAGCTACAGGTTGATCGGCACCAGTGTACTCCCAGTGGCAAATACTGTCGTAGGTGTTACCTCTGGTAACAACAATGGTTTCGTTGTTGAAACCAGTCTGTGCAAGACTGTCGGTATCATCGGAGTATTGGGGCCAGAAAGGAGTGAGTCCTTCTTGAGGGTCCTTGGCGAAGCTGGCCCAGACCTTGCGGAGGTAGTCACCGATAGCGATCTCAGCAGCAGTGCTAGGTCCCTTCTTTTGGTCAACGGTGTTGAATAATGGTGCGAGGTCGGCAGTGTGGTATGCTCCACTTGGGGGGTCGATGGAGACGGCAAGGTTGGGGAAGTCACCGAAGTAGACGTATCTCCAGGTTGGGTTGTCTTGTTCTTGGGATTGCTTGACGCGGATGGCATCAGGGCAGGTGTAGAGACGGGAGTTGAATTCGTTTGCCCAGAACTCTTCGGTTTGGAGTGGCATGCTTCCCTTGAACAAACCGGCTTCGTTCTGGGTGTTACCGATCAAGTAACCTGCCTTGGCTACCTTGCGGTCGGTGTAATCGGAGAAGATAACATCGTCGTCGATTGAAGGGCCATAAGGATTTGCGGCTGGAAGGTGAGCTGGGTCGTAGCCATCCAAGATCTCCTTTGTGGTCTTGGTCATCATGCACTCGCTGACTTCTTCAGGGGTTGAAGTAGTCTCGTTGCCACAGCCGACCATGTCAGTGATGTGGTACCAACGCTCGGCGAGAACCTCAGGCTGTTGGGCAGGGAAACCATAGAGAGTAGCGCTCATCAAGATGAAGCCTGTAGCAATTGGATCAGACTCATAGGCGTAGGTGTAAGCATCGACGATAGCGGATCCTGCGGACTGGCCAAAAAGGGTGATGCGATCAGTGTCACCTCCAAAGTGTTGGACATTTTCCCGAACCCATTCCATTGCAAGTCGTACGTCACGAAGACCCAAGTTTGCTGGGAGAACAGGATTTCCCGGATAACCAAAGACGTTGATTCGGTAGCTGCATTAATTGTTAGTCTCAATCTCGAAATCAAACTGGCTGTATAACATACTTCATAGAGACGACAATGACATCCTCTGTGTCTGCAATAAAGCGTCCGGAAAACACAGGATCAGCTGAGGAGCCTGAGGAGTAGGCTCCTCCATGGACCCAGACAAGCACTGCCTTTGCCTTCTCACCGCTCTGAGGCTTACCCCAAACGTTGATAGTCAAGCAATCCTCACTCTCTGGGTTATCGACAATAGGGACAGGGGGAGGAACGTCAAATGGTGCCTGCATACAGCTTGCACCCTATTCATGACTTATTAGCCATTTATCCTTGCTTTTGGAGGAATGCACTTACAAATCTGGTGGCGTCAATGGTTTCATCAGACCCAGAAAACATGACGGGGGGTTGCCATCTCAAGTCGCCTACAGGTGGCATGGCATATGGAATACCGAGATATTCAGAGACCTCAGGAACATCGGCGGCGGCGTGTCCAGCAACCATACCGCTGGTTGTCGGAACTTCTTGACCAACGGCCCATTGGACTTCTTGCTGGACTTCTTCATCAACGGTCCATTGGTCTTCTTGATGGGCTTCTTGATGGAGTTCATGATGGAGTTCTTGACCAACGGTCCCAGATGAATTCCAAGATGCATGACGCAGAGAAAGAGGGACTGCAGATACCGTGACCGTAAGGGCAGCAGCCACGATGTTGAGAGTTTGTTGGAACTTCATGATGCGCAAAACCAACTGAAGTGATCGCAGTTGAGCGAATGGCGAAGAGGAGGAGGTTAGGGGATAGAGAGGCGGAGAAGAGAAGGGTGGAAGAGAAAGGTAGGCGAGGGCTTGTTGTTCATCTTATACTTGATCTGAAAACTCCATACCATCGAAACCTACCGTACTTCCAAGTACAAGGAACATAAGGTCCGCACCGTACCTGCAACGTAGTGGAGTGTAGATGACATCCACATCCACATACTTCGAAGTACTATCCACATCCCCCCTTGTTTAGAAGGATGTATGTTCTATGCGGTACCGCTTTTTGGGGGAGAGTACTGTACAATGCAGTATAAGGTTGCATATGCATGCAATATGTCCTTGGTTCAGTGCTGTACTCGAGTATCGTTGACTGCCCCACTACTCTATTTATTTATAACCGTCGGATTTTCCGAACATCTGCACCTGTCAGCACGACGACGCCGCGAGCACTTCGGTTAGTGGGTCTAGAGGAAAACAAGCTTTTGGAAGAGCAAACCAAGCAACGGGATTTATTTTCCTTCGCTTGTACTTCGAAGTAAATTTATTACCCCCCTGGTATAATAGATTGTTTTTTTGTACCAAGTATTCACATCATATGTGGTGCCACCAGAAAATAGGCCTTCTTTTAGGGGAGAGAAAGAGAGTAACGAAGACAACTGACTTGTCACTGGCAAAGTACCTGATCGCTTCTCTACAGTTGCCAAGCTCGCCAAGCGATTGGGACCTTACAGGAAGTACAAGTACGAAGTACGGAGTACATGTACATACAGTACATGCAAGTAATCCTAATGAAGTGAAGCTTAGGGGTTTGCCAAATATTTGAACCCGAATTTTGTCAACAACACATCCATTATTGCTTGCAGCGTTGAGTCATGCCAGTCACTTTCGTGTGATTGACCTAGTTTCCCTAGATGGACCAAATAGAATAGCATGTCATGGAACAAAAAAGAGAAGGTTTCGTTCTGACGTCTGCTCCGCTTGGAGGCCCACCCATAAGGCAGGTACCGGTGCGGTACCGAGTACCCACACTCTCAATAAACCCTGAGAATCTGCTCCCCACCAGCGGCAATAAGCGGTGTTAACATCACAAATCCGGAGGCTCCCCAACAAAAATAGATAGTGTCCCATCATCTATTGATGAGTAGAGCTCAAAACTCTTGCGGCTTCCGTTGCCGTAGACTCACTCGATCATGCAACAAGGAAAGAAAGGAAAAGAAGGAACAAACTGAGAGAAAAAAGATTTGTTCAAATTTGAAGAACAGATGACAGCTGATGTATATCAAGACAAATACAAAATTCAAACATAAACAGAAAAGTATAAGGGCTTGAGGTCTAAATTCCTTAGAAATCATGGTCTTTTTGCACACTTCAGAAAAGTCAAAGCAGTAATTCATGAGACAGATTCGAGAAACAAGTATAAACACAGGATTTGAGCAGTACGTCTCAGTAAGACCCTCATGTAGTGGATTCAGTATATCAACCAGTACCGGAACCATAAGAGCACCGATTGACTGGAGTGTCTGTTGACGAATTTCTTATTAGTCTCCGGGTAAAAAACCTTCATACTTCTGTTTTCAAGCCAAACAAAAAGCCTGTTTTCTCGGCAGTTTTCGTCAACTCTGTACTCGTTGAAGAGCTTCTGGTAATTCTTGTACCATTGATTGAAGCCAGAGATAGCGTTCTTTAGCAGACGAAAGCTTTTGTGGGTGCAAAGGAGCTTTGGTGAAGCTAATGAATGGTGTCAATTTTATATCCGGTGCTAGCAAATATGCTAGCCGTCCATCATCACCACGGCCCGTAGCTTCCGTCAGGTTTCCCAGTTGGAGAACAATCGAAGAAGCGGCCGGTTTCAGTACCTCCAATGGACGGTCATGTGGGTGTAGCTCTCCAAGTTCCTGACAAAGCACTTCCATGAGCGTGCTACTGGACTGTACTTCTATTCTATGTTCACTGAACTCTTCGAGTAAAACTCAAATCATATCATTAGAGCGTGTGCAAGATCCCCAGAGTCCAGACCGCCGGTATCCCCTGCCCTGTTCGGGGTTGGTTTTCAAATCGGTCAGGGACGTGCGGTACTTCGAAGTATCGGGGTACCTAATCCTTGTTGAAACCCCTCTCGATCGGTGTAGGAGATACCTCGTGGTACAGTACTCGATATGTGGGGACTTAGATGAAGAGCTTTTTATTTTCTGGAAGAAATTTTTGATAGGTGAGTATCTGGCAATCATTAGAATAGGGCGATCGTACGATCACTAAAGAAAGAAATCTTGCTGGCATCAGTGCTGCTTCGCGAACTTGTAGAAATAGAAGTATCTTGGACTGTGGTCGATGCATCCCCCTGTGTGGTTTTATCTGGTACCAAGTGGTCAAAGTTTGACGTGGCCCCTAGAACAGCAAAAGGCTTCCGTCCGAGTGTTGCAGTATGTCAGACCAAGATACTCCAGTGGGTGAAGTATCCCTCAATATCCAAATCTTCTCCAATAGTGGCAAAATCCTCCCTCGATGAACAAGCGAAGGGTCTATTAAAGGCGCAGAAGAGAGCACATCTCTGAAGAATGGTTTATCTTCCTCCCTTGCCGCGCATCCAATGATATATAGAGGGGAAATCACTGCTGGCAAAATATGCCTCGGAGTATCATTCTTCAAAGCGTCCATAGCGCTAGCAATTATGGGCGTCATACATTCCGATTCTGGATGAAAACCAACAAGTACCCACTTGAGGTATATCAGCCCCATGAAAGAAAATAGTCGGGTGATTTGGACGGTAGTAGTTATCGCGGCACAATAGGGCGATAATAGTTGCTCGTCTGTCTGATCAGTGCCGTCGAACGTACCACACGACATGGCCCCTAACTCGGTAGCCCCAAGTTCAAGTTTTGCTAGAATGCTGCCCGCCTCTAATCTCATTTCTTCGTCGCTCTCTGAATAACCTGTCATGAGGGATGCTGTTCTTCTTGCATGCATGGAAGCAATGCGATATATTTGAAACATGATCCAATTCTTACATCCCATTATGGCTTGTAATTCATTAAAAGCATTACTAGGAGGCTTCGTGGTAGATAAGGCAAGTATTTGAGGAGATTTTCCGGTGGTGATGCAGGATACAACATCTAGCCAGAAAACAACCCCACTGAAGAAACGAAACATCACAACCTCTTGCGGACTCGGGGCGTCATGCCTTGGCTGAGGTGACGGATCGCTATACACATCCATCACCAACGGGCTCTGTCCAGTGAAAAGATGCAATCTATCCGAATAAGCTTCGGCAACGATTCCGGTCGCAGCTTGTAGATGCACTTGCCAGGAGCCGCTTTGATTTATAAATATCTTTGCCTTATATTAGCTGGATATCTGAGAAGAGCTGCAAAGCGTGTTCAAATCGACCAAGTTCGAGATAGCAACATCGTAACACTAGATGCTTACCTCAAAAAAAACCAATTGCACCACGCAAGCCAATACGCCGATACATTCTCCCGGGTTTTTGTCTTTGATAAATTGGCGAACATGTTTGATTTGTCTCTGGAAATTCGAAAGACAAGCTGCTAAATGGTTCTCTTGCTCAACCAAAGCATCTGCATGGTTTGCATTTCGTTTGGAGGCGAGAAGAATAGTTCCTCTATGGTAAGCACTTAAAGCCAGAGCTGCGTGGTATAACGGCCTTGTCTGCAGGAGGAGAGAAAGGAGCCAACCACGACCACCCTCATGAACTGAAGATTTGTACATCGGATACTGCAGATAAAATACAACATCAAGAAAATGCATTAGAAGAATTGATTCATCGGCTGAGACCGTAGATAGCGGAACTCCTTGAATATGAGGATCCCGGGCTTTAATTTCATTTTCCTACCCAGTATTAATTCTCTGAAACTTCCGAGGTCTGAATGACTTACGGAGCTGCCTTCTCTCGTTTTAAGCCCCTCCCCGGTGGATATGGTATCAGTGTCCTGATGGGACCCAGGGGCGCTAGATGAGGCTGGTGAAGGCTGGCCTCCAAAGTCGACAACTGCTCTTGGTGCTAACGCTGGCTGTATAGGCTTGGTTTGCTTGATTGTATATCTTTGAAAGCGCGAGGTCAGACTTCCAATCTTTCCAGAAGCCCTGCTCCTTGAAGTTTGCTTGACGGTTTGCTTGATGCTGTTTGCCATCGCCCTCTCTTTCTCCCCATTATCCATCCATTCTGGCTTAGAATCGTATCCATAACATGTGATAGTTAGGGATTCACAGGTAGAACATATGGGATGTTTCTCGTCACATTTCTTCTTTCGAAGACGACACGTCCAGCATCCATGTTTGCTTCGAAGACGACTGGCCATTTCAATGGACCTTGGGAGTTTCGAGTTGGTGGGTGATATTGATTGATAAGTGTTATTAGCTTATTACTGTGAAAGAAATATACCTCACGTGTAAGAAGACGGAAGCGCGATGACCATCTTGTCGGAAGATGTTGGAGAATGTTGGCTGCCTCGCCTCTCTCCTCTTAAGCTGAAATTTGTAATAAGGAAGTCAGATTGTTGTTCATCGGATATAAGCGCCCACCTCGGTTCGGAGTTAATCTTGATTCTCCCTCATTTCTGATCCCAACTAAGTGCGTCTAGAACAACGAGCAAATTCCTTTATTGGCACTTCATAGATTTAATACGGAGATTAGGTTGCTGCTATTTTAAGCTTGAGCTTACTTTAACTATTACTAGTCTGTTTCCGTATCGTAGATATTAAAGTCCCCCTTATAAGTAAAAACTTGTCTTTAATATCTATACAATTAGATCTAAAACCCAGAAAGAAGCTATAGTTTCCAACTACTTATTAGTTCCTCCATGTTTTCCGGATACGAAGAGACCCGCTGAACGAGAATTCATAACGTGATACACGCCTTCTCCTTTCAAGATTCAACGATCCATCACTCTACATTGACATTCCAGGCAGCGTACTAATCCCTGGAAAGCAAGGTTATCAATAATGTTAGACCTTGAGAGCATGCTTAGAGAATACGACTGGTTTTTGAACCTAGTTCTACCACGTATGCAGCAAAGGATTTATAACCCAAGTTGTACTAACAGTGTATTTGAAATAGGGATCCCAATTGTGGAGACTATAGTCCCTTAGAGCTAAGCGAAAATCATCTTGTCAGTAGTCACGTATTAGTAGGGCTGCTTCTTAGTCTCCAGGCTGGACTTGAAGACTTCTGACTTGAATACTATTTTTGGTATCTGAACTAGATCAGTAGTATCTGATTTGGCAATATCTACTTGCTAATCCATCCTTTGTTGGGTCTAGCAGGCTGATTCGCCTGTATTTAGCTACTCCGCACCTCTTAGGATAACTTTTTCTTCACTAGTAAAATGTATGGCTAGGCTGCAAGAAATCCCATACTAAGCTGTCTTTCTCCAACCTCCACCCACATTCTGTACAGAAGACTTTCAGACACTCACCATCACACAAATCATCAGCATCCCATTCCGTATATATCACCCAACCATCAAGGGCATCGTTGATTTTTTATCATCCCAGAAGTACTTTTAATCATCCAGACACCCTACACATCATCTGAAATGTCAGCTCAATCTAAATTGGGCTTGTCAAACTTTGACTTCACAATATCAACCAACACCCCCAGGAACCGAGCCAAGACGTCAAGTCAATCCAGTCTCAACACTACTGTAACTACAAAGTCAGTGGATTTTAATATGGATACAGAAGTGTCTATACCATCCAAGACAGAGAAGAGAAAGAGACCTACATGGGTTACTCCTGGTTTCGTTCCTGATCATGCTGAACACCCCACTCCTAAGACGCGAAATACATCCTCACTTTCAAGATCAAGCATGATTCCCAAATGTTTCAGTGCCAAAGATGGCAATACACAAGCGGGTTTACTAAAGGTTGAGACTGCTTCATTGACTACGTCAACCTCTCACACATTCCAAACTCAGGCACGAATCACATCAATGGCACCACGCCAGATGAGTACTACGTCAAAAGACTGGTTTACATAGCGCCAATATAACACAGACTGAAAAGTGTAATGAATTGCCTGAGGACAATGAGGTTGGCAAACACCACCCAAGCCCCGCAGAGCTACAATCCATCCAAAATCAAGTGGCCAAGTCCCAACGAATCAACACAGAAGTGATCGCCATCAAAGATGGCGAAGGCTCATATTCCACAACGAAATCAAGAGTAACGCAAAATCGAAGTTTGAAACGTCAGATGGCCAACAAGGGCATGTATACTGGCCGATATCGTCAGCTCAGCTCGTTCGACGAATATAAACAGGCGACATTTGGTCCATGCGTACCTCCCTTTCCCCAAATTCTCCCAGGTTACCCAAAAAGCGCGATGAGAGAAACAGACTTTGCGAAGATTTTTGACGAAGAACACAACCCCACCTCTCGACGTCCTACCCCCCAGCCATGTCAAATCCAGTGACTATGCCAGCGACTGCTTTTCAAGTTTTCACAGGTTCTGTGAATTATCCTTTGAGCTAAGAATGACTGTTTGGGATTTTGTTGTGAAGCCACGCGTTGTGCCTCTCTTTGCTGCTGACAACCTAGATCCTTTCACAAGGCCACGAGGGGAGAGTCCCACCCTCGTAAATCTGAAAACTACGGCACCAGTCCCTGCCGTGCTTCATGTTCATCGAGAGTCTAGAGAATTCGCAAAGAAGCGATACAGATTAGCCTTTGGGCCTCGTCGAGATCCTAACAATGGTCACATATATTTCGATTTTGAAAGAGATATCCTTTACTTTCATTCCGGTGGTGACCTCACGTTCAATCCGCGCATCAGATACTGGACCTGTGAGGCTGTGACGAAGAGCGGATGCGAGTCCGAAGACTTGCTATACAAGCACCGGCAAGAGCCGTCTACATAATCCATCCACTTGGCCCATATCCTGCTCTGAAAACATTGGACATTGTCATCCGAAACTTTCACAATCCACTACCTAATATCCGAGAAGCTTTCGAGAAGCCCATAACACATGCCGAAATGGCCGACTTAGCTTTGTTGGCTCCATTGTATGACGACGCGGCAGATGCTAATAGATCTACCATACGCGATGGAGATATGGCGATTAAGCGATACCGACAAAGGTTTGAGTTTTGCGGCGAGCTGGATAGGTTGGGTCACGATAGAAGCTTAGATGACTGCGTGCGCTATTTGACGCCCTGGCGGAAGTTGCTACCAGGAGATCTAGCGGTTTCGTTTCCCAATAAGGAAGATGTTACGATTGGAATCAAGGTCATTGGACATTACAAAACCAGAGAGACAGTGTTGAGGATGGCTGAGGAGAGTGACCGAGAGCAGTGTTCCGGTGTTGTTGATGAGGAGGGAAGGAAGTTGGAAAAGAAACTTTCCGAGGACGAGATCAAGGGTCGTCTAGTCGTTGACACGACGATGTAACTGTATCGGTCGACATTACCGACGACGAGGAGTAATTTTAGAGTTGGAAAATTGATATTTCATCTTCGCAAACTCTTTTCTCTCTCTCTCTATTGAGTCTACCAAGATCTCTCACATGAGAGGTTGAAAGACAACCTTGGAAGTTATCTATTGACGATACGAGAAATTTATCCAAAGAAAGAGAAGAAGTATATCTGTAAATTATTACCTTCTATAAGCACTTCCAGGGTTCGGCTCATTTGAGATGCTTCACGTGATATATATCGGTGGTATAACAACTACCTACCTTTGTCAATGATGGCGCATTTCCGAGAAGTATACACGGCTGGAGAATAAAACTCTTGTATAAACCTTTCCGCTTGGCAAATGCAACAACAAAATGTACGCTATACCGTCTACTTCATTGATTATTAGGTTGTGTAGATAGAAAAATAACTGGATGCTACTGTAATCGGTAGATAAGTCAGCGATAAAAGTCATTCTCAATATTAAACTACGAACTACGTGACTACTCCGAAATAGTCTCAATATACTATATTGCTGGCTAGGCAATATTTGACTAGAGACCATACTTGACGTGATGCAAATACTTACCCGAAGAACTTCGGCCGAGAGAATCCTCTTAAAATCATCTACTCTACGCCTTGAAAATGATCGTTGACGGCATGACAGCCGGCATCTGATTCCAACGCGCCAGCAGGCATAAGACCTACTTGGTATCCAGGGCTAGAACAGAGCCTATTGTAGGTATAGAAGTAAATTATGAAGAAAAGCTTAGTATTGAGTAGGGTGGGATACCTCGCTGAGTACTTTTCTTGGAATATGCTTGCTGGGAACCCGGGGTGAGTGAGACCCGACCGAGAGTGGAAACGAATACGATCTTGAATTGCTATATAAAGCTAGGACAGACCTCAGGTATGCACCTTGCGAGAACTCCTACAATTGCGTTTGTTTTATTACCAAAGAATACAAGCATTATGGCGCAAGTACCACGCAAGGTTTTTGTTATCATTGGTGTCGGCGGTATGGGTATTACTATCGCTAGACGTTTGGGCGGTGGTCGTCATGTTGTTCTGGTGGACAACTCAGAGGCAAACCTCCAATCTGCCGCTGAAACTCTTCGACAGGAAGGTCACGACGTCAAGGCTCATGCCGTGAACATCGTTGACTATACCGCAGTTGAAAAAGTGGCGCAAGAAGCAGGAAATTTTGGCAACATTGAAGCCATTGTCAATACCGCGGGGGTCTCACCTGTCATGGCAACCCCAAAACAAATCTACGATATCGATCTGCTTGGTACAATCAATATCATCGACGCATTTCTTGCCGTTGCTACTCCAGGAACGTCCTTAGTTTGTATCTCCAGCAATGCGGCATACACAGTCACGTTGTCCAAAGAGCTGGAAAAGCATCTCGCGACGGCGCCCAGAGAAAAGATTCTAGGCCATCCTGAATTGGAGGAATCTGCGCACGCATACCCAATAGCCAAGATGGGCAACATTTTGCGGGTACAGGGTGAAGCACGTGCCTGGGGAAGTAAGGGTGCGCGGATAAACAGCATTAGCCCTGGAATTATATCAACGCCAATGGCAGCTCAAGAACTCAAAGGTCGGTCGGGTAACTACATGCGAGAACTCATTGAGAACAGGACTGCGGCGCGTAGGCTTGGGACTCCAGATGATATTGCCAATGCTGTGGCCTTCCTGACGAATCCCAGCTCTAGTTTCGTTACTGGCACGGATATTGTGGTTGATGGTGGTGGAACTGCTGGATATTATTGGCATGGAGGGAGGGATATAGTGATTTGAACAACGGAACCTTTGATTGAAAGATGAGGGTTCTTGGCGATCGTCATATAGGTAGACTTGAGTAATTCTAAATAACGAGCGAATCATCATAATATGTAAGACTGTGGCGCAGGAGTGTTAGTATGCTTGATTAGATTCGCTATGCTGGCACGAGAAGAAAGGTAGAGAATAATTGTAAGCATCATCTGCCTAAGCATCATAGAATTTGAATAATGTTACAGATTTAAAAATTACCACAAGACGAGTTATTAATCCTTTACCTTAAATTTACGGTAACATCTAAGAATATCAACTCTTGGAGATCCATCTTCCAGAAGTTAATTTACATGTGTACATCTACAGCGGTATCATCATAGTACAACAATGTCTGAAGAAGCACATATAGGCAGCCATGTGAGAGAAATCTTTCTCTATAATACTCTCCAAATATTCAGGCCCTCAAATACTCGTTTCAAACTCCTATTGTTTTGATACCATCAAAATACACGTTTACTACAGCCGTCTTTGTCGTAATGTAGCAACGAAGAATTCACGGCTTAGGTAGATCAAAAAGATGATAAAAGTCGTCCCCCGTACTTGTCAATACTCTGTAGAGATCTGAGGGTGAGTTGGAGGTAAAAAGACAACAATGACTAGTGTTAAGCGAGATATCTGCCCAAGTGTCTAAAACCTTGTTCATTATGGGATTGGCCCTATTACTACGGAGAAGTTGGCCTCTGTTGGTGTAAAAGAGGGTGAACCGTATACTCCTATTTGCAGAGTATGATAATCGATTAAAGGGCTAACTAAGGATGAAGCGTTCGAGGACTTAAGTACTCGAACGCTTGTATCATGTGACTATGTAAACAACATATATCCCAACAGCCTCCGAGTATATAAAAACTAAGTTCCTATTGTGGGATTTTTAATCAACCAACCAGGAATTAATATCTTTCGAATTGTTCTTTCCCGCCCCCCCTTTCTTTTAACAGCCAACCGCTGCTATCCCCCGAGCCCCTCTACTACGACCAGAAACACCTTTTTATGGCCCTTGCACACCCTTGACAGGGGTGGGAACACCAACTTTTCAACAGCAATAATACCTTCCAAAACTCCATGTATATCTCTCAAGATTCATGTGTACGATTGAGATGTATAACGAACTAAAAGTTCTCATTTAATTTAAGGAGAAGTCATTAATAGCGTCACTTCTAGACCTCAGCTATACCGCTACTTCGTACTCAAACCGCTTCTGCTATATCAACCAGTACAGCCTTCCTCATGTGGTTCCAATCACTTTCTTTTTGTGCGGAATATTTATTTTATTTACCCAATCTATAAGTGATTGAAGATAAGGGAATCGATTGTATGTCAAAGAGAATGATAGCATGTGTTTGCATCTGGCATAAAAAATGAGACCCGTCAAAAAAAGACGGTGTAGGGAAGCAATAACCACGTAAAACTCCACACTTCCCTGCATAAAACCCCGAGGTTCCAGCTGTCAAGCAAGTCGCCAAGATAACTCAAATATGTTTAAGAATTGTCGAGTCTTGGCATACCCCTATCTAAGTATAGAAAGTCAAATAATGCATCTATAAAACAACCTCGATAGAAGCCTATATTACCTTTTTCATTTACCACTTATCCTTTCAATCCAATTCAAACCAATTCAATCCATCACAAATCTCTCACTGCCTCTCAAATTCACTCAACATGAAGACCTTCACCCTCCTTTTCGCCTTGGTTCTTGCCGCTACCAACATCGTCGCTGAACCAGTTCCTCAAGCAAACTGCAACCTCGTAACTTGCGATGACTGGTGCAACAAGGTAAGTCACACCAAACTTCTTCCTTTCCAGAATATATTACTGATACGTTACTTTCATATAGGCGTTTAGAGTTTCAGGCGAATGTGCCCGACAAAGAGGTCTCTCTGATTCTCGCTGTGGATGCAAGACAAACTAAATGTGACTAAAACGGATATGGAATATATGGCTTTTGTGAAGAAGGATGGAGGTGCTTTTAGGGGTTGAAAAAAACCCCCCGCGGAAGTTCTACTTCGAGTATATTCTGTGCTGAAAGGAAGTCTACATAGCCCTGCATAAATCAAAAAATACTCAAAATATACCCGGCATTACCGGATTTCTACGCGAGCGGTCTGTGGTCTGATTATTGTGATGATCCAGAAACCTACCCCGCGAATTGGCTGGCTGTTCCATGATAGGATTTCGGCAATTGTATACGAGTCCAAAGTATATTTTGGTGGGACATGTGACCAAGTTTGAAAGTCCCATCAGGCTCTTCTAGTACTTGTTGATTGGAATTAAATTCCAGCTTTCATGAGGGGAAGTTCATACAATTTTGACGACCGAGGTTACATGAACCGGTTGTGTCTGTCTTCACTTGGAATTACAGAATGGACGAAATGGATGCCTTCTACAGCCTTGAATTAATTATCTCTTGTACAATTAAAGTCCTTCTAATCCCTCATAATCCCCTGGTATCTATCGCTACAACGCCTAAAAATGGGATTCAAACCCACGAATCCTATTCAAAAGAAATCAACATCCAACAAACACTCTTTAATAGGAGTCCACCCATTCCAATCCACCAACCCATTGCTTCTTCTTTCCAGCACACATCAGACACTTTCTCTCCGCACCCAAATTGCTAATCGCGCAACTGTGGCATACTAATTTTCTACAACTCGAGCAAGCGAAATTATCTCCGTTGCCATTGCCCATTATCATATCAACATCCATTGCATCCGGGCTGTTCGCGGTACTGAGTGAGGCATCGCAATCTTCGCAGTTGGAAGACAAGAAGAACATGTCGTTGACAGACGACGTCAAGGGCGTACTTGTGTTCGATGAGATATTGCTTCCAGGAGAATCTTGTCGCGGTGCGCCGGGAATGGCCCAGAAGGAATGGAGGTTCGATCGTTGAGTCGGTTGATTGGTCAAGGGGAGGGACTCGACGGCTGGTAATGTAAATTGTGAAGAAGGCGGTTGGAAGGCTGATTGAGAGGATCGCTGAGCGGAAAAGAGAATGGAGAGAGTATGTTCTGTTGCCTGGTGTTAGCGCGAAGCTGATGACGGAAAGTGATTCATTCAAGGAGCTTACGATGAACTTCTGTCTCGGACGGTCGATTGTCGCGATGGCGCTTTCTAGTACGAGAAGCAAAAAGCGATGGGGGTACGAGTTGTTTTGGGCTCAATTGGAAGCTGTCAATCGCCATGGAATTGGGGTTTGAAGGTGATGAGAGGAAACTGCCGCACGAGATTTCACTGCCCGATCGTTTGCGTTTGAGAATCATTTTGGCGATTGGGGAGCTTAGAAAATAATTGAAAACAATGGAAGGCAATTTATATTCGTCCTGTCGAGAATAGTATGGTGTTGTGTGTGGACTTGGATTTGATGAGATGCAAGTGTCCGGTTGGTCGGGTGGATAATGAAGCGGCCGGGTCGCGAAACGCGAAACCGCGATTGTTGGCGTAAAGTGTTTTGCCAAGATAGAGGCTCCACAAGAGCTCTTAACGCCGGATTAAAGCCGATGTGTGTGTGGGAAACCCTCTGTGGCTAACAATGATGAGTATGTAAAGCATATCGAGGTCATAAAAGTATGGCAAAGATCTTTGATATATAGGGGCCCTCTATAGGTACTCTCTATACATCACATGTGATGTTGGAAATAGTATAAATAGGATTGAAATTTCTTCATTGGCCACGAACCCCTTTTCATTGCTCGCTTAATCGAACATAGACTGGTTTCGTTAAGTCGAGATGTTTCTCTATCAGTGAAGCAAATTCTTCTTTTGAAGAAAGCCTCTAATACAAACTTACAAATTATCGAGGCCAACAGAACCCAATTAATACCACGAGAAAAGTCGAAAGCACCAAAGGTACTACTCGATGATTTCTATCAACAGAAAGAGGCTTTACTTCTGGACGTGGCTCCTTTGTTTTTTCCGCCCTTTTCCAGCATTCTCCAATTGCGTCGCCCTCTTCATCGCATACCATCCACTAAGTAGCCAGGGAATTAGCCTTCATGCTTTGAATAATTTATTACTACCTGTTAGGAGTTTGGGTATAATTACTTCACCAATTCCAGCTTCAGGAGGTGCGACTCTGACGCCTACTCCGCCTCCACCTAAAATCAAATTTCCAGGTCTGTAATTGGGATCCGCTTGCATGCGTTTAATAACAGAATGATGGATTTTCGAGTTTGGCGGTATGTCCCTCACTTCTCCTCGAGGAAGTGGCCTAGAGACATTAGCTGTGTTGTATGCTTTGGCTGACACAGACTAATTACCATCTAATAGGTTTCCAACTTCCATCTTCTTGTAGGTCCATTCTACGGAATGGCAACCACTCCATCATTCTCCAAATCAGAACGGATATTCGTGACGTTCCTTGTCCATATTCCAAGCAATCATGGCACTTTCCCATAATTGCTCGTTGCATTCGTTCTTTAAATGTTGTCTGCATTGCAATTTTCATGTCTTTGGATAATCTATCGTCAATTTCTTGTTGAGTGGGGATTTCAATCCTGGGTTCGGGTGCATTAGAAACCTCGATCGTGGGGACAATTGAAGGCATTGAGGCTTTCCTTCCAGCAGCCTCCATGGTGTATTCCCAACAGCCGAGTTTCTTCATTTTGTCTTCGTTGAATCTTAGGCCGCTTCTGATTGCCCCAAGCATAATCCATGCCAGTGGTAAATGACTTAGTGGTACCCTATAGTGTGTCAATATGTATTTCAGTGCCTGAAATGAGATTGTGGACATGCTACATACTCCCCTTCTGCCAACCCCCACCCACCTCCTATATCGGCGTGGCCACCTGCAAACCAAACCTCTTCGATGATTTGGTTGGTTTCGTCATTATCAGAAGACTCATCCCCATCATCGATTGTAATTATGCCTGGTGGCCCTTCAGGGGAAACACTCCGCTCTGCGACTGCAACTGCATGTGAGCGACTATGAGACCTATATCGAGCGCTTCTTCGTGGTTCTCTAGTCTTTGGTCTGGATCGCTCTACACGAATCGAAGCCCTCTTCTTTGGCTTGAATCTCTTAGTGACATGCGACCATTGGTGATGATGGTGATTAGCGTGCTTTTCTGACATATGTTTGGCTCGAGCAGCATCGGTCTCCGTTTTTCGCCGACCTTCTTCGGAAATGAGATCTGCCCTGAACTTGGCTCTACGTTCGTCGATACTGAAATGAAACCTTTAGTCATTTATTGCCTCTTACGAAATATCTTTCCTACCTCACGGCGTGCCTGATGACTCTGGCAGAACTTATTGCGGAGTACTGGTTACTTAGTTCACGCTTGGGATGTATGCGCCGTTGAACTTACAGGCATGTGAACTTTACTTGTCATGGCGTGTTCGAATCTGCGCACACTGTTAACTGTATCGAAGAGACCCAGATATCGCTATCCAATCCATCAGCCCAGAATCTATAAGACAATCTGGGGTCAACTCACGATTCTTCTGACTGGCCTCGAAAACGTTTCTCGAAAGGAGACCATAAAGTCATACGCCTTCTTCTGTTTCTCCAGTGCCTCAGGATCATAGCTGTCCATAGATTTCCATTGACTAAACGTTCTCCAAGCAAACTGTATCATTTCTTCATTGCCGTATGTAATCAATCCCATCCAGTCCAGCATTTCTGCAAGGAATCGTGCCGTGTAACTTCCACGACTGAATCCAAACATATAAATATCGTCACCCTGTAGGTTATGAATTAGCGTAAAGTAAGACGATTCTCCTGTGACTTACGGGACTATAATATTGCATCAAGAACTTGTATCCTCCAACAACATGCTCGTCAAATGAAGTTCCAATGGCGGCATCTTTGTATTGCATATACCAGTCCCTCCATCTCTCCCATGCACCCGTCGAACTAAGAGACGACGTGGTAACGTATGTCCCGATACCAGCTATGGAAGAAGTCATATATCAATGAAGGGAAATAATTGCGCGGCTTTGGTTCCCACTCACGTTGGTAATAATGATATCCGGCTCCATCTGATCTATCTAGCATTCGAAAAATCTTGAGAATGTTACTATCACTTGGGTCGCCATTGAAGCTATTGCCTACAGTACTTGTCAAACCCCATCGCGCTTGGTATTTGGGAAGGAGAAAATTTGGAAAGAGTACCTGTTCCGTCAAAACAGAGAACGATTGTTTTTCGGGGCTTGCGTCCCACAATAGTCCCTTGAGAGAGATCTAGCAGTTGCCCAACAGCCTCAGATGATGCTTGTTGTTGTTGTTTGGCGGTATGGAATGGGATATGTAGAGAATCCATATCTGAAACGCTCTGGCTCAGAATCTGTCGTTGGATTGCCAGATTGTAATCTTCTTGGAAGATAGAAACGAGTCGGAAAAAAGAAAACAAGCCAAGACGAAAAGGATACCTAATTGTCATATGGTACAACAGCACCCCCGCCTCTGATGCAACACAGAAGCTTTTACCGAGGGCGTTTTGCCCAAATATAGTAAGAAGGGAAGGTGGTATATCCTAACTACAGGTAGAAACTACTTAAATTTGAGCGTGAGGTTCTGAAATATGATAGACTGGTACATAAACATCTTATCCCCTTTGGCTTGAAAAGAGAGGAGAAGTCCCATGTAGTTGACTTCCACAAATTCTTGACCAATGGCCACTTTGACTTTCAACACGATGGGAAATGCCTTGTTTCCCCCACTTCTTCATTGTCAGCCACCATACAGCCTCGAGAAACATGAAACCAGCAATCTTCAACAATGGCGCATGGGACATGTCGTACATGTATCACAGAGGCCGTCTCAACATGCATTGCTACAGATAAGTGAATAAAACAGTAGTGAGTTTGTACTCTTCCAAGAAATGATACCAAACCATGTGTTGTGAATTTAATCCAAGTGGTATTCAAAATTGGAAGCGAAGGAAGTTTCGGCCAGAATGATCAAGAGGTAGTTCAAGAAGACTGCGGGGTGTAACAATCAGTTCGTATCTATGCATGGCCATGATCAGGCGCGCAGTTGTTGAGAGACTCTGTACAAAAAGCAAGTATCGGTGTGGATGTGACCACCTTCATCGAATTTGTGCTCACAAGCTCGAGATAGGCCGATAAGCCGATCGCAAGGATCTGAAGCTTGTTCCTTTCTTCTTGCTCGTACAGTCAAGCTTTGTGATAGTAGTGCCGTGATGGAGAAGGAGGCTTAAGATATTTAACCAAATGACCTCGAAAGAAAGGGATACTCACCTGATATTGAGTACAGTACTGTGAACCAGCTCTCGTAACCTTCGAGTATGCACTGTTTCACCCTCTCTGTCATTCAGATGTATTGGACTACAAAAGCACAAAGAATTGGCTGAAGAAGCTCGCTGATTGGTTTACACCTATTGGCTTCAAATTATTGAAAATGACCCTGGTGTATTTGAATTTCATTAATCAACCATACTATGGATAGAATACGATACCCCACAATGCTACTCAAATCATTTAGTATATTTACATATAATCGTATCCATCGCTTATAGCCTCGCAGCTTCCATTCATCTGTCCCATTTCACGTTCCGGGTATATATACAAAAAGAAATCAACCCAGTACCTTCCCAGCCCGATCAAGCATCCTGATTCTCTTCTCTTTCTCCCTCTAACATTGTAGGAAAGAAATCGTCGATATGAGAACATAATTAGTTCGCTGCTTGCATCCCTCAAGCATTTCTATTCGCGCTCGCTTGCATCTTTCTCAAAGCATCCCTGTGAGCATCAAGCATATCACCTCTTCTCATCCTCTCATCAAATGCACTATCTCTCTGGCCTCTCATTTTCGCCTCCATCGCCTTTCGCTGTTCGTCAGCCTGCCGTTCGCTCCACAACGCACTTCTCTGTCTCTCAATACTCTGTCTCGGAACATGCGAACTCGAAAGGTCCTGCTGCACACTAGCACGCCACGAAGCAAGTTGTTGTTCGCGTATGCCTGGTGATGGAACCGTCGATTGGCGCTTTGGCTGGTGTGAATCGTAAGGAAGCGGCGAGCGCGGTAGCGTTAAAACAGGTGGTGGAATTTGCCCGAGGGAAGATTGCCGAATAAGGTCCCGTCGAGCGGCCAGAGACATATTGTCGTCATCTTCTGCAAGTCCTGGGTTACTCAGACTACGACCCCCGTTATAGATTGAACCTGCGTCGCTCGCTACTGGCGCTGAGATGTTTCTGAAGTTCGCGTGGGCTTGAGGTGGGGCCTTTGAATGCGCGTGGAGCGGGACTTTTGGCTGGAGCGAACTTTGTGGGATGTAAAGGCTCTTGTTACGGACCATTGAGTCGCGCTGCCCCATGAGAGTGTTTGTGCTTCCAAAAGGCACATTGGGTGAAGCGGGATAGAAACCTTCAGTAGGGATGCGTCGAGGATTATCCTCTTGAAAGGACGTCTTAGGCGAGGCCTCTGTAAGAGATGCATATGAAGACGCAATATGCTTGGAGTTGAAAGTTTGTCCTGGCGTATTGGATGCCTTGCGAGGCATTGGAAGAGGAGTGGCATTCTCGGCGGTCTGTTGTAATTCTACAACATTCACAGGCACCGAGGCTTCCTTCTGTCTTGCGTCTGCTTCTACACCAGGTTCATCCATTTTCAGATCCTCCACTTCTGGAGTTTCGGCATTACTGAGATGCTTCGCCCATTCGTTGGTTCGATACGACATCATTACTTTAGAGAGTTGAGGCGGAAGTTGAGCTGCAGTGAGGCTTGGTGCCTTCGACCTGGCATCAACAGTCGAAACGACCGATGGAGCAGCCTTCGGTGTTTCCGCTCCGCTTTGTTCGATATTGGTAGTTACGGCGTTGATGTCTACCTTTGGCTCAACCTTTGGGTCTGTACTTGCTGTCAAGGATTTCATTTGGTCTCCATCCCTACCTTCTGTCTCCAACGTCTTCACTAATTCCGAAGTATCAGTTGCCTTTTGAGCTGGTGCATTTCTGTCCCCAGTATCCACAACCTCAGCTGGTACGTTTCCATCCTCAGTGTTTACGGCATCAGCTGGTAGTTGAGCTGACTCGGTTGTATCCGGTGCTTGATTGATGGAAGAACGGATGCTCCTCAAGTCATCGTCACTGTCGCTCAAGTCATCTATAGTTGCAGCCACGGAGCTAGCACGGTCGTCGTCCACGTCGTGTGGTACAACTAAATCTTCCACACTCTCACCATCATTAATTGAAAATCTCTTTGAGCTCCTTGGGGAAGGGCTCATAAGCGATCTGTCTGAGAGCCTTCGGATCATGGCAGAGCCAGCCGATATATGCTTGGAAAATCGACTTTTCCGGCGACCATCTTGTTCTTCATCGGCAAATGTTGCTACAGAAGATGCATCATCCTCAGCCTCACCTTCTGGAACTTTGAACGGAAGAGGAACAACGTCAGGTGCTCTGGAAACCCTGACTGAGACTGGCGGGTTATTCGATGAGCGTTTAGATTCTCTCCTAGATGGCCTTCCCTCTGTTCGGGCTTCACTGTCCGAGCCGAAAGCATCAATAGATTCACCATCCCTCGTTGAGCCATGACTTCTTCGTCTCCCTAAAGTGCCTATTCGAATCCCGTTCGCATCAAACTCGGGTTCAGGGCTCTGGTCCCTCGCAACACGAACCATTACCTGATTACCGTTTTGGCCTCTGCTGGTCATGCCGAATGGATTTTGAATCTGTTGTCTAGGAGAAGGCATATCTGAAAGTTCAATCTCATCCTCGCCGGAACGTCGTGACGAAGCAACCACACTGGTAGGTCCTTTCTTATGGCTTTCCATATCACCAACCCCTGAGTCTCTTTGGGAGTTGCCTGTCGATGTTTGTGTTCGATTCCCATCACCATAGACATTTTCCCACTGATCTCTTTCTTGGTTGTTGAGAATTTCAACCCGGTTTCCAACATCCTTCTCTTCCTGCTCCATAGTGCGTTCATCCGCGAGTCGTTGAACACTTCGCTGCTCACGGCGTTCTCTAATAACCTTCCAAAGTTTCATCTGCGACAAAATCCCAACAATACAGAGGACGACTATGGCTGCGATCTCTACCTTGATACCTCTGGTCATCGGATACGAGGTAGCACCGACAGGAAATAGATTTTCGTTCAGTGCCCAGATGTATGCCCAAAATTCCTTCAAGCCTGCTTGGCTGAAACAGTCAATTCCAAGAACAAGAACTGTTGCGCCCGCGAAAGAAACACCTCCTATCAATCCATAAGGTCGAGTGTATTGGCTGAATGAGGTCGAAAAGCCCACGGCCGTAAATGTGCCGATAAATATAGCCTTCGAGGTCGTTGAAGTCAGAAGTCCACCTGGTCTTAGCACAAGCAGCCACATACTCAAGCAAAAGCCACCCAGAAGAGCACCTAAACCCTCAGTCATCTCAGTGAAGACGATGGAGGCTCCCCCAACAAGGAGCCCGGTCATTGTAGCGGCAACAACATAGGCACCCTGAATGGCGTTACTAACTGGTAAGTTCATGACGTATAGAACGAGGACCACGATGGATAGACTTGAGAGGTAGGCGGCCGAGAGAAATATATGGAGATATTTGTTCTTTATTCCAACGACGGTGTAAACAGCACCAGTAGCCATTAGAATGACACCAGCTACACCAAACCCCGGAGTTATCTTGGGGGTAATGGGAAGTTTGTTTGGTGTTAGCGTTGCTACGATTTGTTAGTATTTAATCAGATAGATTGAGTGAATCAACACGCACAATTATAGATGGCACCATTAACGGAAGAAGTTGGAACAGCTCCATCAGTTCCAGAGGTTGCCGTAGCAGATATTAAGAGCGTATTCGGGGAAGAATTAGTTGATGCTCCGCTCGTTATAGTCGCCTTGACATTTTCGCTAGAACTCCCCTTAACTGAGGAGCTTTCCTCATTAGTCTTCGAGCTCTCCCCTCCTGTGGCCGATGGCGAAGGAGGATTTGATGCCGTAGATTCGGCTGATGTGATGGATGGAGTTGTAGGTCCAACCTGCCTTTGATAATGTACTCCCCTTCGATCCACTCTTCGATCTGCGACTGAAAAACTGATACAGAGGCAGAGTAATAAAATTGCTAGAATTGGCGAGCCTCTAGCGATGAACATTGCGAAGATGGCAGCGAAGTGAGTGAATAAAGTTGAAGAGGAAAAGATTCCGAAGAGAATGACAGTTTAAAGTTTTCAATTTCAAAAGAATGTGGGTAGCATTGGCGCAGGGCCTGCTGGCGACAAAAACAAAAAAAAGGAAAGTGAGGATGTTGATGAATGGAGGTTGAGGAGATGCGGCGAAGAGACCAGCGTTAGGGCGTAGGGTTCTATTTGGCTGACCCGGGTGAGACGAGAACCCAGTCGAGCTTGGGCAATTAAGAAACGTGAAGCTCCACACGGATGGATCGTGAACGAGTGGAGTCGAGTGGAGTCGAGCGGAGCTATGGATTCCTTGTCGTCGATTAACCTTGTTCGAGAGGTACGGAGTAACAAATGAGCGAACGGAGCTGAACGGGTAAGGTAAAACGACATTCCAAAATTTAATGTGGAAGATATCGCGAGGGTAAGGAAGAGGAAATGTTGGCACTTACATAGCAAATTTGGTGTTATTAGCGCGAAGCTCCCAAAAGAGATTAGAATGTCCGGTTGGGTGGCCACAATCCCGTGTGTGGTTCGTAACAAATTCACGATTCTTGCGGCAGTTTTACGCTTGCAGGGTCTTTATCAGGGTGTAAGGGTGTTCATCAGAAGGAGAAACGATATCCAGCCAAAATACCAGGGGTGACTTGATCTGCAGATGGGGTGTTTTATGCTGCTAGCCTCAAGCCAAGCCCATAATACTTTATAACATTGAGGCCGTTCCCCCCTCCCTTCAGCGTCAGTGTTTACTTTTCGTCATATGGCTTCAGCTTGTAGAAGGTGACCATTTGGTACCAGATGGCGTCTGCAACACGAGAATGGAGAGACCACTTGTATTTCAGCAAAAGGAAGAGGTAAGTACCCATTGGACGTGTACCTTAAACTTATGCGGTGCAGGCCTGAGGTGGCAGAGAAAGACTTGAAGAGAGCAAGATATACGCCAAGAAGCTACGAGTAAGGAGTACCGGTACATGTTCCTCAACTTCCTCCATCGAACCAGACAACTGGCTCGGTTGGTACGGAGGTACGGCCTGTACGGGCTCTTCTCAGACTTCTTCGAATCTTTGTGAGTTGACTGGCATATCATCCGATGGGGTAGCCGATAATGTGGGTTTCGGTGGTGACAGTGCGCTTGCAGGTAAGGACATCATCCTCAGATTACCCCGACCAATGACCGCCAAAAAACTCTGCATTGATCAGGGATGAGGCTTTCAAAATTGCATTAATCGATGGATTTTTTGAATTGCTTTTTGTGAAATTGTGATGGGTAACGAGTTCTTCCATTTATGTTTGTTCCAGGGTATTATTAGATTTCCATTATTCATTTGGTGGGGCAATGTTCGTCGATCAGACTCGGTCTGATGTTTTGGAACTTCACCTGGTCGCCTTGGGGTCTATGGAACAAGCGACGACCCCAAAATGACATACCAGGTCGATACTCATAAGGCGGTCCGGCGGATGGTTGGCAACTTGGCTCGAGGTTGGATACTCGGGAGTTCCTGAGAAGCAGGCCAGGCTGGCCAGCCAGGTCCCAGCCACCAAGCCGAATCTGGGGGATTTCTAAAGTGCAATTTTAATATGCTCAGGGGTCATTACCCAATGCGGCTGGTGGACATGGTCGCATCCGACTACCGACAATCATTGTCACTCGACAACCAACGAGTCTCGCCCAGAGGTCCGAGGGCCGCGTCGAGAAATCCCAGTGATCCCAGTGATGGAAGAACGCGCGAAGAGAGTTCCCGATAGAAGAATCCAAATATCTTGGTGTTTTAAACTTCGATTATCACCGTGCTTGTGAATTCAAAGCATAGCAGGGCCCAGGTTTGGAGTCTGGAACTGTTATGAAGCCGTTGCTGTACAAGTAATACAAGTAACACAATGTATGAGCAATGATGCTAACTCAAGTTTTCCAAGCTGGCATGTTGACGTTGCAATGTTGCCGCAGACTCCGGATTGCTCATCTCATCTGGCAGGTGCTGTGCGATTATCCAAAATATCACACGACAACGTCCCATCGCACCAGATAATGTAAGAGAAGGATAACGGGTTGCAATGAGCTCATTTCCTGTTCTCGCCGGGTTGCTGGTGCGGTACCTTCAATCGGAACCCCTCGATTTCTCGCGTAGAGATTCGAGCTCTTACAACTCCGAGATATGCGGGGTGCAGAGGGGAGCACGAAGCAACACACGCCCTCCACTCTGACAAGCGGTGAGTTGTGTTTTCTCCACGATTCAAGAAACAAAAGCAGTAAGACATGCGAGACATGTTGGGGTCATGACAGCCCGCGCTTGCGTAACTGTAGTGGTAGTTGGTAGTTGGTCGTTGGTTGTTGGTTGGGACTTGAAGCTTGAAATGGCGTAGGGCAGCTCTCGACGCTCTCGACGCTTCCACAAGCCTTTCGAGTTCTCTCCAAATCTTTGCGGCACTGGCCACGCATATACTGTTTTAAAATAATGGCATTGGATGGTGAGATTGTCTTTATAGAAATATAAAAACCTGGGCAGCTTTGAGAGTAGACGTCTACTCAGGTTGAGCGGCCGGGGCGAGCTGGAATTATATACATCACGTGATAGTCGCTGAAACTTCGGGATTGACTTTCACACTCACCCAACAACTCAGCTTCGCGTCAGTAAAAGTTCTAGCTATCGAGATCAAGCCCAGAAGCATCAACAACAGTTCTCTACCAACTCAGAACCCATTCAAGACGCGTCTCCAGCTACATACTCCTCCCACAATGTCGTCCTTTCTCGCCCGTCGCGCATTAACTGCCAGCGCCCGCTCCTTCTCAACCTCCGCGTCCAGATCCTCCTTCGCAAAGATGACCATGATCGGTCGCCTTGCCGATACGCCCGAGTTGCAAGCAACCAGTACAGGCGCTGAGATTCTCAAGTATGCCATTGGAATCAACAGCGGACCAAGAGACAACCAAAAGACGAGCTGGTTCAGAGTAACAAGTTTCCTCCCAGAAGGACCACAGAGAGACTTTATCGCAAGCTTAGATAAAGGGTACGTTCTTCTTACGAGTCTAAATTGAATGGGAGTGAGATTTTGCAGAGTCGACCGGCTATTGCGGCTTGAAGAGGATCATAAAGAATTATGCGCTAGATTATTGTACATAGCTAATAGATATGGATCTTAGGACCCTGGTTTACCTCGAAGGCGATGCTTCCATGTCCGTATACCAAGATGCTGAGGGCAAGAACAGGAGCTCTTTGAACATCGTTCAACGTAAGTTTACCGCGCTCAAAGGTTCCCAAATCTTACTCACCATAAATTAAAGGAAACCTTGAGGTTCTATCTCCAAAGAAGCAGCAATAAATTTTTCGACCGAATTCTAAGCGACAATGATATCCACCTCTCCGATTCCCACATGTACCATACAAGCCGCGTCAATTAGGACAAGTGTACGATATTTGATTTCAGATGCTTGTGTAAAAGGCAGGACCAAAGGGGGATGTGTTTTGTACTGATTACCTGAATCAACACTACTCTACTCTATTGCAGTCATTTGATTTGTGCCGGCCCAAGGGGCTTACTTTGTATCCTCAGGTTTACACAGTAATAGTTGCTACTGAATCGAGAGTCCAGTTTTCATTGTCACTGGATTTCATTGGATGAAATTTCTTTTTTGTGTAATATTTTGTCATACAGCCTTTTGCTCAAGCCAGTGTTCCCCATGATTATTATTTTCCTTTGAACTTTTGGAATTACAGCTTTCAATGAAATTCAGCTGCTTGCTTTGGCCCAAGTGATCCAAGTGGTATCGTCATCGTAGAAATGATCATGAAATGCAATATGGACGGTAGCCAACGCGATAGCAAACGGGGTCCACACTACAAACGGTGGTCGATTACCTCGATTGTTCCATCATAAATCAATTCTAAAGTCGATCGCCTCGATCTTCTCTTTTTCCGGTCCTAGCTATCTGTTATCCAGATCGAAAAGCTCCAATTTCATGTCACTACTCTGATTACACGTCTGTTTCATCTGACGGTGAACACCAAAAATGGCAGTGGAAGCGCTCACATCAACCTTGGGACTTATTCCCGAAGTTTCCCCGCAACTCAACCCCCTCGCGTGACCCACAAGTCCCACAAATCTCCCAAATACATTCAGATATCCTAATAAGAGGTCCAGCTATCGAAAACCTGATACTATACGCCTGGTCAGGTCAGCATGAGTGTGTAATGTGATTTTATCCCATATGCGACAAGCACACGGAGCTGTTCCCTCAATCGAAAAAAATCCACCACCTACGAAGGTGGATTTCTCTAGCCCCAAAGCGCCATCCTAGAGTTTTGCCAGTTTGACTTTTGGTCTTTTTTTTTACGTCGTGCTTTTGGGTGGTGTTGTAGGTTGGAGAGCAGGGAGAGGTATAGTTAGGGCTGTTTATTCACTGGCGCTCTGTCCTAGATATATCGTTTCGTTATCTCTAGCTTGGCGTAGAGGTCATTCACTCCTTTAAGATTGCTTAGGGGTGTCTGACTTGTAAAAGCTGCTTCCTCTCTTTGTGTTTATGTTTCCTCCTTACTGTTATGATAACTCGTAGTTCCCTGAGGATAGTTTTCAATGATGGAGAGTTGTTACAATGTTCTCATGATACCAAAACAGTCTTTACAAACGATGAAGAAGAGAATGAGTTGAGTTGATTACAAACGGCCAACAACAAACAAACAGTATTTACATTTTCTTCTTCCCCTTATTTGCACCCGTTGCCTGTTTTTTCTTCCCATCAGTCTCCTTTTTGCCTCTTGGCTGGTGGTTTGGATACCTCCTCCTCCTCCTCCTCTCCATCAGTACTCTTTGTCTAAGCGCCTGCTAGCTTATTCTTGCCCGCGCTATTTGGACCCGGACGCTTCGCCGCAATCGGTTCGTCAGCCCTCCTCAGACGGGTCCACCGCACCCCTCCGACCATGACGCATGTGAAGACCTCGGGGTTGTTGCACTGGCTGTGACTAGCCGAACGCAACGCCGCTTTGCTATAGCATTCGGGAGCCCATCTGAACATCTCGTCTCTCAAGTTGCTGGATTTCATGCAATGGCCGGGGACTCTGGCCAAATACGCATAGGTGAGGTAGTTGAGAAAGGGTTTTTTGCCTGGCTTGGGGGTTTTTATTGCAGTCCTTTCCCAGGAATAGTAGCCGGGTGGTGTTTGGATCTTCTCGTAGACTCCTGTTTGGAGGCCTAGAACACCCATTTGGCCGTCGACGAGGTGATCTCTCCAATTTGTTTTGGTCCTGCCTAAGACGATATCCTGGTCTTGGGAGGAAGGATCTGGATATGCAGTAGGAGGTCCCTGGTGATGCTGGTTCAGATCCATGCCGGTAGCTGGGGTGGGAGTTGGAGTTGGCGCTGGAGTTGGTCCTAGGGCTGGAATTGAAGCCGGAGTTGTAGGTGAGGTTGAAGCGGCGTCATTGGAATGGTCTTGTCTTTGGAGGCTACTGGGAAGTGTCGGAAATTGAGTAGCTGAGCTACTCAATCCTTCAACACTGGGGTTGAGAGCTTCCTGGGTGTTTAGAACAACACTTTGTTGTGTTGGCGCCGTTATACGCTGAATTGTGGTGTTCGGTATGCGGCGGAAGATAGAGTTCCTTTGCCTGGAAGTTGCTGGTGTTGGGTCCACAAGTGGAATTGTTACTTGGGCCACTTGGTTGTCTATGATCGAAGTTGTGGTGTCTGGTGACGACTCTAGCCAGGAAAAATTAGGAAACTGGCGTTTTGGCCTCAGATCATGGGAAGTTGGGTATCCGTTGGCCCAGAATGGTTGACTTCCTCGTTTGAATGATAATGGGGAGGCACGGCGGGCCCGTCTTGCCATTCTCAAAGCAAGTTGTCGATTGGACTTGCGGATTGGCATTGTATTTTGGGACGAGGAGTTTCCCGATTTGTTGACAGAGTTCAAGATGTGTTGGAGGCCCATTTTGGTTGATGAAAGATGTTTAATTTTAATGAAGTATTGTATAAAATTGAGTTGTTGTAAAAGCTGTTGATATCAGTTATAGTAGACGAGTTTTTCGTGATAAGAAAGAGAGGGGATCAACTGGGGGAAGTCCCCAGTTTAAAAGTTTATAGAGAGAGCTAGAGAACGACCGTCGCGACGCTACGGAGTAGAAATATGATATTATAATTCAAGTTAGGCAATGCTGTGAGGTCATTCTCTCGTTATTTGCACCAAGAAGTAAGCCAGTATAATCTTACAGAGATCGTTGCTGTGTACTAAACGTTTTAGGATTGGGTGGGGTTAAATGACCATAGAAATATACAGGGAAGTATAGGATAAAAAATGCGTTAATGATGTCCAAGATGAAGCTGTTGGTTAGTTTGTACATCAGAAATACTACATGTTGTGGAGACAAACATAACACGAAGGGCGAATCCAAACACTAAGCTTTCTATCATCAACTACTACCTCATCGCTAGACTACCTAGGTATGATTAGAAAGTGAACGTGCATGAACGTGCAGGAAAATATTACATAGCATTTCAAATTTGCATCACAAACTCAGATTCTGAATTGAAACATCGGCCCAGCAATAGTGTTAATACATCGTTTATGGGTAGTGTTTAGGAACAGTGATATTGATACGCAGGGGACAGGTAACGTCACTGGTTCGCATTGTAACACAAGGGGGAACAAAGCTTGGTTCAACGTTTATTTTCAGACACCACAATAACTAGCGATTAGCGATTGGAAGAAGAACATGAATTTTGAATTGGCAACAACATTGTAGACTACCTGGGCTAGGTACCTATTCAAAATGCTGGTTTTACGAGTCGCAATCGTTGGCGTGGCAGGTTGGAAGATGGGACATCTAGACCTCGTCATCACTTCCAGGGGGGGAAATAAAATATCATAATATGGATGGACTTCATCACTGAATTGGAGCAGCGAAAATGACATAATAGACTGAAGGCGCCGCAATCTGAAGTCTACCTTGAATGTGAAGAATTGTGAAGCTGACTGTCTCCCGCTCATGTTCCATAGAGAGGATTTGAGGAAAGAACGATCGTCTTCCCCTGGAGTCTTAGCCGATCATGGAATATTACTGGAGTCGCTTGACTGGAGAGTGCTCCAATACACCGCTGCACCCAAGTTCTTTTCTCGCTTGCACTTCTGGCAAGTGCGGTTCAAATATCGATTATATCTTCATTTTGACTTGAATGAACTTAGCTTTCGAAGTAGTGTGTCCCATCCAGTGGAAGCCAATGATCCCCCTGTTGCAACTTAATGAATCGGCCATGAAAATAAGCAATGGCAAAAATATAAAAAGTTCAAGGTACAGCTAGCTCACAATCTTTTCCAGACATGTGAAGGTATCTATGCTTTGGGACTCTTTTTTTTAGAACCAAGAGGTAGTAACAGCATACCGAGGTAACCAAGTCCCTTCTCCTAGAATGCAGACTTCTTTATACAGAGTCAATGAGACCCTAACCATGTGGTTGCTTCTTCAGACAGCTAGTTTTAAGCAGATATCAGTGATCGTACAGAAGACTAGCCCCTTGGGTTCAAGTTTTACGTGGCAGTGTTAACGTTATGACAGCAACACATGCGAAATCTTCTTCTCAAAACACTATTTGAGTTCAAAAAACTAAAACTAAACGAAAATAAGAAAGTATTCAATTGACTTTGATGAACAAATTAAGTCAAACAAACACATTGAGGAAGAAACAAAACAAAATGGCTGAGTTTCAAACACCACTCTCATGTGTGTACTACATTACAGTACACACATGTACGACGGGTATTTGATCATGGCTGTTCTATGAAAGAAGTATTATTCATGAAGAAGTAGACGATTTCCAGGCTTGGAATTGTTGATGTATGAGTTTGATCGCGTCGTGATCAAGTGTGCGGATTTTCGATCCAAGCAGTATATGAAAATGTCAGCAACTGATCCAAGAAGAGGAAGAGGGTTCAGAAAAATACCAGTATGTAAATATGATATATTATTACCGCCACAAACCATCCCTCAAAGAACTGAACCACACACTCAAAACTTGGAAGGTAAAAATCCCCATCTAAGCACTCAAACGCACCCGCTCAGTGGATGGTGATGCTCCAGTTTCCCTGCGCCTTCAACCTGC
The DNA here is from genome assembly GCA_900536425.1 of Hymenoscyphus linearis. Classification (NCBI taxonomy): domain Eukaryota; kingdom Fungi; phylum Ascomycota; class Leotiomycetes; order Helotiales; family Helotiaceae; genus Hymenoscyphus; species Hymenoscyphus linearis. The sequence continues at coordinate 251,717 of UNPR01000020.1, read as the reverse complement.
CTTCTTTTTCTCAACAAAAGCTTGGAGTCTAATTCAACTCGGAGGGTCAAAATCCTAGTTATAGTAGCACAAACCACTACTTCGATATCCGAACATAGTGGTACTACAACGGTCATCCATCCAGTATGTAGAAATTAAGCACATGACGTACCGCCAACCCAAGCTAAGCGACCGCACCATAGCCATCTAGTAACAACGGACCCCAACGGACCTCAGAACAAGCTTTTCTTAGCACTCTAAGTTTGAACAGCTGCGGAGATCGGTTGCTAATTCCATTACTAGATGGATAGGGAGCGTACTACATGTATTCCAACATTTTGGCAGTGAAAGTGGGCGGTGCTAATTAGACAGGTTTTAGGTGGTTTTTAGGCTCCCGCTTGTAAGACTGAAGGGAGAGGCACCCAGGAGGCGTGTTCTAGTACAACGGGGTGCTACACATCCATCTTGCATTCCTCCTAGATGAAATGTACAGTAGTAAGTGTATTACCACGAAAGTATTGCCATACAACCTTCAACAGCGTACTAAAGTTTGTTTTTGGAGACGAATAAGGATAGCAGATCAAAGCTAGCGGAAGTGGAGATGAGACAGATTATGGTTCGTTCCGTTGCTAAAATATAACTAACATTGACCACGAATGGTCTCATCTCAACATAAGTTACTTTACTTTGAAAGTAACTTACAGTACAGTAGCTTGGATGGATCGCCTGTCTGATGTGTCGACAGTAGTCCTGACTCGTCCGTACTAAAAGGGGGTTGCCACTAAACACTAGGTAGAACCCAGGCTATTCCAACGGGCCGAAGGTGCGAGATGTCGCAGGTCATACAAAGCCATTTAAAACTACATCATAGCTTAGCGACGCGGGTGGTTCAATCTCAAATAATAAAACTCGGGGGGTTGTTGATGAGGGAGAAAATCTTCTCTGCAACGTAGTTGTAAATATACTAAGCAAGTATGTGTTGAAGTACGTGTGATGAGGCAGGTTGAATTGGTATGTCTTTGTCTACATACTTCGTCCCAGGCATAATAGATATTATGGGCAGCTTCAGTGCAGAACAGGATACAGTAAGGCCCTATTTACTCAGAATATAGAGTGTCAACATCGTCCCACCAACTAACCTTAATTACCACGAGGTGTTAAAGGCGGCAAGGCCATGATAGCCTGGCTATTCCCTGACTGTTTCCCGAGTCTGTCTGGAGCATTCCGTATTTTTAGGGTTTAGTAGAGTGATCGTACACTGAATCTATACTTATTACCCTTTCACAGTGCACTGGCAAGCTTACGAAGCCAGACTTCGTTACTAAGCGAGACGTTACCGGCAATTCCAAGACTTTTGATGGCAATACTCAATGTTTGGGGGGTAGTGGTGGTAATTTCCTTGGGGCTATTAATTGTGCCCCTAAATAAACACTGATGGCGTGTTGTTGGGATTAGACCAAAAGAAAATTCACAATATTTACAAAGTAATATAATATACACTATTATCCGTCATTTTTATATATCAAAGTTGACAAGTGAAATGAACCTTCATCTGTGAATATACCAATTTGGGGATTGTATCGACTTTGCTGTCCTGTAATATCTAGCCTATACTCTCTAAATATCTCCCTAGTTTGACATACACCTCAAACACGGTCCAAGAAGACGGTGATCAACAAAGAGTCTCCCGCGCAATCTTCCCACCTTCGCTTAAGAAATACAGCAGAAAGGGCCTAGATAGAGAGGAAATAGATTTTCTTTTTCACAGGATAATGGATGGTGTGACCTGCAACAGATGAATACTTTCAATGTACAATAGAAGACTATTCTAGAGCCTGATTCGCGGTAGCACATAAGAGCTGGCAAAGTAAAAGGCCTGGACAGCTCGCGTCTCCCCCTAACCACCCGTCCGCCTGTATAAGACTTTTTTAAAGGGTCAACACTAAAATATAGCTTTCTAAACCAATTGCATTTTCCGATTCATGTCGAGATACCGGTATATCAGAAATTGACCAAGGGGGATTTGGTCGGAGCTGTCCACCTCTTTAGAGATTGCTCCAATAGATAAAAGCCATAAAGGTATGTATAGAGGGATAGAGTGGGATGGAACAATTTACATTCTTTTGCGTGGTAGTTATGAGCGTTCTGGAATTCAATTATACGCCTTTGCAACATTGAATGGAATTTCCGAGAATCCAGGGGGGAGAAGTAGACTTCATTCCTAAGATTCGTCCAACCCAAACTGTCTACCAAGTAGGGGTATGTTGCCCAGGTTCTAGACAAGTCGACAGCTATCCATACTTCCAAATCCAGCAGCGACACCACCTTCTTCACTCTTATCACCCTTGGTACGTAAAAGGTATCCTGCTTCTTCGTTATGAAGAATCTCCCTACTTTCTTGGTTCCACAAGCAAGTGCCATAGATACCAAGTTCACAAATAACACCCCCTTTCTCAATCACTCCTTGTCGTAATATCATGTTATGAACAGGTGGTGGTGTGATGATTTCCATAAGAATAAAGGACTTCCAATGAGATTCTGGAAGTGATTGAAGAAATGGGGGAATCGCAGAACGATAAATGTTGTTCCCACCTCCTTCGCGTTGCGGTTTGAGGACATAGGACTTGCAAAATTCGGGATCAAGAGCAATCTTTCGTGCTGAGAGACCGTAAGGCGACTCATCGAGAGGGAAGATCTCTGTAAAGGTTTTTGAAAGTAATTCGATCTCCGAAGTCGTGGAAGTCTTCATGAATTGCGAGAGAATGGATGGACTAGAAGGGCCGGTTGGGGTTGCGAGAACTTGTTGAACTTTCTTAGCTCCTGCAAGTTGTGTGAGAATACTGGGACATTTTATTGCACTTGATCTTTCAATCTGGAGACGAGCTTCCCAGGAAGAGGCATCGGGGTAATCGGATGGCCCATAGCCGGCACGGAAATATACAACTGCTACTTCGAAAACTTTGGAGGGCTTGTAAGGTGGAGTGTAAAGCAGCTGTCGGAGAGGTGTTGAGGCTATGGTTGTCTGACTGAGGATCTTTGAATATGGGACCCGAAAGACCGGAACACTAGGAGTCTGCTGTTGCAGTTCATATTCGAGGTGTCTTTGATCAAAGATATTTCTTTCGGTATCTTGAACAACGAAAATTACACAACAATCGTGAATAGCATCGGCTTTCTTGTAGGCATCGAATGCTACTTTTAGCCCAGTTGCCAACGACTTCGTGCTTTCATTGGGTGGTAAGTCTATGTCTTGCGGAGACGTGAAGTTTTCGAGAAGAGGATAGTCAATGGAGGAGAGGTATCTACATGTATGTATTAGTCACGTGCTTAAAAGAAGTAAAGATGGGAATTCTTTTCTAGCGGGCTTACTTGTGTAACTTTGATGTCTGCGATGACAAGCCGCCAAATGAGGATGCAATGGTGTTAAACTCGACTTGCTTAATGCCAGGTGGTTCTCTCTTGGTACTCTGATGAACCATGTAGTCTGATCTAAAAAGACCCAAGGAAAGATTCTATAAAGCCCATCAGAAACGAATCATCTCGGGAGTTGAATGCGAATATACCTGAACATATCCCTCTTCCTTTACTTTCAGATGAACTTGCCATAGCTTAGCAATAAAATCATCTACTTGGAGGATTCTATTATGATCAGTCGACTACATTTACTGTTTTTCTCTGCACATGGAAGTTGCAAACAGGGGTAAAGGGAGAAAGGTATAGAATAAAAAAACTAGGGTAGAGCACGTACTCCTGAACAACATCTCGCAGGAATTCCTCGTCTTGTGCAATGGCCGCATACAACTGATTGTAAGCTCTTTGAATGGACTTGGCTTGCTCGAAACAAGCCTTGGGAAAAGGACTAGGAAATAGAGTTACGGGTGCCGTAGTTGCCAAAATCACATGAGGATCTTCTGTGGATGAGACCAGCGTTGGAGGTGGCCGGACTGCTAGGCCATGAGCAATAGACCAGTCCTTGATGGTGGAAATCAGTTGCTCAGATTCTTCCGTAGACAGTCCAGGAGGATAGGAGCCGCCGGAGGCTCCGCTGGGAGCCATGTGTATATATGCTTTGTATGGATGTGGGATCGGTACGATATGGGAGTGGAGGATGAAGAAATTTTCGGACTGATGAAGAGGGATGGTCCCAAGGAATAATGATAACTGTTCGGATATTCGCCTCTTTGACTCTTTGACATGAAAATGAAGCTATTCAGAGGAGCAAGAGGAACGAGAGAGACACTCGAGTAGGGGACGTGGGATTAAACTGTGGTAGAGACTTTTCAAAAGTCGCTGGAGGAGATTTGTAAGAGCTAACCCCAGGGTTGACCCCTCCACAGCCACAGCAGCCCCCCAGCCCACACGACCACTCTCAAGGTTCCTTATCGATAAGACTAGGTACAGTGGGGCAATCCAGGTCACCTGCAGCCGCGCCGATCCCACTGACGCGCTTCCTCCCGCGTCAGGCTATTCAATGACAGCCGTCAACATGGAAACTCTCCCCTTGGAATTTCAAAGTGTCTCCACAACATGAATCTTCAGCCTCGCACCCTGAACCCCTTAGCCCTTCGACCCCTCGATCTCTCGGTTTCGTTTCATCCCGCATTCTTTCCCACGATTCTCTTTGCCCATCTCCAACCTCAATTCTCGTTTTTATTCTTCTAATACTGTACGTTCTCTTCTTCGCTTTCAAGATCCAAGATCCAGAACTCACCAGGGTAGGCCACCTCGTGAGAGCCTCAGTCAACCCACGTCGGCTGTACAGAAAGTTCTCACTCCTCCCAAGAGCAATATTCCGAACAAGATACAACATCTCTCCAAATTTCATCTTGTTCGCGAACTCTGACTACCTAGTGGTGGTCCAACTTGAAGTGAGTAATCGTCAATATCATTTTCTTGTACTCCGCAACGTTTCTTATGCTTCTTCCCACAACCAGCTTTCTGCACTCGACTTCACCTTCAAAGAAACAAACCTTTAACTCTTCAGCCTTACTCTCATTCTCAACTTCAATGCGTGAAACTCTCCTCCAGCCATGGCTAACTTCCGCCCCGCAGTTCGAGGCGCTACCATTGCACGTTGGCTTGATCAAATACCTGTCGACAAAGATCCTGCAGTAATATGTGCCATCGCGGCATCCATTCCAAATACCGAAATGGCGGATGATCCACTCGACTGGTCGATTGACCGAGTCGTCCAGGAACTCTGCGGAAACAAGCCGTCGTGGGAATTACCTATACATGCTTCAAGACCAGACCCAACGGAGCTTGAGAAAACACTTCGAGAACAGGAGATTAACGGCTGTGTGCTACTCGTCAATGTTACAGATGATGTCCTAAGACAAGATTTTCAGATCAAAGTTCTTGGTCGCAGAGCATTTTTGCACAATGCCATTAGAGAACTTCGGATGCGCAGTTTCAAATATCAGGCATTTGTTGGCAGAGAAACGGCTCCAAGCATAGCATCCTATCATCCGAATGGCAGCGGTATACATTCTCCAAATGGAATGACCCACCAACCCAACGGTGAAATTAACACATGGCCAAACCTCGCTCTTCTGAATCAATCTCCCAGCTACATCACGCTATCCGAAACTCCCGACAACAAGCGGCGTAAGCTTGATGATGAGTGGCATGACGGAGATGCAGAAGCGCAATTTGAGGAGCCAGCTCCTGAACCAGAGTACGAATCTGTTGCTACTGCAGCCCCAATTACTTCTGTGGCTCCTGGAGTTGTCGCTATAGTCGAGGTCAATGGCAAGAAAAGAAAGCGATTGGAACCTATTCTTCTTACCACACAGGTCTCTAATTCAGACAATGCTGTGGAAAGTGCCAATGACATTACTCATGCCACCCCACCCACCATTGAGGATTCCCCAGTACAAGACATACCTGCTCAGGGCCAAATGTTTATGGACAGTACTGGTAGAAAGCGCCTTATTCCCATGAATGAGTCTCGCCCAGAAATGGCCATCACCAGCAAAAGCATCCAAGTGGATCCCAACGACGAAATTGAACAATTGCTTCCATCTACGCACGTCCTTCCAAAAAGTAGAAATACTGATAACGCTGCAAGCAGTTTTGCAGGTTATCTGGGAAAGCAAAAGATGCCTGTTGATGATCTTTTCTATGCCGGCACTCCTGTCGGAAAGGAGCTTTCAAGCGGCTACGATATTGGAGAAGAGTTTTTTATGGTTCCGAGAGCTCTTCCTACTGGGCGTCGTCTCTACGTCAACAATGCCATGAAGACTTTTCTCCGCTCTAAGCCTCGATATTTCACTCGCGACGGAAAGGAGTTTGCTGCAGTCATACCATACTCTACGAATTTCAAATCCGAATTTCAAAATCAACATTTCACTTTGTTTCAGCCAGACTCTGAGGGAAAGTATACAGTTAGTCGTGAAGAGATATCTTCCTCGTGGCCAGAAGTTGACCCAAAGATGCCGTTGGTAACCGAAAACATTGTCGGTGAGGAGAGATCTATGAAGTTCAACCTCCCCGGCCCTGACATGTTGAGCGGCATCGGATCCCAGCTCGAGTTCGATCCATCAATCTTGGAAAAATACAATCATTTGGAAGGTGGCGACGAAGTTCTACCCCTGTATGGGGAGTCCGATTCCGATAACGAAGTTGATGAACAGACGTGGCGGGAAATGGAGAACGAACGTGGCCAAAAGTTAGAGAGACCTTTCAGAGAGTCAAGAAATCCCGCCCTTGGTATTGATGAGTTGAACTCAGCCATCAATGAAGGCATTTCCGCGCTTGAACTCGTGTGGAAGAGAGACAAATTGCCCAAGTTAGAAGCTAAGGGTTTCAGAATGTGGCAAAGGTCTCGTTATCAAAAGTCGAAGACGAGAGAAGTGGCAGCCTCACAATCCAAACTCGATATTTCTTGTCGCCGAATTGATAACATGAGACAAGAGATTCTTAAGAATACTTACACTAGCAGAAAGCAAGTGCTGAAGCAGACAGGTATAATGGAGGTGGACGTGTATAACTGTGAAGTGATGAGATGGACGATCAAGCTTCTTGAGAGCAAAACGCCACCCGATAGGCCAAAACATCTTGTATCGCTCCGCGTGTCCAAAACAGACGAAAAGCTACCTAATCAAACTGATGAATTAGAAGGGGAGGATTTAGTTACAGAAACGGAGGGGGTAAGCTCGGATGATGATATGGGAGGCTTTATCGAAGAAGACTCTGCAATAGAACAAGACATCGAGCCCGAGCACGAGCTTGATCTCGCAGACGGCGAAGTAACCGACGCTGAATCTGTGGCATCTGATGAAAGTCTTGCGCAGGTCTTGCCTGTCTCATCAGTTTCACCGGCAACAAAAATAAAGCTGAAAGTAGCCCACAGGAGCCTAGGAGGTTCTAGTCGTCTTGCTATCTCCCCTTCACCAAACCACAGCCCTGAAAGTGTTCGAATATCCCGAACAGGACATTCGACGCCCATGAAAGACGAGACGTCACCGGGGGTTAACACTCCATCGGCAAAACACTCCAACTTCATCGATTTGTCCATATTGACTTCATCGGATGAAGGCGGAAAGAATAAGTTCATTGACCTCATCACACCGCAAAAAGGCAAAAAACATAATAGTCCAATAAAAATCTCTGATGACGATACCGACTCACCAACTGCATATAACGAGGTGCCACCCTACGCCGATATCAATACTATACCAAAGGTGTTAAAATGCGCATATGCCAAATTGGAGAGCGAAGGGGATGTCGAAGGTCTCCTGAAACTGATATTTGAGCGCATGCAGAAGGATCGACGATGTAAAATACAAAGTTTCATTTCAGAGACCAAAGTGGACCAAATCAGAGACCAAATTAGAGACCAAATCCAAACCGCAATAGCGCAAGAGTTGGAAACATCTTCAGCACATAGCTCTGACATAAGATTTGTCATGTGGCTTTTCGAAATTTATATTGAGTGCAAACACCGCCCGTTTTCGACTTCTTTAACCAAATCATCCATTGCAAGTATTCGAGACAATGAAGACCACCATTTGGCGCCATTTTGTAGTCTTTGCCACGAACTCTTGGAACCTTCATCAAAGGCAATACAGATAGTTCCGGTCAAAAATCGTACTGAATCTTTGAAGAAGAGGAAAAAGGGACCTCGCCGCGAAAAACATAGATCTGGCAGTTCAGAAGTAGCAAGTGATGTTGATGAAGAGGATGGTGAACCACTTTCTGCTATCAGGGGCCGCCAGCGAGTACCCCTTGTCACGTATGTTACTAATTCCATACTTACTTTGCCACATGCTAATTTTCATAGAACAAGCGAGGATGAAAAGACAGCCGACGACTCGCCGACTAAGAAGAAGAAAAAACTGGTTGAAGACAAAGACGCTCTTGAGAAGCGACAACAAGACCGTCAAAGACTGGCGGAGCAAGCTGAGCGCAGAGCGCAACTTCAAGCCAAGCTAGCTATGTCGGGTCATGCAAGAGATGAAGCAAGTGGTAAAATAATCATCAGTAAGTTGAAAATAGGCGCTCTGATCTGTTACCCTTCCAGCCATCTCCCGGATCCCTCACCCAGTAGTCAATCAATTATGTGTGTAATCCAGAGTTAACATCACGTTACTTAGACGATGCGAAATCTGACGAACAAGGATTCATTTACGTCCACCCTCATATTGCACCTCTTATCAAGAAACATCAAGTTGAAGGCGTAAGATTTATGTTCAACCAAGTCGTTGGAGATGAAAAGACTACGCAGGGGTGCCTTCTTGCTCACACGATGGGCCTTGGGAAGACAATGCAGGTGTAAGACACCCGAACCTCATGTCTACGTTTCTACGTACCATTGTTTAAAGCTAATAAATTGTTGTAGTATCACCCTTCTAGTTGCGATTGCCGAAGCTTCGGCATCCGACGACCCTACCGTAGTTTCACAGATCCCCCCAAGACTTCGAAATTCACGAACGCTAGTGCTCTGTCCTCCTACGCTGATCGACAACTGGATGGATGAGTTTCTCCTTTGGGCTCCTGAGGGACTTCTTGGAGGCCTAACCAAAATTAGTAGTATGACCAAACTATCTGACCGTGCACTGGAAATCAAGAATTGGCATTCGAATGGTGGAGTCTTGATCATGGGGTACGAAATGTTCCGTGCCCTCATATTCTACACTGCGCAAGCACAAATTGATTCGGCAATCGAAGAACATACTCAACTATGCGAATACCTCCTCGAATTTCCCGAAATCATTATTGCAGATGAGGCTCACAAGCTTAAAAACGAAAAATCCAAATTGAATATGGCCGCCGTACGATTTAGGTCGAATAGTCGCATTGCTCTTACTGGTAGCCCTTTGGCGAACAATATCGAGGAATACCACGCAATGATCGAATTTGTTAGCCCCAATTATCTCGGCCCTGTGAAGGAATTCCGACAAAAGTATGTGTCGCCCATCCAAGACGGTCTTTGGAAAGATAGTTCGTCATATCAACGGAGAAAGAGTTTGAAAATGCTCGGTGTATTGAAGGAGGATATCGCCCCAAAAGTTCACCGAAAAGAAATGAGTGTCCTCCGGGATAGTTTACCTGCTAAGAAGGAGTTTGTAATAACATTCCCCCTTACAAAGTTACAGCACCAGGCATATTCCATTTACGTCGAATCAATGAAATCGGGATCAGGTCATGCCCGCACAAAGGATGGGGAAGTCCTGACATCCACAATGTGGGGTTGGATAAATGTTCTCCAACTTTTATGCAATCATCCTGCATGCTTCAAAACAAAACTCAATGAAAGGAAAGATGATGCCAAAAAGGAACTCATTTCTAGCAAGGACTTATCAGGTTCCTCTGGGGATGTCGCCATTGAAAATTCAGACGATAGTAAGTAGATTGCTAACAAGGTTCCTATCTTATCTGAACCTATGGTCAGGCTAATCATATACAAACAGCTAGTATCTGGAAAATCGGGGTCTCCCAACAGCTCGTTGACGATGAAATGAGTTTATTCCAGAGTTATAAGACCGATATCGATGCAATTGAGCTATCGAACAAGACTCTGGTTCTGTGCGAAATCCTTGATGCTTCGAAGGCTGTCAACGATAAAGTCCTTGTATTCTCACAATCAATACTCACTCTCGACTTTCTAGAGCAGCTCTGCAAGAAGCAAGACAGAATCTACAACCGGTTAGATGGGAAGACTAGGATGGCAAATCGGCAGGCGGCAACAAAAAGTTTCAATACCGACGAAACCGAACTTTATCTCATATCTACTACTGCAGGTGGTTTAGGATTAAACCTACCAGGGGCAAATCGCGTCGTGATCTTTGACTTCAAGTATAACCCCGTACAAGAGGAACAAGCAGTAGGTCGTGCGTATCGTATTGGACAAGTCAAGGAAACCTTTGTATACCGATTTGTTGCTGGTGGGACATTTGAAGGTGTGGTTCACAACAAGACCATTTTCAAAACACAACTTGCCTCGCGTGTTGTTGACAAGAAGAACCCAATGGCATACGCCACCAAGCTGCAATCAGATCTGTTTTTCGAGCCAAAAGAGGTCCCACAAGTAAGTTATTTCTTTTTACAACTCATGTCCCCGTGGGTTAGACTAATATCATTCAGGAGGATCTCTCTAAGTTTCGGGGCATGGATCCCAAGGTTCTTGATAAAGTCTTGAATTCCGCGAAGACAGCTGGTCTAGTGCGTTCCATTGTGCAAACGGACACCTTCGAACTTGATGACGAGGACAAGTTGACCGCGGAAGAGGAGAATGAGGTAAAGGAAATGCTTGGCGATGAGCAGTTGAAAAGATTTAACCCCGCTGCGTATGCTGCGAAGCAGCAGGCTCGACAGGCAGTTCTCCAAAGCCGGCACTACCAAGCTCCACCTAATGCCCAAATCAGCAAGTTACCTGCTCATCCTCACCAAACACTCCCCAACACACAGATCGTTCGGCCAATAGCACAAACTGACCAGGTTTCACGTGCTTGGATACCAACTCAGGCTCAATCTCAAGGTTCCAAATCGCCTTACATCAGTACATTTTTACCGACCACACAGAATCCGCAAATTCCGCAAGCTGAAGCCCAACTTCATGCTCAAGCTTCTGCTCAGGCCCAGCGGCTTCAACACGAGCCATTTGCTAATCAACCCCATGCACCGCCAGATGCTAGCATGGTCGGATCTGGGCAACCCGCTCCTCGACTTAATAGATTGTCGAATCTTGCAGTGGCGCAAAGCGCTCCGGCAATTACCCGAATGAACTTGAAAGCAGAGCGACCAGTGTCGGCCTCGAAAGATTCTGCACAAAAAGAGACCCGCATAGTGCCGCTGCAAGAGGGGTCAGATCGTTCTCGCTACAAATCTCCAACGCCGATGCCTATGGATATTCAGGGTAACGCTACTAATATAACGCAGCGAGCTGAAAGTCCATCATCGGATGAGCTGTCATTGGTAACGCCAACAAAAAAACCCAGCTCGAAGCAAGCATCGAATGGTCGCCCTCCCATTCTTGGTCGGAATGTACAAGTTCTTTCCAAAAACATAGAGATAATGGCATCGCCCCGAACGTCGTCCGCTCAAACGACGAGTGCTAGCAGCATGTCACGTAGAGATGGAAGATCACCAGGGGGGAGCCAGGAGGATATCCAAAACGTATGCATTGTGCCACGATTTCCACAGTTTCCAGTTATGACATTCGAAGAAAGCCCTCAGACATCGAGCGATGTGCATACTTTATCACGGGGCCAGTTATCGACAAGTGTTCGATCGCAATCAGCGGAGCCCAAAAGCTCCCTTCAAATATTATCACATGCTAGAAGTTTGAGTGATATCGACGGTAGTAAAACACTGCTCGCCCTTTCTGAGACTTTTTCTCAAGGTCATAATAGACTTGGCGATGTTGCACTACCAAATTATGAGACAAGGCCTCCCATGTCTACTGGAGATTCCGGCCCATATCAAGAGATTATCTCTCACGAATCTCCTCGGTCGACTCATTGTCAACCTCGCCAATCCGCTTCTCAGGATCCTCCTAGTCTTAGTGGGAGTGTTTCCAGAAAGTCAACTATTAGACATGTCGTGGATTTATTATCAAACGGTTTTACCAGCTTTACTCACTAATATCATATTTAGTCACCGATGTACGCTGCAATGAGCACGAGGCCAGTGTCATCTTTGAAGACACCAGTCGCAAAAGCCAACCAGAGATACCATCGCTCTCAGTCAGATAGTCGCCAAAACAACGTGCGTCATTCCAACAAGCGAAATTCGCCAGCTTGGGCAAAGGATCGTCTAGAATCTGCATCAAAAAACGGAAACTCCAGCGCTCCGTCTCCGTCAAAATCGCAGTCACAGTCACCTAGAAGAACTCCTTCCAACCCCAAACCACCTAGCGGCCCAAGACACTAGATGACTTCCGGGTTGGTACTTACTTGCAGTGGGAGGTCTATTTTCTTTCATTTTTCATCATTTCTTTATTTTGTTGGGGAGGATGGGGGACGACAGAAGGGTCACATGATTGTTTTTTCGCTTGCGGCGTTTGGAGGCCATCTTTTATGATACCCATCTCTGGCTTTTGTCTTTCATCTTTCTCCTTACATTATTATTATCGTTACTCTTGATACCACATGGCTTGCGGGATGGGAACCAAAAAGACATTTACGCGCATTCAACGAAGATATGTGGTGGTGGAATTACAGGACTCTTGACAGTGTTGTTTGGGGAGATGGAGAGTTACTGCATAGGCTTTTCTTTTTGAGATAGGGGTGGCATGTAACTGGAGGAGAGGATGTTGCATGAGGGGTTGTAAAAAGCAAATCTACAAATTCCTTTGTTGTGCTTTTTTTGGTTTTGATAAACTGTGAGTCCCTTGGCTGTCTTTTGATTTGTCAAACGTAAAAGCTTGAGACATCCCTTTATCCCAAGTTTCCTTAAAAAAAAGAAGGGAATCCCTCCACCCTTGATGCATAAGTGGCCCCACAGAGCTACCAACAACAGACCAGTCTCTTTGCGCATTTTTGAGGTTTCTTGGTTTGACGCCCTGATAATATTATTAGACTTTCTCTGAATGTAAAAGTAAAGAGGTGAGGGTTATGGTAAGAGCTGGTAAGAGAGATCCCAATTGAAACGCCCCAGTGCCCCCATGGTGCCCCTATCTTCTCATCCTCCTTTGGGAAATCTAAGCGAGAAAGCGTATGTACTACGAATTACGAAGAAAAGAACACATGATCAGTATGTCCGTATACTTAAGATATGAGGAGAATATAACCTTGAAAAATAGCAACAGTATTCGATAGAAAACCCGTCCAGACTACGCATTCTCAGAAACTTACAAGGACGATGGGCTGTGAAAATAGGGCAGGCAGGTTTGAGAGTAAGATCTGATAATGACGAAGTCGACTCTGAGACTCTGCGACCCTTATCTCGAAACCACTACTGTATGTTTTAGAGGAAACAAGTTGGATGATTTGGTAGAAATAAATTATCTTCTCTAGGAGCAGTCTGGTTCGAAGGATTAGGAATAGTCAGATCTTTGGGCTCCGTACCTTCTCCAGCTTCCCTCTTCTTAGTCCTGATCAGGTGATCTAACGATAGCTTGGCGTGACTTCTGAGATTGTATTAGGATATATAGGTCATTGAGCATGATACTGTATGTTCTATACTTGATAATTGCAATCGACAGCAACGGATGAAGACGGTTCTCTGGGCTCGGTACCTTTTACATTGACATGTAATGAATCAAACACAGAGGTTAATTATATACTTATATGTTCGTTGTCTTACTCATCCTATCTAGATTTTGTGGATCCTATTAGCATGACCCCAGTCGTGGCAAATACCCCCTCCATTCCCCTTACCCTGCGCAGCATATTACTATAGTACATATAATACAATATCAACCACCCAAATCCAGCCTAACGCCCTCGAATCTCTAAAAGGAAGGCGTCATTTTTGTTCCTCAAATCGTCAAAAACTCCCTAACAACCGATCTAGCCAACTCCAGATTCCCAGCCGCCTCATAAATAGTCTTGACCGCATAAGCAACCTCCTTATAAAGCTCCTCCTTGCCCTTCTCCCCCTTCCATCCATCTCCACTCTCCTCACGCTCTTCCTTCCCATTCTCCTTACGTTTCTCCACCTCGTCGTTCAGAACCTTCCAGTAGTACGGGAGTGCAAGATGCGTAAGACCCAGTAAATGATACGTCCGTCCCATATTATAGTGTGCTTCAAGACGTTCCTCAAGACACTTCGAAGTTTTGCGATGTTCGTAGTAGCGGAGGACGAACGTGAGGCCTTGCATGAAGCCGTGCTGTCGGTTCTCAGACTGGCGCTTGAGATTATGATGTATATAGGCAAGGCCTATTGCGAGGTTTATCATGGGGTTATCGGGGTCGAGAGCGTGTGCGCGCATGATGTAGCCTGTAGGTCTGGTATAAGTATGATTTTCATGGTATCAATAGATATAGGACTTACCCAAAGCGACGACATGACTTCCACTCGTGCTCAAGACATAGCCAAATGTCATGAGAAGAGAAGTATCAAGGTCGTTGTTTCTAATGACGTTTCCATTCGCATCTTTGGAGTGGAAATAGGCACGATTCTCCCAGTGGCGTTTCTTCTTTTCCTTGTCGCTAACGAGATTGTAATCCATCGCTCGAATCTGTCGAAGCAAGAACTTCTGACTCGCTGATTCGTTGTAGAAAATCACTGGGCTCTGGACCAAGCGAGAAAAGATGGCGAAAATTCGATATGCATCTGTGGTGAACTGAAACTCCTTCATGAACCATCGAGTCATATTAATTACGGTGTCTTCGTCGCCTAGTAGAACAGCACAAACTTTTGTCACAAAAATGTTAGCTACCCACTTGAGCGATTGGAACCAAGTAACTCACCTGACCAACATAGATGAACAAGAAATATGCTTGTATCTGAATGATACCATACGACACAATCTTTCATGGCGGTACATATTTCGTATGAATCTCGCTGTTTGCCCTGCTTTGCAAAACACATTGCATATTCCATGAAGATGTCCAACCATTGATCGAATGATCTACCCTTGAATTCATGTGGGAGATTGGTGGGGATTATATTAGCCCGATCTGCTACATCAATTTTCATTTCTAGAGAAGTTAGCATGGTTCAGCAGAAGGAAAAGGGGGAGTGGACGCACTTTGAGCTAGACGTTTTTCTACTTTATGGATTTCTGTCAGATCAGCATGAAGTGGCATGTTACCTCGGACCCTTTCATTCATGTGGTAGTAGCCAGCAAACTTCAAAGTTTTGTCCAGAGGATAAAATGCTCTCATTGCTCGAAATTCGTCTGTTAGTTGCTTGGCAGCGTTCATCCAGGCTTTGGTCGAATCAATATCCCCCTTCCTCATACCTTCAGTTTGTTTTTCTAATATAGAATACTGTGCTCCTAATCGCATAGAATCTGCGAAAGCACTCGCAAAAACATTGTCAAACCCATCCTTACGGCGCCCACGATGTCGTTGCTGCGGATGCTGCTGTCGTTGCCGGCGCGGGTTGATGACATCTCCATTAGCATCAGTGACAAACTCGGATGCAGGAATTTCCCCATCCGCGGGTCTCGGCTGGAGGTTGTGCAGGATTTTGCGGAAAATCCGTACTTTCTTCTGTTTGGATTTCTTCCGCTCTTTCGGCTCGTTTTTCTTCTTGTTGCTTCGACGGGTTCTATGCGGGGCTCTTCGTATCATGATCGCTCTGGCCTGACTAGTCATATCAAATGCTAACTCCTCTTGACCAGTCTTCGAGTATATCGTCGCTAGATATTGTCGAGGATTTTCGTCATCCTTGTCCAAGTCTGCGACGTTTTGGAAACAGTTTATTGCCTCTTCATATCGCTCGAGTTCGTAATAGCATTTTCCCATGTCCATACGCAAGCCTACCGCATTTTGCTCTTCGGGAATTGACATGAGGTATTCATAGTACTTTAATGCATTTTGGTGATCATGTAATTCAAGGAACAGATCCCCAACCTTCCGAGCATAAAATTGATTTGCCGGTTGAACCTCCTCCTCAAACTCATTTGAAAGGTTAAGGAAATCAAAATGGTACTTAAATCAGATTAGTCGATGTCCACCGTAAAGAGGGTATGGGAATTTTACCAATGCCTCATCCCGATGTTGAGGACCGAGACGTAATCGATATACACCAAGCGAGATTCGTACACCCAGGGGTAGGCCAAGCCCATAACAGTTTTCATGGTGTTTCCCAGGTACATAATTATCGTTGTATATTCTTCTGTCGTCGTCATCGTCCCACTCGGCATCATCCTCAGTGACATTATCCCAATATGTTTCTGATCCTCGACCAAGCAACCAGCGCGAAAGCGATTTTAGTTCTTTGAGAGCTCGTTCGTTGTCATCGCCAAAGGACAAAAAATCGGCGTATGTCATCGCATCTTCCCAGTCAAAAAAGAATTCTGAATCTTCAGGTTCCGATCTGAAATAAGCAATCTCCTCCTCGTAGACCTTGATGGCCTCATTATATCTCCCCAATTCAATAGCACAGTCTGCTATTCTCCGAAGAGCACTGGTGTTGTGTGGGCTAAACTTTTGCAGAATTTTTGTGTATCTAGGCATTGCCTGTTTATATTTCGCTTCCTCATACAACAGGTCTGCTTTTCCAAATTGGGCCCTCACGCTAGAGATATCGGCGCGCAAGGCCCTGGAATAGCAAATATGAAGCAGGTAGAGGAATTCGGGACGGTTCTCACCAGCATGTTCTTCAATAAATTCGACACAATGAAACCACGCATCCAAGTGCTTATAACGGAGATGGGCAGCGTATAATAGACTCTTGATGGCATTCTCCAATTGTCCCCATTCCTTCAGTATCGCCGCTTTTTTGGTCCAGGCTGAGGCGGTTTCAGCATTGATTACAATTATCTCGTCAATAACTTCCATGGCTTCCTCGAATCTTTCGGCGAGAATAAGATCGCTCGCTATACCCAGACGCATTTTTATCTCACCGGTTGGCTCAGCTGCTTTACGTGGGCCTCTATGGATGTTTTTGCGGGGTTTGCGTGCTTTGGTTTCGACAATGGGCTCATTTCCACCATCAGGTTCTTCGTCATCGACTTCTTCGTGGTTGGATTCCTCATCTGACTCTATTGTCTCCTCATTCCCACTCCCGAGAGCCATTCCGTCACCAACCTCCTCCCGAAGTTGTGCAAAATTGCTGCCCATTTTGCGCATTTTCTCGTCGAATTCGCCATACTCGGATTCGGCATCGGAAACATCCTCACTAAAAAGTTGTCAGCAAATAACATATTGCTGGGTCTTGCTACTTGAACTTACTCCTCTTGGCGACCCTCCGGTTCTGCATCAACATCGGTCTCTTCGTCTGAAGAATTGTATGATATTTCCCCTTTATCTGGTTGGCTAGCTGGTGGACTTCCAGAGTGCTGCTGTGCTATTTCTTTCACTGGCTCTCTACTTCTTGCGGGAGAAAAATATTTGGACTGACTAAAACCACCTTTCGCTGGATTTAAAGAGATGGCAGAATGTCGACTCGGGGACTCTTCTGCCGACTTCTCCCTACTCCTGGCTCTGGCCACCAAAGTACTGATCTCAAATTCGTCACTAGAATTTGCCAGAGCTATAACTTGCTCCGACTGAATCGAGGTATAAGAAGGACGCTTTGAAGGCTCTTCTACCGAATTCTCCCTGCTCCTAGCTCTCACTACCGAAGTGCTGATCTCAATTTCAGCTCTAGAAGTTGCCAAAGCTATAGCTGAGTCTAGAACTGGATCAATACTGGGGTAAATATTAGGAACTTGTGCTTCAAGGTCCACGCTAGGTATATCTGCCATATTCTCGGGCCTGGTAACCAATGAAGATCGATCGTTCTGCGGAACTCGTCTCACAAAGTCCTCACTTAGCAAATCTGCGAGGGGCTCGTTTTCGAGAAGTGCTAGAGCCGAAACCTTTTCAGGAACGCGTCTTACAAAGTCCTCATCCGACAAATCTGTGACAGGCTCGAACATAGTGCTATTTGAAATCGGGGCCGATTTGGGAAGCCGTATAACAAAATCCTCTGTCGATAAAAGATCGGCCACAGCCTTGCTTCTAGCTGCAGCTAGACTGGGAACACTCCTAGAGTAGTTGAGAACGCCTGCTGCAGAGCCATACTGTGACAGATAATTGGGACGGTGGCTGTACTGTGGTGCATCAGAATGTTCTTCATTGAAGTTGCTAGCATTTGGTCGAGTCTGTTCTGGATACCTTTCTGCGGAAGGCTCATTACCTGATGCTCTTGGATCTGGCAGCTCCCCATTATGAACCGACTCGACTTGATTTCTTATGGGTTGTCCAATGGCCACTCTCCGCTCGGTCTCCACAGGGGTCATAGGTGTTCCGAATTGACCAAGTCTGCCTGGCGTGGATGAACTCCAACCTCCTCGTGCTGATTCCCTGTAATTTGGGTCTCTCCTGGAGATTGCTGTATATTTTTGATTGCCCGGGTTGCTTCCAGCAAAGCTATGTCCATTCCCGCCTGCATATTCATATCTTCGCGACTGTTGCGAACTTCGACTTGGACTCGCAGCGGAGGCTTTCTTATATGTCCCAAATTGGTCACCATATTGGTTTTGATATTGGAGGGCAGCTTGATATTGGGAAACTGCGGGGCTACGACTGGGTGTGCCAAACTGGTTGCCGAATTGGTTATAATATTGAGGCACCATGGGTTGCTGTGAAGGTATTTGGGCTCGAGGTAGAGATGCCAACCTCTGGGTGCCCAGCTGATTATTCGTACCGGCATACGACGCACTAGTTTCTGTCGAAGTATGGCGATTCCCAATTTCATCTCCAACCAACACGTTGGTACTTGCAGTAGTATCGCGGTTCATGTTTCCTGCGTCAGGATTCTGGTTGTTTCCGCGCGATGGCGGAGAAGGAGGGGGCTGAGATTCGCTCATCTTCGTAGACGCGGTGAGTTGATAGAGATTGCATGCTCCGAGATTCCCGTCTGGTCTTGACAAATTTGGATTTTGGTATGGTTGGCGATAAAAAGGTGAATGAAGAGGTTGGAGGGACAAACGAGGCGACGACGGAAAAGCTCAGCCTTGCAACGCCTTGCCCCGCACTTTTTACTCGCCAAGAATTGCCTTCACTTCAACCTCAGCAAGAAAACCAGGTCCGAGGTCATGGATTCGCGCCCACATTCACTTGCGCAATCCTGGAGATTGTTCATTCAATGAGCAAAACTATTTTTGATTACCTATGGATATTATTTCTAGCAAAGCCCATGTCAAAGCTCTTACTTACACAAGTTTTCGCTAACCTTACTTCCAAGAACTTCTATTCCCGTCGTACTTGAACCTCTTCAGTGTCCAGATGATATATCACTTATTAGATATGAGATTTTCCAATATCACAGCTCCATACTCTGAAGAATAACAGAAATCACATCACAAAAGCAATCACTACACCCACAATCAACCCAAAAATGGTGTTACTTAAAACGGAAATTAGTTTACAAGTCTGCATCCCTTATAAAATCATCCAGCCACCCCTACTGTCCAAAAAAAACTTTCTTACAACAAAAAAAAGTTATCTGCTTAGGCCTCATAACCTCTGAAGCCCCATGAGATGGCCATATCAATGCCCGCCCTGCACGCAGCCAGCCAGCAACCTTTCAAGGCTCCAAATTCGTTAATACCCAACCAGAGAGCTTCTTTCATAGTCCTGACAATTCATGATGAACAACTTGCTTCCAGAGCAGCAGTAGATACTCGTAACAACGTTGGTGAATTCACCACTTCTCCACTTTTAGAACCAAAAAATGCTTGAGACTAACGCTATGACTACGAAAGTTTTCCCTCTGCTTTGGCTTCTAAGAGGACGTTAGTACCGGGAAACTGACACAACTTTGGAAACGACTTACCCTTCA
This sequence comes from Hymenoscyphus linearis, assembly GCA_900536425.1. Lineage (NCBI taxonomy): Eukaryota > Fungi > Ascomycota > Leotiomycetes > Helotiales > Helotiaceae > Hymenoscyphus > Hymenoscyphus linearis. The sequence continues at coordinate 231,851 of UNPR01000020.1, read as the reverse complement.
CTTGCTCAAAAACCTTCAACATTTTTCGTCTTGCACCAAGTGCATTTACACCTCGCTCCTCTAATTGCTTGTCATCAAGTTCCACCAACTCGGTCCAGTTCATATCTTTCAGATTATCCGTATACTTGTGAAGTCTCAAGCTTCTTAACCAGCTGGGAATATCCTGAAGAAGGCTTGGGTCTGTTGGGTCTTCCGGAGGCTTAGAGCTTCCTCTTCTACCGCGTGGTGATCGACCCCGAGACATATCACCTTGGTCTGATATATAACCCTCGTGTCCGTTCAGGCCACTAAATTGGCCAATATTAAGAGATCCCATTCCAGTGTTGTTCAGCAATGGCGATGCGCCATCATATGCTGCAAGAAACCCATTATTTTGTGGCGATGCAAATGTCAATGGACCAAATCCGCTCCCTTGCACAGGTAAACCTGGAGATGCTGGGCGTGACCGTCTTCCAGCAAGACCAACGTTATGTTGATGTGCTTGTAAGGCCATAACTTGGTCTCTACTCAATACTTGCCCATGCTCGTTAATCATAACCACATTTGCGCCTGGCATGTTGCTTTGGAGACCTGGTGAAAGAGGGCCACTACCATCATTTGAACGGGCGCGACGATATTTGCGAACGTCATCCAGAGCGAAACGGTTGTTGACGGTGGAAAGAGCAGCAAGTTTCATAGCAGTGGCATTTGCAACCATATCTGCTTGAGTTGCGCTATTGCTGAAATTTGGAACCATTGGAGTGTTGACCATAGAAGCCCAGTTACCATTGTTGGGGGCATATGGTGATAGAGGAGGAAGACCAGTACCCTGGTGGTCCGGTGCGTTGATCGTAGTACTCTGTAGGTTCTGGTTGCCGGAAATCGGGTTAGGCGAACGGAGACCAGCAGAAGGAGGTGGTTGTATGAATTGTCCCATTGGAGCCTGACCAGAGGATGACTTTGGTCGTGCATTCTCGTTGCGTGAGCCCCATGGGGATGGTGGCGGCTGTTGGTTGTTGTCTGCGGAATCGGCAGGGCCAGATATGGTGGGTGCTGCAAGGGAATTGCGGTTATCAAACGCTGCGCTATTCCGGTTGGATGACGGCGGGTTTCCCGTTTGTTGCGTAAACTTTGCTTTCTCTGTTGCAATGGCAGCAGCCGCATCGGGAAACATCGCATTGATCGTAGATGGGTCCAGTCCAGAATGTCTCTTTAAACCTGGAGTTGTGGGTGGCCGCGTCAAAGAATTTCTGTTGCCATCCACGCTCAATTTGCCCATAGCATCAGTAAGACGGTTTGACATGGGATCTGTAAGGGAGAATAGAGTTAGCTGCTTAAATCACCTAGAGGGAATACTTATTCCGTACCTTTATCGAAATTAGCAGGGGAGAGCACACCTGACATGGGATGATTCTTTCCCATCTGTTGCAGCACTTGGATGAAGAATCTTTGCTGAACTTGTGTGGTCTGCTGAAGTAGAGCATACAAAGCAGCGGTACGCTCTGCTTCGCTAAGGACACGGAACCATTGCTCAATGGCAGAAAGTTCATCCTTAAAGTCCTGGTCCAAAGTCGCAGCAGCCATCTCCTCTAAAGTCGTCTCATACTGATCAATACTGGCTATCCATTGCTGTGCCAAAGTATCGTTCGTGTCGGTCTCCCCACCACCTTGGGCCTGCTGCTGAGCTTGCTGTGTGCCATAGAAGTCCGAGGAAGGACGAATACGACTCGATTGAGGCGAGGCTTGAAAGGCTGCCATATCTGCTGATGCTCGTAGTTGGTGTGAGTTCAGCGGACGCGAAGATGGGGGACGGAGGGAGGAGGTGTTGCTCGATTCTACTGGAGTGCTGTTTCGGTTACCAATAGCGGACATGTTGAGCATGATCGCGTGGAAGCTGTAAAAAGCTGAGGTGGTAGTGATGAGGTGGTGAGAGCACAAAAGACTGGAGGGTCTCGGGAAAATCTGAAACGAAGCTCCAGATCTGCCACTTCGACTTCGTCAAATCTGGCCCTCTGCTTAGCTCTGCTGCTCCAACAACGTCCAAAAAAGAAGACCGCGAACTCGGGGCAGTACGTGGCCCGTGAATCAGGACTGGCGTTTCGCAATGATGCTTGCTAGATGCTTGTCCTCCACTGAAGGCTCACTATTCAGAGGACTCAGAGGGAAGGGTTGGGGACGGGGAAGGACGGCGATTAATGCTGCGTCGTTTTCGGGATGGAGCGGGGTGGGGTATTGCTATGATTTTGGGGGGTGGGAGTGGGAGTGGGTACAGATGTTGGATGGTGGAGGGATACGGGGGAGAGTACGGATACGGTTCGACCGCTGCGTTGCGTTGCGCTGCGCTGCGTTCCGTTACTTTTGAAGTTAAGTTGTTGGATGCCGAATATAGAACAATGGTTTGTGGTGGAAACCTGAAAGAACGAGTGGTGGCGGGGAAGCAGGAGGTGAAGGAGGAGGAGAATTTTGGTTGGTACCAGATCAGTTTGAGAGGTGGAGGAATAACTCAGGCTGGTACGAGTACTGTCGTAGAGGAAAACAAAGGAGCTCCTGCAGAAGCCGGCTGCTGACAGGTTAAGAGAGAGTCGAGTACAGTAGAGTTGGGGGCTCGAGGGGGTAGACTCGGTAGAGTAACGGGGACGGGGTTGGGGTGCTGTCTGGGCGTACACCTGCATGTACTCTAGGAGTTCAGGGCTTCGTACGGAATTCTGCGCACTGCTGCTGCACCCAAGCTATAGTACGCCCGCCTATTCTCCGTATTATTAGAGCGAGAGCCTCCACTGCCAACGGTCAACTCGCAGCTTAAAATCAGACGATTTTACGCTAATGGGCGAGAAGAAACGTACCGAGCAAAAGGCCAAAGGCGCTGTCCGAGGCAGAAACACCAGCGAGAGTAAGGTACCGGTATATGTTGGACGGGTCGCTTCCGATGAGACGTCGAAGAGTTGGGATACGTTCGAGTCTAGTCAGTGATTTCTCTACAGTACCTCCAGTGAGTCCAGTCATCTCGTCTGGCCTCATCAGGCGCTTCTTCCACTGTGACTGGCACTGGCAGTGGCACTGGCAGGCGTGTGATTACAGTAACTTTTGGCACCGCACGAGTCAAACTGCCGATTTCCTCACCCAGCGCAACGCCCAGCCCAAGATACTTTATTACGTCTCAGATTTAAGAAGATGAACTCGGAAACTTTATTAATATCAGATTGGAACCGGGACAAGACAAATTTGTGAGTGGTACGCGAGACGATGAATTGATCTTATCTGGTTTGACTTGATATCTCTTGGCTCTGGCTATAATATAATGTGGTGGCTGGCTCACACGCTGTGTGGTTAGTAATTCACGTCAATCGCCATATGGTACAGTATCAATACCCCACCAAACGGTGATTCACTTAAACCTCCATCCCGCTGTCGTGACAAATTGACGTCTCTGCCCTCTCGCTTCCTTTCCAACCACCCGCCTACGTGGCTTCAACGGAATCCCCAAGAATGTTTCCCAAATGTGACCCCAATCTTCATGCAGAATTGACCTCATAGAGCATGGAGGAAATCTGTTTGGTAATGAAGAGGTCTAAGTTGATCTTGGCACGAAAGAAAAAATCCTTCAACAGATGAGCATGGAAAGGCTCGTAATGCTGTACACACTAATGCCTTTTGTTTTAGTTATCATCATACTTCACATGGAGGGCGATGGACATCAGGTCCAAACCCTGACTTGGGATCCGATATATCATCGAAACTTTGGTGACGTGATTTCGATTTTGTTGATTCTGACCTGAACTATCGCCCGCCCTGAGCGCCTTATTGCGAATGTCGACAATGCTCCTCCATCAACCGCTTGAAAGACGCAACCGTGCCCATGTAGCTACCGCAGCCAAATCCCAAAGGAAAGAAAGTTCATCGTGGTCATCATGCCGTCTCCCGCTTGCCCTCCTTGAACTCCTTCTACTCAATAGTCAGTATTCGCCTTTACTCCGCGACATCGAGGGTTCGAGGCGACCTACCAAGGCCTTCATTGTTCCATGCAGCGCATGTCTGTGGTTTCTTCGGAACTTTGGGTCGGTACCGTTCAAAGAAGGATATCTTGAGGTCTTTGGCTTCTTGATACTGCACATCAAAATTGGTCAGCCTCTCGCTACTTCAGACAAATATCGCCATCCCATATGTCTCCCATCCCATTGTGAAATCGAAGATCGCGCGCATGGAGAAGGCTTGAAGGTGCATTTACCCATTTCGGTGAGCCTTCTTAGACTGGTTGTGTTGAGACGAGTTCTTGGATTCTATGGAAGACAAATATCAGTACTGGATAATTTGATAGCGATCTTGGTCGTCTTACTAGCCATCTTTCACTTGAATTTGGTGGTGAAAGGATTCGTTTCGTGGTTGAAGACTTGACTTCTCTGGGGGGATTTTGAGATTCAGGTTTGTGGGTGCGGGTAGCGAACATTTGGCTGATTGGTGTGGAAAGCCCCAAAGAAATGGACCCTTGTCGGTCACGTGTGACTCCTCATCCGCGCTACGCTACCCCTCGTCGCTGCGAGCATCCAACTGGATGGGACGGGTACTGTATCACCTGTATCACCTCCAGAAAAACATTGTAATAGGCGTTGTAACTTGATGGAATCTACCCACATCCAAACCACCATCATCGCCCGCCTCTTTTGACTACCTCCCTAGCCAGTTTACCTCCCGCCGTCGTACCCTCCCTCTCTTCTGAATCTTTGGTTACTGATTCAAATTTGCAATGAAACATTCATCGGTCTTCTGCATCGCCAGACTGGCACTTTCTCTATTCTTCCGGCGTTCCAACCACCTCCTCTTTCTCGGTGCTTCCTCTCTCAGTATACCATGCCAAACTTGCTAAGTTTGGCTGCCATCTCCTTCGCTAGTTCTTTCGCCTTCTCCTTGGATATGGTTATCCAATCGAATCTCTTGGGCTCCCTCGACTTCCCCATTGTCCCATTGTGGGAATCCATTGAATAGAGAACTTGCAAGGAATATTAGTAAGAAGAAGGACGCCAATTTTAAAGATGGTTGGTAGGGCCAGGTGTTGTAGTGTCTTGTTGGGTGAGATCGTGGGCAGCGACCTGTGCTTCAGCGTTGACAAGGTCGAAAACCACAGTCCAATGAGAAGTTTGTTTCCGGGGTTTAACACAATTGATCTCATTCGCTGAAAGTGACATCACTTGCAGCTATTAAAGCTCACCTTGAAATGAGCCGTGGAGAAGGACTATTGAGTATTGTTCTTGATTAAGGTGAGTGTGTCGATGTAGTGAGGCACATGATGCTGAAGAAAAGTGGCAGAGATGCTTCTTCTTTTGACACCAACGTACACTGGTTTAAAGTATGTAAATGTTTAAATGTTTGAGGAAACTAGTAGGTTCCCATAAAAGTTAAAATTCTCAAGGATCGAAAATTAGATATCAACTATCCCAAAAAGAAAATCAAAATTGAGTCACCTTGCCAACTTCAAGTTCAGAAATAACCTAGTTCATATGTACCCATGCTACAAAAAAGATCCTTACATTTACAAAACTCCACGGCGATTTTCTCCCACACATCGTAGTCGGATACGAATAGGCGCCATTCTATCAAAGAACCAGATCTAAAGCCAAAAGAACGGTTGAACAATCTAACAATTTCTATCATCTACTTTGTTACTAAAGGAAGAGCCTCTTTGGCGGCTGAAGAAGCAAGATCTGCCGCCTTTTGAAGTTGCTCTGATCGGAGTCTTCGCATGTATCTGAAGAGAAGAACGAACATGAGTTCCATTCTGGATCTGGTTAGCATTTCTACACATTCTAGTTGGAAGAAGAACATACCTTTCTTTTGTCATCATAAGAAGTCCTTGTACTAAAAGACCCTTTGTAATTTGGGGTCCAATACCCTTGAACAATCCCAGTAATCCTTCGTTTTGGATGATAAATTGCATTACCTCAAGAAAACTCTTGAAAGGCTTTCCTGCTCGAGATGGAGGTGGCTTTGATTGAAGGCCAACTTTTGCAACAATCAACGGCTGGGTCACGATTGTAGCGAGTGATTTGGACATTGCTCCCAGTACTTTGTAAGTCAGTAAAAGTTCGATTTGATCATGGAGGAACGGTACTTACAGAATGCCTCCATGGGTCTGATATTCAGTTTTCCTGGAAAGAGAACTTCTCGGAATCTTTGATATGCTCCGTAGGTAATAGCCGGGTTAACAACCAGCACTAAACTAGCCTTCAACCCTCTCCAAAGCCCAGTCCACCCATCTTCGCTATTAATGACTTCTTTGGCAGTATCTACCATTCCCTTTCTCTCTCCCTTAGATTGCGTCTGTTGTCGAGTAGTGACCACTGCAACAGGAATAGTAAAGATCTGTGCTACTGCTCCAGCGGCTGCCCCAAGAGCCAATTCCATAGCGGTACTTGGCGGGGTCTTGACCTTCATTTGTGCAATATAAACAGTTCGAACAACCGAGTACCAATAAAAGTATGCAAAATTCGTGGATGCGACCCCAATAAGCGCCCCATTTATGCCATTGTATAATCCCAAAATGCCATCGTCGTCAACTATACTCGTAATCGCATGCCATGTTGAGGTGTAATGAATTGGTTCGGTACCCGTTGGTGCTGGATCTGTCTCTTTTCTCTTGACCTGGACTTGAAGACGAGTCTTAACTCTGCCCGAGAGCTTCGGGTTAGTATTCGGATACAAAATTACAGAATCGACTCAAAAATCGCAGTCAGATGGGTAGTGGGGAATCGGAGACGCTCACATGTCAAGAGGATAGACCAGAGCATTTGCAATTACTGCGCCGGTAGCTCCTGCGACTGCCAACCCCCAAGGAGGAATTACAGCCTCTTTTGATTGTCCTGCCATGTTGTGCTGAGGTATGTTCTCTTAGACTGGACGCTATCTGGTTTATGGAGGGGACGTTTGCGGTCGCGGTTTCGGTCTCTTTGGCAAAATGACGGTTGCCGAGGCTATTGCCGGATAGATTGGATAGATTGAACGGACAATATTGATACAGGGAATTAGTCAATGGGTGGAGAGAAAAGAGTGAAGAATACTGGCAAAAGGAGAGGCAACTAGGGGTCAGCTCTTTAGGTGTTTAGAGGAGAGAAATAAAGTACGGAGTATGGAAAGCATGTTCGCAACGTCTGCCAATGTGACGGACCGAGTAAGGTTGGCCATGGCTGCGAGAGATGACCTCGGTTTACAGAAGACGTGCGAGGTGGGGCCCACGCTGGTGCCGCTCTTGCTGCTCACGGCAGTACCGTTAATGCAGCGCCTACTCTAGTCCACGGGTACTGCACCTCCACTGCACCCACCAACTACCACACGTGACATCGGAATAGCCAAGGTCACGGGCAGCCTGGGAGTGCAGCAGAGAGCAATCCCCTGCCAGTAGTCCAGACTACCTAGCGAGCCTAAGTAGTCGTCCGCATTCGCAACGACAACACCAAAGTTCCACATCCACACATTTCCAATCTCCCAGTTCCTTAGTAAGTCTGTTCAGAAACCCAGATACATAATACATGCATAAAATCAACAGAAACTGCAGCGATGGAGGCTGACGCCCAGGTAAATAACTCCTACTCTCTTTAAAAGACGTTTTGCTCACATGTGTCTCACCTCAGGCGGCGGAGTTGAAAATCAACAGATCGCTCACTAAAGAAGATGCCATCAATAATGCTATTCGCGCAGCTGAATTGTACATGAAAGCTACCAGGCTTGCAAATAAAGACAACGATAAAGCAAGACTTCGCAGCAAGTGCCAGCAGATTCTCTCAAGAGCAGAGGAGATCAAGAAATCCACAGGATGGACGCCAACTCCGTCCACATCGATCCTGCTCCAAGCTCCCGTCTCTACGCGAGAGCTATCAAAACGTGAAGAGATTATATTACTTGAAGGCTCAAAGCTCCATGGCTTTATTTTTCCACCCTGGAAGTCAGAACCAGATGATGCTGTCTTCAAAGAGCCTTCTAATGGAAAGTCCATATACACGTAGAGTCTCCCCATATCTGTTCTGTTGTATCCAGACTAGGTTCTGATCTGTACAGCGACCCAGTAGATCTAAAGCTTTCCGAATGTCAAGAAGATATATTTGGTGGTTGGCAAAGACCAGAAGAATACCTTCATAAGCCTCAAGATGGTCAATTTTTTGATGCTACAATTGACGAAAGTCTAATGGGTTCTGTTGAAAAGATTGACCTAGTACAAGACATCACCACAGACTGCTCTGTCGTTGCAAGTCTTTGCGCTGGAACTTCTAGGGCTCTTAAAGGCCATGGGCAGGTGTGTCTCTCTGTCTTGGAATCAGCTTGTAAATTTATTTTGCTAAGTTTCGCATAGCTACTTTCCTCGATGATTTACCCTTATGACAAATCAAAGGAACGTCCCAGAATTTCTGAAAATGGCAAATACATTTTTAGGCTGAACTTCAATGGTTGCTCAAGAAGAGTCACGATCGACGATCGCCTTCCATCTTCAACTACAAATCGCTGTTTGCATGTTATTGACCGAAATAACCCTCGCCTATTGTGGCCTGCGTTGCTAGAAAAGGCATATCTTAAAGTGCGAGGCGGATATGATTTTCCAGGTTCCAATTCCGGGACAGATCTATGGGTATTAACAGGATGGATTCCAGAACAAATATTCCTTGAGAGGTAAGTCAAAACCATTCGCTGATATAAGCGCTTTCTAATCCTTCATCTTTAGCGACGACTTAGAGCCCGAAACTCTCTGGAACCGCCTTCTCAACTCATTCCACTTTGGGGACGTCATGTTGACCCTAGGCACAGGCAAGTTGAGCCGTAAAGAGGAAAGAGAACTTGGTCTGGCTGGTGAGCATGATTATGCCATACTAGATTTGAAAGAAGTCGGCGGGCAGCGATTGCTGCTCGTGAAGAATCCTTGGTGTGACGGCATGGTCTGGAAAGGAAAACTCTACGTTCCTGAAAATAAGTCGCTAGAACAAGATTGGACTCAAGCTTTGAAGGATGCACTCCTCGAGACTGCACCTTCACCCGGTACCTTTTGGATGAGCTTGGATGATGTTGTGCAACACTTTGAGTCCCTCTATCTCAACTGGAATCCCGGGTTGTTCAAATACAGACAAGACCACCACTTCTCTTGGATAATTCCATCCACGGTAAATCCTGGCTCTTTCATCCACAACCCGCAATATTCTATCAAGCCCTCCAAGAAAGGAAAGATTTGGGTGATGCTCAGCAGGCATTTCGCCACCTCAGAACACGATATAGCTCTAAAGTCCACGCCAGTTTCTGGAACGTCTAATACCTTGGGGTTCATCAGTATCTATGTCTTCTCGGAAACAAATGGCAAACGTGTTTACCTGTCAGACGATGCTCTTCATCGTGGCGCCTTCGTCGATTCTCCTCAAACACTTGCAAGGCTCGAGGTTGACCCGTCCATAACCTACACATTTGTATGCGCACAACATGGCCTACCTCTTCCAAAGTACTCCTTCACGCTATCATGCTTTTCCCGAAGCCCAGTTGAGATCGCCTCGGCTGTCGATAGTCTTCCTCATTTCACCTCTCACGCTGGTGCCTGGACATCACGCACTGCAGGCGGAAATGCCAGTGCTGCAACCTACCCTTTGAACCCACAATTCAGCATTGCAGTCCCAAAACCTACACCTCTAACTCTCACTCTCGACACCAATGATCCAGAACTCGCCGTCCACGTCAAAATAGTCTATTCTTCAGGCTCTCGCGTAACTTCAATCACAGGAAAAGATATATTGGTTTCTTCAGGAGACTACCGTCGAGGATGTGCTCTCGCATCGCTTCCGCTGGCCGAGAAAGGCAAATACACCATTGTGTGTTCCACCTTCGAAGCGGGACAAACAGGAGCCTTCACCCTTCGCGTTGGCTCCAGCACGCCGTGTACTGTCCTTCCCATCCCCGCCGAAACAGCAGGTCGTCTCTCTACTCGTCTGCCAATTCTCACATTCCAAAATAATACCGATCGTCTTCTCGCCCCTCTCACCGTTAATCGTCTCACAAAGGTCCTTCTTGTTGTGCGATCCATCGCTCCTTCTTACTCTCATAAATCCGTGCCCTCGCGTCCCCTGCTCAAGATCTCCTTTGAACGTGGACAGGGACCGAACAAAAGCGTACTGGATGTGAGTAACAATGATGATTTTAGTGATGCGCCGATGGGTATACGAAGTCGTGATATGGATGTCAGTCCGGAGATGTGTGATAGTGATCGTGGGGGCTTATGGATTGTAGTTGAGAGGTTGGGTGGAAGAAGTGGAGTTGATGAGGTGGAGGTGGAGGTTTTGAGTGATGGGGCTGTTGGAGTGGGACTTTGGGGGGTGGGAGATGGGTGACTCAAGGTGGGCTGGGTTTGGAGTAAAGTGGGGCAGGCGGCTTGTATATAGGTAGGGGTGGGCGATTATTCGTAAGGCATTCCGCTTTACGTAATTTAGAATAAGTAAGGCTTATACGATTATCTTTTACTTACTCGATCACGTGACTATTAAAAAAATGATTTACGCCTATAAACTCTAATACTCTACTATATAATAATATCTTATTTTACGTATAATCTACGCTAGGATCCTTAATTAGCGCCTAATATACCGGCCTCGTACGTACTTACCCCTAAAAACTATGCTTTTGTATTTACGCCAGAGTACTAAGAGAAAGTTAATATATATATCCTTAAGTACTATAGATCTATAGGTTTATAGTTCTTTTTGAAGTACACTTTAAAGGAAAGGGTGTTTAATTTGTAAGCGATTTGTTAGTAGGAGTTCTCGAAGGAACTAATTGCTTTCTAGCGCTCGGTTGTAGGTTATAACTATCCTTGTGTTAAAAAATTAGGACTAACTTTTGTAGCGTTCTCACTGCCCTTAACTATCGATTCTAGCGAATCAAGGGTCGGCACTTGGAATACGATTCTAAGGATTCCAAGATTCCATTCCAAGGTGGAATATTCTAAAGGCTCTTTAATTTAGAATGGAATATTCTAAGGCGTGAGGCTTTGGAATTTGGAATTCCAGTTAGAATATATATATAGATTGACTAATAAGAGGGCTCTATTTGTACCGAAGTGACAAGTGAATTGATTGTTTCCTACACCTAATTAATTTATTCACTTAATATATCCTTAGACACAATACCTGTTGCGATAATGCTATATTCACTTGTTTGCTTAGTAGTAGTAGTTTCAGCTACTGTACTGTAGGGGGAAAACCACGTGACCTACCTATGGGTATATTCACGAACCTGTGGCCAGAATCACTTAGACCCTTGACTTTGATAATTCACTTGTTTGTAAACGTAGGCTTCCTATTGGTCGAGCGGAACGGAACAACTATTTTACAGGCCATGTGACAAATTCCAAGCTGGAATTTTAGAATATTCCAAGGCCTCTTCAATTTGGAATGGAATGGAATTCCAAGTGCGGAACGTTGTGTCCAGTTATGGTAAAGACATTGAATGAATACAGTTGATTTAGGGAAAATGGTTTAATTACAACCAATTATTCCTTCCTCTTTAGGTATAAGTCAATAAAAGCATCGCACTTCCACCACTACATATAGTTAGGCTATTGAAGCATACCTGGTAATTCATGTGAATAATAAAATAGAAATGAGGGGTAATATCAAAGACAGACCAGTAACTGTTTCAGGTTATCAGCTTCTTGTTAACTCGCTAAGTTAGGCTGAACCTCCTTTCCGCTGCTGCTGCTGAGGGATCCCTAACAGTTTGGTTAACTTCATTTGAGAATCCCACTAAGATTTTTCAAGTAGCAAGGTAATAAAAGACCAGACATGAGAGACAACTAGGAAAGAACATGTAGGCTAAAGCTCAGTAACTATTATAGACCTCGCTTTGTTGCCTCTGATACTGTTCAATTATGATCTGCTAATACGTAGATCAGTAGATCATGTTTACTTAATATTCCTAATCTTTTGAATCGCTAATTGTTTGTGAGAGATCTGTTTGGTGTTTTGGCGAAGAGGACGGAGGAGGAGGCCGAGGGAGAGATTAGAGATAGCCTATATATAGCTAGACTTAACCCTAAGCGTAAATAACAAGAGAGAGAGAGAGAAAGAAGTATAATACGCGGTCGTCGCGATTTACTTTGCGCTCATAAGCTGATTGGACGAAAAGCTACTCTCATACCTCACTTCACTTTACGAACTCATCGCAAAAATGCGATCGCGAGCTTATTGTACAACTCAACAATTTCATATCTCACCTTGAGAGCACTGGGGACCAGGACTCAAATAACCAAAGGTACCTCCAAGTAATTGTCTTTTTCGCTTCATGCCATGCTAGGCCAGAACGCGTTGATTCACTCAAAAGACCCAATCTTCTCAAGTAAAGCGACAGCAAAAGCCTCTACAAAAAAAAGGAAAAAAGAAAAAGATATAATATTAAACTAGCAAAAGAGTTCAGGCCCAACCTCCGGAGGTTGCTCCTTACATCTCTCGTATGCGGGTGCCGGAGGGCGGTAACAGTTAATGGTGCGGCGCATATGGGAAGACACACATTAACTGACTGGGCCAGGCGGACAGATTTAATCCCAGTTTTGGTGACAGGAAATGTGGTAATTAGGGATATCAACAATATTTGGTGGTTTTTTGTGGGCCGAAGATCAGACGAGGGGCGCTGATTGGTGGGAAATATTCGGGGGTTCTTGCGGTTGCCATTCGTTCTAGGAAGCAACAAACAGAAATTCCTCCCGGCAATTCGTAGGACATCTCTCACCGGTGATATGCTAGTAAAGAGGTGTCGGGTATGTTGAAATCTCAATTTAGTGGCAGGGTGACGAATCAATCTGCCCATCCAAAGTAGAGTAACAAGTGCTATAGAGTTCACTAACAACCAAGGGCTCAACGTACTAGTCCCTGAGGAAACAGATCAAAAAGCCCCAAGAAGAATAAAAAGAAAGAAGATTGGCTACAGCCCAATATAAATCAACCTATTTCCATCCTAAACTCTTAAGTACCATCTCGTTATAAACCAGAAATATATCAAACCTATTAAACTGTAGAAAACAACGCATTAGAATCATCGACCCTATTTCCTCTATTTTCTAAGAACCTCAAATAAGACTTTAACTGTACAGCCAAATATATTTCTAGGTTTAACAGTATTTAACCAGCACGAACACCCTGGATGTTTGAAAATATATAGACCCAGATTTTCAGCGATGCCAGCTTTAGGGGGAAAAAAAGACACAAGAAGACAAAAACACCCACAGTCTTCGTATTTCTCTACAACATTTAAGATCGAAGCTAGTATTAGAATGTCGGTCAATCTATAATATTTACTCAACACCCATTGACATCACATCCGACCGTCTTCCATTGGCCCACAATTTTGTTCTTATCGAATTCAACGGTAGTAGTAACTTGCAAGAGGTGCAGGAGATCCAAACGTATTTTATACTATTTACCCATTTACTGTACGTTCGCCATTCAAAAATACCATCAACTCGTCCCTACAGGTAACTCTATTTGTATGGCCTTCAAATGTTCGCAAACAACTGTAATCAGAGAGACTCCATATTTTGACAGTCTTATCACCACTTCCAGTGAGAACGAGTCCTTTGCCAGCAGCTGGTCCACTGTCCCCTACAATATTTGGCGTACCCCCAGATGAGGGATCGAGCGAAGTGACATAGTACAGAACCTGGGAGACGAGATTCTGGAAGTTGAGATGTGAAGATGGGAGGTTAGGACAGGCAAGTCGTTCGGTGTAGAGGAGTGCTGCGTAGCGGAAAGCCTCGGAGATGTAGCCGAAGTCTCGAAGTTGGTTACCGACTGGGGCGGCGGGGAGAGTGGCTAGGAGACGAGCTGGGTCGAATTCCCAATCGTGGAGTGCTTGACGGGCTGCTTTCCATTCGCTCCAGAAGGTGGTACGGAGATCATCGTGACTTGTGGAGTTGGTGAGAAGTGTGAAGCCTGAATCGTCGTCTAATGTTGAGGAGAATCCATTGCCATCAAAACTGTGGGCGTGCAAGTTGTAGAAATCGACCAAGGCCTGGCCAGCAAGACGAGGACGAGGGTTTAGTGGTGCTGGACGACTTTCTCGGGGTTGACTGGAAAGAGCTTCATCGAGCACAGGACGATGTTGAGAGAGCATGTTGAGACGACCAAGTCGAGCGATGGTTTTGAAGAGAACTCCATCGCACCCAGCGAGATTCTCTAGGCCGTGAGATGATTGAGATGGATTGGCGATCATTTCCAAGTAGCCTCCACGAAGTTGAGCTTCTCGGTCGTTGATGCTTGCTGGCCAGGCCTTGGTCGATTTCTCCCGCCATAAATTTCTCCCAGCCCGATGCATTCTCATGCCGCAGGTAGCAGGTCAATTCCCAGCGATTATAATTCTCTTCTTGCCTCCAGATTCCCATCGATGTAAACCATTGAATGAAATCATGATTGGATATTTCCGGAGGCGGCAGGAGCAGCAGCGGCGGCAGGAGCAGCACCGGATGCTCGAGTCAGAGAACTGTGAAGAGGCAAAGTTGTCAGAATGCTGGCAGATTCATGGCATTTATGTTCTGCCTTCTTGCCAACGGAAAGGACTAGTTTCTTTAGCTTTAAAGTGGGGGATAAGTCAAGCTGGCGCGGAAAATGTACCCATACTGGTGTATTCTAGTCCGTCGGGGGTTTACCTTTATGAGAAAGCTGGATTTAGAGGCGTGTTGAAGCAGGGTTTCGACCAGCTCTTTGAAACGGGGAAAAGGGATTCTGGATCATGATTGTGATTACTAAAGGAATGAAATTGTTCAAGTATTGAACAAGGTACTCAAACAATTTGTCTAGTCTGAATCTGACAGTAGATCAGCAGTAAATCTTTGTCGTTTTAGTAATTGATAGCCAACTGTATTCAATTCACTGCAGCTAAACATATAAATTTGGTGCAATTTATTGGAGAACAACAAGGGTCTATTTTGGCTTTGGGTCACTTGATTAACCTGTAAGTGAATTTAACCTAAAATTGAATTGCTGGCACGTACTCTACTCTATCGGCGGCCTTGGATTCACCGTCGCGTATCAGGTCACGTTGCGCAATAGTCAGAGCCCCACAGTAGTTCTGCGTGTTTGTTATATCCTGCTAATAAGCAAAACCCAGCACACAGTGTGTTCTAGCAGAGAGTAGTCAGTGGCCTAACGGTTATTGTGCGAAAGGAGCGGCCTGTGTATTGCGCGATCCGCCGTTCTTGAATTCACTGTCGTCTGGTCACGCGGCTTCCTAAGCAAAGCCCTGTAATAAACCCGCGCGCACATATATTGTTTATATCCTGCCAATAAGCAAAACCGGGTACACAGTGTGTCTAGCAAAGAGTAGTCAGTGGCCTAACGGTTATTGTGCGAAACGAGCGGCCTGTGTACCCAGAATGCAGTCAGGGACCACTCTGACCAGCAAGCTACCTAGGTAGACTTGCGGGCATCAAACCTTGGGCCTCGTAATTTCCTCCTAACGAACGAGTTAGGGGTTGAGGGTCTTCAACTTGAGGTTGTTGACAAGTCTCTCCTACCTACGGGCCTGGGGAGATTGGTTTTTGCCAGTTGAAGCTTTTTCTAATTCTTTTTTGAGGTTTTTGTCCCTTTTGGGATGTACGTTCCTAAGCGAGATGTCTAGTCTTGGCAAGACAGCGACAACCAGCCCACTTGAATATGATCCAGTTTATTTAAATGGCGTTAGTAGACATATTTCTTCTTTTACTTCCTAACTTTCCTCAAATACCATCTCTGAAACCAACCCTCGGTGGGCATCATCTTGTTTGCAACGGGTATTTGAACATGCACCACTTCTTCGTTATGAAGATCTTCACTCTTGTATGCAGCCTCCTGGGTTGTATGCTTGTTTCGGCTAGAAACTTCCCTCGTGCTGTTGAAAAAGACTTTGGTATCCTTCTTAATGGCCCTCATCACATCCCTCGCGATACAGCTACCAATTATGGCCATCCTGTCGTTCTCGCCCAATCCCCAGCAATCCATGGGTCAAGTCATTCTGTCTCACATATTGCGGCTGCTACTGTTGATGTCTTAAGCACCATTGTGAGTTGAACGATTTACTTCCTTTCTCTGTGATTCGGAACACTGACATCCATTCTTTAGTGGGCTGAACTTGTTCGCAAAGAGCCTGCCCCTGGAACGATCACTTTCATCAGTCACAACACTGGTCAGAAGGTTGCCAAAGAAATCGATGCACCACCACCAGATTTTGCTATCCATGGACATACAGCGGAGTGGATTATGGACAAAGTTACCTGGGACCCTCAGGGAAATCCCCTAACAAATTTTGGCGCCATCCATTGGATAAACTGTTATGCGGAATCTAAACCTGTTGGAGGTGGTGATATCATGCGCTACGATCTCCTTGGCTCAACCAAAGTGCACCTTCTTGAAGGAGACACGATCTGGACTGATGTTGCTATTTTGGGCCCTAATGACTTCTGGTTGGCGGTAAGTATCTAAGAAATCCCCTCCCATATTTTTGAAATGCTTCCACTCCATCTACAACCCAAAAGGTTTGAAGTATTATACTAACGCATAATTCTGTAGTGGAAACCACATCACATCTAAAGTTCAGGCCTACAAAAGGCGACACGGGGAAAGGTTTGAACCATCACCATCAATGCGTTTCAGTTTTCGCTTGATTACTTGAAAGATAATGGCACTGGGCCTGTTGGTTTTTACAGTTCTCTCTGTTCCAATTTTTCTTCTTCTTGGGTTCAGAGTCATCGATTGGAAAGGAATTGAAGATGAAAGTTGGATTCTTGAATTGCAGTGGCATTGTTTCTGATGGAGAGTCTTTGATGATCGAGTTTCAATGGACAGCATACAATAAAATTACACACTCTAATTGAGGATTGAAAGTTTCACGCAACAAGTTCCAATGGTGAAATGGATATACGGAGATATGAGAATGATGAATCCATGTTAACTAGTATTACTTTTTTTTACTTCGTGATCACTTGATGATTACGACGGCCGGAAGAACTTCTTTACTAAAATAGGACTCGGTAGTAGATACCACCACTTCAGAGACAACTAGGGGAATTGTAATTTACCTTTGTATTTCAGAAACCTGGGAGTTAATTCGCTACCCAATCTAACGAGTGGTTTGGCGTAAGCGAGGCGTTGGTCGGGGCTAGGGTTAGGCAATAGGGGGAGGTGAATGAATGTTGAGAGACTATTGATAGGCGCAATATTAAGATGTCTTGAGTCTGAACCAGCTTCATCTTACTTCTTTCCATCTGATATAGGAGTATTTCCGTGCTTCCTTGAAAGAATTGGCCCAGTATGTTTGAAGCAATCGTAGGAGGGGTTGAAGGACAAGAAAAGCGGCAGTAAATAGTATCATGTTTCTATTCCAAACTACGGTGATATCACTCGAGCTTCCCAAAACAAAAAACTTGGTCAGATTGATGAAGTCGGCCTAAAAAGATCAAATAACGGGGAGAATTAGTTATCTACTGCTTCTTTTCTTGCCTATATCTACAAAACGTAATTACCGAATCTCTTGAGTCATAGTAAGCAATTTTTAAAAAACAAATCCAGCAACATCAGCCACCAAACTTTAACAAACAAAATCAATACCTTGTCAAAATCTCCTCATGATAGTCACGTGCCAAAAACCCCCTTTCAGTTTCCTAACGTGACATCAACCTCAACCACCAAATGCCACCAAAAACTCACTCTTGAAACCAAGACACCATGCCTTTGAAAATACCACTTCCATTTCAAAGGAAGACAATACCAATCGAGCCTCTCAATCAACATGCTTTCTCCCAATTCGGGACCGTTATCTCAAACCCCTCGCCGTCTCTTACACCGCACCTTCATCTACAAGACCTCCCGCCTCAAGCCGTCTTAGCAAACCAAGGAAGCGCTCTCAAATATCTAGACATTACACATATGCGAAACTTCTACAATGAATCTAGCACACCAGGAAAGGCAGTAATGAACATGTTCGTGTGCGCACCCCGCTCGCTACTCCCTTCCCCGGATTCCAATGGGTCCATGGCAGGGCATTTCAAAGTAGAGATATTAGAACGACATCCTTTTACAACGCAGACTTTCATCCCACTTGGTCTCTCATCAGAAGAGTCGCAACAATGTCAATATCTCGTTATCGTAGCACCGAGTTTGAAATCGTCAGAGCAAGACGAGAGTTTACCTGTTCCTACTCCTAATGCGGTAGGTTTGGGAAATGAAAGATATCCCGGAAGAGGTTTACCGGATCTTAATGGAATCAAAGCTTTCTTGGCGGATGGTTCTCAAGCAGTAACTTATGGAGCGGGGACTTGGTATGAACTTTTTCTGAATGTCATTGTACTCCACAATTCAATCATTTAGTTGCAAAGGCTAATAATACATTTTTCTGCAGGCATGCACCTATGGTAGTTGTTGGAGAGAAACCAATAGACTTTGTGGTGGTCCAATTTGCGAATGGTGTAGGGATCGAAGACTGTCAGGAAGTGGAATGGAAAGGAAAAGACGACGAGCGTAATGGCCTTCTGGTTACGGTCCCCCAACGCAGAGCAAAGTTGTGAGAATAGATCCGGGACGCCCTAAGGCTGTATTGAGTTCGATTTGCATGGCTCGATGTGGAGGGAGGAGCGAAAACGAAGCCAATACTCCTTTGTAATGTTCAACAGTAGACTCAGCACCGCGTCGTAACCTGGAGGCAAATCAAGAGAACTGCGATGGTTTCCTTTCTGTTCACGTCTCATAACTAGTGGGTGTCACTTTCCCACAATACTCTCTATAGAGAAGGCCTGGACCTGGGAGAGATCAAGCTCGTACTTGGACGAATTGCAGGCGTTGGACCAATCCACTTTGTGACACAAAACATTTATTTTCAACGGTCGTCCCCAAGCCTCGAACAGTACGGAGTATACTTGAACATGGCTAAATGGAAGCTAGGGGGCCTAGCACCCGTTTACATTAAATTGGCGCGATTCAGTGGGCTAGGGCTCAATCCGAGTAATGTCTCGACAGGACGGCGTCAACGACTGGCTTCGACTTAGAGCACGACCTATTCCTGCATTAGCATGTAAGAGGACCACACTCGAACAATTCAAAGAGTAAATTAAATTTCCGAGTGTCCTAAAAGAGGGTGAACAGTTGAAGCTGGACATGTCATGTAGATCGTATATGACAAAGGTCTATATCGACCATGTTTGAGTCTCTGATTCGCTGATTTAGCTAAAAGAAAAGATAAATAGGCCAAAGTCGTGATGTAGAGAGCCTAGGGGCTCGACCCGAACTGTCCATTCTCTTTGGGTTGCTTGATGACTGACTAGGCCAACGACAATCAGCGCCTACCGTCCCGTCATGGTCTCGAAGGGATGGCAAAAGACCTGCGTACGTGAATTATCTTAGTGGTAGGCCTTTAGGTGGTGACGACAAGGAGCTACAGAAAGACAAAAACCGGTCGCCGGTGAGCGAGCGTTTTCGTGTTGTTTCCTGCTTGATCATCACCGAACGGTTGCAGGAGGGAAGTCTTCAAGCGGTTAGTGTTGGACACCTTCCCTTCCATATGGCCCTTGCATTCGCATTTTGGCTGTGAGGATATATCATGTTCATTTACATTCAGCTGGCCACATTTGACTGAGTTTGTAGCTATACTTGTAGTTATGGTCCATGATAGCAAGCAGTGAACTAATGCGCCAGAACGTGTTTATTTTAAACCTTCTCTTCCTAAGCCCTCGCCTCCTGGGTATTGACGCCACCAGCGGAGGATGTCGTTAAATATGGCCAGAAAGGGCCAAGTCCGTGGGATGACTGTTGCGGGGATCTGGTAAACCAAGACCTGCTGCGGATGGCGATGCGTGAGATCGGAAATGATGGCGGTTTTTCCGGCCGCTGGGCGTTTAAACTTGGTGGAGAATCCAGCCTTTCCATGATTCCATCGAGGCTCGAGCTGCATTTCCCGGACATTTTCAGCCCTGAGCAAGATTTAGTGACCATCTAATTGTTCTATCTGTTCTATCTAGAGCAACTCGTAGAATAATGTCAATGGAACGATTCAGGATAACCAAATTAAAACCTCAACGACTCATATTATTTTACCCCAATTACTCACCTACACCCAGCGAGGTGTAAGTAGAAAGACGAACTCAGTGGTACAAACTGGAAAATAAGTGGTGGACATATTCTAGGAATTGATTGCAACGTATGTACACATGTGCACGCAGCCGTTTCACTTGATGTAGACTTGGGCACAGGGACTCGCATTGAGAAGAAATCAGACATCGTATAATGACTTCATTTAATAAGGCTATATTGACATGATGGCAAAGAGATGATACCGTTTGAACGAAGGATTCGAGTAATGGATCTACCCCCACCCAAACTAACAGAGTACTTAGGTAGGCTCTAGTGTTATCACGTTTTTTCTGTCTTTGAAAATGTTAGCCCGGGAACTTGGATACATCTGCATTCAAGCCAACATTGATAGAACATAATATCAGAAGTCCGTTTAGATCATCGCCAACTCCCGCAGGAGAGACTAAATCAAGAGGTACCAGAAAATAAGTAAAATTGGAGTATCATCATTGTGAATTGTTCATCATGGCGGGGAGGTGCGAACGCGGAAAAGGTGCTTACCAAGGGGGTTAATTGCAGCGCAAACAATGCGCTATAGCAGGATCATAACTATAGCAGTATCATACTCTCGTCGAGTTGTGATGCTGGTGGTGGTGGTGGAGTTTGGTTGCGAACGAGTACTTTGTAGGGACGAGAGCTTAGGGAGAATTTTCTTTTCAAGCTAAATAACAAAAAGAGGTTAGCGCGCACGGGCCAACTACTTTTAATCACGTGATCACCACACCTGGAAATCCTGCACTTCGGCATTCTCCGATACGATAAGCGAACTGGCACGTGCACACGCACTTTGATACAGCTTTTAGATTGAAGTCCAAAAACTTCTCCAATCTCGACAAAAAAAGATCAGCCACCTCGACAACTTTCGACAAAAACCAGTTAATCATCATGGGTCGTCTTCACAGCAACGGAAAGGGCATATCAGCCTCCGCCATCCCATATTCCCGCACTCCTCCAGCGTGGCTCAAGACCACCCCAGAGACCGTTGTCGACCAGATCTGCAAATTGGCCAAGAAGGGCGCAACCCCATCGCAAATCGGTGTAGTCCTCAGAGATTCTCACGGCATCGCACAAGTCAAGGTTGTCACTGGTATGTTACTCTTCAATCCGGAAACAATTTCTCGGAAGTGCCCGCTATAGAATTGCGCTGACAATCTTAACAGGTAACAAGATTCTCCGAATCCTCAAGTCCAACGGTACGATATTCCAAACATGATGTTGTTGGTACGGAGGTCACATCCAGGTGGCCTGCCAATGTGCAATAACAAATACTGCCTCTGCTTGGTCTTTGACTGACAGAGTGAAACAAATAGGCCTCGCACCAGAAATCCCAGAGGACCTTTACATGTTGATCAAGAAGGTAAGCAAGCATATTCTCCGCCTTGTCATTTGATATCTTGCTAATTCTTGCAATTCAAGGCCGTTGCCGTCCGCAAGCACCTTGAGCGCAACCGAAAGGACAAGGACTCCAAGTTCCGTCTCATTCTCATCGAGTCCCGAATCCACCGTCTTTCTCGTTACTACAAGACCGTCGGTGTTCTCCCACCAACCTGGAGATACGAGAGCGCCACTGCCAGTACCATGGTCGCATAGGTGTAATGTGCCTATGAAAATGGTGTTGCCGGTCTGGCACGGAGTTTGGGGTATGGTATGGGCACGATTGCATTGATGGCCGTCTACTAAAAGTAGACCTTTGATAAATAGGAATTCCAAAGCAAAAATATCATCCCCAATAGTCCTGTGATTAAAGTTCTCTATATTATGTCTACCTCGCAATATCCGTTGAGGTACCAATTATTATTCCGCACGACGCTGCTTCGTGAACCTGAACACCGTTAAACTCCCCAAACTCGACATTCCAATGAAACAGTTTTGGCCTATTCCCACCCATATGGTATAGTGTCTGATAAAGCGATACTCGCAGATGATCATTTTCACGTCCATGCGCATCTTCATTCAAGCTCTTTCGACCTTTGCAAAAGATATTCTCCAAGCACGCGTAATGGATCCTTCGGCCTGCAATCTGTTAGCGTAGCTACGGAAAGTTTCTCAAAATTATATCGTTCGACACGCACTGATCTTTTGCGATTTGCTTCATTCCTTCCAGGAGAACCCCCGTGACTTTTCCATTCAGATATTGCCTCGTAGGTGCACCATGTGGAGGGGCTTCCTTGGGCATTGTGGGAGCAGGATCAGGGTGTTGCGAGGTGGCTCGGGAGGTAGCATCGTTGCCATTGGTATTTCGGACCGGTGTGCCAGTTCTTGGAGGGGCCGGGCTGGGAGCATTTGTGATTGCCCCAATTGCGGGGGACTATACTGAAGTTAGCAACTTCAATATCAGAAGGGTGTTGAGGGGTCAGACAGCTGGACGATCAGGCGTCACGTCGCTCATCACAACGTCCTTCATTGTGTCGGGGGGCAGAATGGGTGCTGATGGTTCTGTGGAGGACGCGACCGGGAGCGGTATGGGTATGGAGTCTTGCATGGCAGTTTTGTTGCGCTGGTAATTTATTGTGGTATCAATGGTATCCGCTTGCTTGAGGCTGGGCTTGGTTTTTTCCCAGCCTCGTGGGTGGATTAACCTGAGGGCAGAGTTTGGCCTCGTGCTTATGTAATATGCACGTGCCACATTAGAATTAGCTAGCCCGAGCCCCCTTGAGCTCCCCTCTACATGCTCGAGTACAGTTCCAAAAACTTCCACTTTCCAGTTCTCAATTCCCACACAAGACCAATCCGCTTCTTTCAATTTGCTGAGGAGTATATATTCATGCAGAATATCGAAACAGGAGTTCTTTGCGAGTGTCTCAATCCACCCTTCATCTCTCAAAAGCTATTAATGGAGGCTCGCTTCTCGCACTCTCTACCTTGTCAATACCAATCATCAGCCAGCCACTCGGCCTTCCAAAGCAACACCATCATTTCTCAAACACATGTACCTTCTAACGGTGTCCCCGCACATTGTCATCATTATCCCGTGTATTTGTCGAAACGCATGCGGTATCTGCACACCACATGCAGGTGTAGAGGTTGCGTTGCACTCTGCAACGGTGACACCTCAACGAACAGCGAATAGTCCCAAATAGCTTCCAAGATCTCAGCTGCTTCGTTTCCTTCAACCCAAAACCAAAGAGCCTTGAGCCAAACACTCTCAGGCGTTGAATTGCCACACTCCTTGGAAAGGGAAGGCCAGCCCATTTCAACGACATCCTCACCGATTGTTCTCCAAACTTTGATGCAATATTACGGAATTGTGATGTACGACGTTTTGCCAATCAGAACTCGAAATCTCCCTAGCCAGCCAATTCGACCTCTCATCAAATTCTCATCCCGCTGATGTCTAAGAATAGCCTTGATACATTCTCTCCGAGAGGCTGCTGTACGGAGCGTATGGCTAGGAGAAAGCTACCCTGCACATGATCTACATGTCATGGACATCCTTTATCGGATCCCAAAGAAGCCGCCCAGCGAAAGCAGGGAAAAACCAGGACAGGGTAGGCTCGTGGGAGTCCAGATTCAATATAGATTAGGTTTGCCCAAGTGGGAAGGAACAGCAAATGTCTACGACTACGAGATTATTACCTCATCAAAAGTGAGGAGGCCCTCATTGATTTCCAAAGGAGCCTAATACATTTCAGATTGCGGCTGCTGTACTCCGATATTTGAAATGGAACCCTTGGGTTCAGTGAGCCAGTCCCTGCAGCCTGCAATGTTGTTTCTTTTTTTGTCTCAATGGTCGAAAATCTGCAGCACCTGCAAGCCTCAAGGGACAACTGTATGGGTCCACCACGGGCTTTCAACGAAGCATCTCACTTCCCCTCCCTTGGCATCGCCATTGATTCTGCCTTGCAAAGAGAGACAGAATTGCCGTTTCAAGCGATGACGGAGTAGCTCTATTTCTCTATAAGCTGGATTGCATCTATACCAGAACATACCAGTGCGTTGGTGGACACAATTGGCATGAGTGCCAAAATACCAAGCTAGTTTTAAGTGCTGCATCTGAATTCAATTGACAGGTGGCGGCGAGCGTTGTCGGCCGTTCAATGAAATGATGGCGAGTCACGAAGAACCGTCGAAACAGACTGTCGCCCTGTACTAATATAAACGCTTCCGAAAAGTGACGGTGCAATAAGTACCTTATTGAGCCTTGGTACCAGTGGATCAGTGTACCAATGAGCCCACTGTTGGACGAACATGCTATCCAAAAAATATCATTTCTCGTCCAACGGCTATGATAACTCCGCTTTCAAATTGAACGTTGGTCGTCATTATCACCGGAATTCCTCTCTTTGATTGGAGGTACAAGTCGGTTCTTCTGCGAGGGCCCGACTCTTGTGCAAGCCATTTCAAACAAGTGCGTGGTCCTGAACCGTGGGATATCATCAATCATCAGACACCCTGCGTGACCATCGCGTTGACTTTGATCTGATCCTTCAACGGTTTTTTGTGCCGCCGTTTCTTGTTTAGAGCAACCATAAACAAATATTGCAAATAATTCCACCGGAGGTCACCGTTGGTGGCGCCTTTATATATCTCTCAGCGAGAGTGCCGTTCTATTCCTCACTTCGATTTGATATGCTGACTAGACGGGCGACCTCATGTTCTGGCCTCCAATTTGTGATGAAAGAAGTCTATTTCACATTGTTCCCAAGGGAGGACTAGTGGTACGAGATGCCGTGTCCATGTTACTATTCTAGATAGCTTTGGACATTTAGAGGGCTTTAGGAGACATGGCTTGAAATTCTTGGGAAAATCACTCAACCCTCGTGGTTCAAGTGTTTTATTCTAGTGCAGTGCGGGTTAGAGAATCGGATGAAAACCGGTCGGTCGTTTCACGATGAGGAGTAACTGATTTGTTCACCTCGTTGACGTCCTATCCACAATACCACCACTTTGCACGTTCCAGTAATTTACGACCAATGCTCACGACGATCCGAGGATCCTCTCAGCAGTGTGACGATGCACCAGGTCGGCGACTTGCCCCATGCTCTTGGGAGTGGGTCTACCTGCGCACGACATCTGTGTGGGACTACATGTGCGTGGATAACCTTGTCCCCCTTGTCCCTCTCACCTCTCACTCAGTTTTTCCCAACCCAACCCTTCGGCCTGAGCCACTCAAGCTCTTTGCATGACCTTGTCACCAAGTACCACGACCACGAACACCGTCCTACCACCCACATCCTCTGTGCGCGAAGGCGGAGGCGAAAGACAGCTGACGAAACACAAACGAGAAGTCTTCCGGCAAGCCGTGTCCAGAAATAAATTTACATTTTGCATGGTGATTCTTGGGATGGTTTTAACATAAAGTTAGCCATGTTGGATCAAGTTTCAACCAAAGCAGACCATATTCGGCAGTTCCAGAGCCAATGCAGGGGAATCTGCACATCTCAACTGGCCAATATCCAAAGACTGCCCCAAAATGGGCATGAACAGTACTCGAGTAAAAGCCACCGCTTGAGTCAGCGGCAAATAATGTGGTTGGCGTTGGATATGGGCGGTTTGAATGATCGGCCCACTGGGGGTTATGTCTGATCGTTTATCGGCACCTCTCTATGACAGGTGAAGTTGTAATTAGGGGAACGCTAAGCGCGGAACATCAGAAAAGGTGATGGTTTTGTAGCTTCACGTGTTCATGATGTAGTTATTGCACCTTCAACGAGCACAGAGTATGATTGCAAGGTTGAAGCATCAATTCAGACTTTCATGATCTGCGCTAGGAGAATTGGCGAGATGCCCGTCATGGACAATGCAGATCCCAAGTGGGATCTTGCCATATTGAGGGACAGAATTCTTGGAGCCTTGAAAACTAACTACCATGCAGCTCAGCCAGCCTAGGGCTATCTTACCATGGCATTGTTTCGAAAACCATGGTCAGCATGATAGAAGCTTTATTTTTCCTGACGCACTGGAAGAGGTTGATTTGTTTTTCACGTCATGGGGGACGGAAATAGAAAATGATTTCTTAAAGCTTCTTTCTGGTAGAAAGACGGTAAACAGTTCCTGGGATGACAGTCCTTGACAATGCGCCCAGTCTCCCAAGATATTGGTTGGGCGACGGATCGCTATTTGCTTTGGGAAGCAGCCCCGAACGGATCTGCTGGAAGCCGCTGGGGAAAGGGAGCTGGAGATGTCTTGCTGGGACGAACCCTGAACAGTTCAGCGCCTGCTGGAGATGATTGCAAAATCCACACGCTGTAGGGGTCTGATAGTAGGGGGGTAGGGGGGTAGCTCACCTTTCATGGTCCTGGCAATTTCCAGGCTCTAGCTTTTGGGGCTTACTTGTTCCCAACACCCTTTTGTGGCGTGGAAAGTGGAAAGAGACCCCTCCCCAGTAACCATCTCCCTTTCAGGCGGTTTTGGCGTCGACATTTTCCTCTAGACTTCGAAAGAACCATCGCTGGTCTGCTCCATGGGTTGCAGCTTACAACCTTGTTCCCTTTCCCTTTCCCGTGGTCATAATAATGCCCAATTACGATGCTAGTTGTTCGATAATTTCTAGCATTCAATTGCAGATTATGTCCATTATAGACATGGTGGCGCTGACGGCGGGTAATGGGAGTTCACAAACTTCGAACAAGTGGCTTCGTCTTCAGACGGTGAGGTAACTTTAAAGTATTGTAGCTTTAACGAAGCTTTGAAGAAGCTTTGGGGGACGGATACTAAGCAGCTTCTCCGGATGTGGAACGTGCATAGTGATGTCGTTGATCGCACGTGGATGAAGGAACCGAGGAGCTGGACCGCGGAACTCCTTTCCAACTTTGGGTGTTGCCCCGATAGCCGTTAGCCATGGGGAGAATTTGGAAGCGAGGGCTTTTAATTCAACCGCATGTGGCCTTATTGGACCCAACACCCAGCCTGGGTCCTGGGTCCTGCATATCTACATTAATTGTTCTATACGCCGTCAGCAACCTCAAATTCTGTCAGTTTGTCTTCTCAACGCTGGCGGAGGATCTCTTTGCAACAATTGTAGAGCTAGAGACGGGTCTGCTACGTTGTTTCTGTCTTGGTTTTGTTGGCTGTCTCTCTACATGGTTTCTCCGGGGACTTTCCTGGCTGCTGTGTCAGATACCGGCGCTCTTCTCGCTAGTTTTCCTCGGTTTCCTCGTTTTCCTCGTCTCCTACCTAGGTAGTTTCTCTGCGCTGCGCTGCGCTGCGGTCTTACTGTAACTCTTAACGGGGCAGAAACGACACAGCGTTTTATTGTTTTATTGCTTTATTGTTTTATTGCCTGGGCGAGAACCAGAACCATTGCACCATTGCCGTGTTGGGCCAGCGCAACGTCAAGCGTTGGGATTAGCACGCCGCCGTCAGAAAGACTAACAGTTGTTGGGGTGATAGTGACTGGGTAGTAGTGTAGAGTGTACAATAGTGACGCCCTCCGCCTCTGCCTCTGTCTCTGCCTCTGCCTCGACCTCGACCTCGGCTCCTGGTGGTTCCATTTGAGTCGGGTCCCAGCTGAGTGGTTTTTGTCAACGCCTCCCGTGAGGATCAACCGGGTGAGGAGACACGCTCGAGGGTGCCACAGGGCGTACCATGTCTGCTACCATGTCTGCAGAGGGCTTGTTTTCTTCTTTAGGGACTGGCTCATTACAGTACTTTACTAATTCTGATAGCTGGGACTGGGACTGGGATGGGGTTGGAGAAGGGGGGTTGGGGGTCGTGGGCTGCTCAGTGCGAGTGTAGTGGCTCGTTACTTACTGAGAGAGCTTGGAGCTCTGATCGAGGAGCAAGAAAGCCCGTGATCCTGACGGCACTCCGCCTTCAAAAACCACATGAAGAACAGGAAGAACAGAACAGTAGGAAGCAGTCAAACCCCATTAGACTGATGCTACTGTAGACACTAGATACTAGATACTAGATACTAGACACTAGACACTAGACACTAGACACTAGACACTACAGCAGCCACCACTACTCCATAGGGCCTCTCTCTCAGGGCGACGTATCCGTACCCTACTACCCGTACGGTACGCGTACCTGTTTCGAAGCACCAGACGACAAGTACAGCACCAGACGACTAGTCGTGGACCGTGTCCCAGTAGCCCAGTGCTCTAGACTCGACCTAAGGACCCCCTCATCATCGACGCCAGCACCAAAACTCCTCCATGGTCACCCTGGCTGCCCTGCACCGGATCTAAGCCCGGCCAGTTCTGTGCTCTTCTTCGACAGTCCTGGGATCCTGGGGTTAATAGTGAACACCAGTGTGCGTGTGAGTATGAGTGTGCTCCTCCAGCCGCCAAAAAGTCGAGAGACAAGTACCCAGACCAGACGAGGACGAGGACGAGGGGTGATGGTGATGAGTGATGGGTGATGGGTGATGGGTGATGGCACTCATGGGAGGGGAAGTTCTGGTGTCACAGTCACGATATCTCTCCTATTCCTACCTCATGCCCACCTGCGACTCTTGTACCGTGACTACCAGTCTCTCTCTGGCACGCATGAAAGGGGCGCCCAGTGGGTCCAACATCCATCAATCGTACAACCCAAGATCTGCTTCTCGGTCTCCAGCCCGATTTGGCACCCAGTCGCAGTACCAGTCGCAGTACCAGCCAAAGAAACTGCTACTACTTCTCCCACGAGCAAGCAGCAAGCAGAAAGCAACAGGCAGCAAGTAACAGGCAAGCATAAGCTTAATGAGCAAAGGACGACGGCCTGTGCCTCCCTGGGCCAGCCTCATCTGCTGCGAGTACCCCTCCTCTTCCTCCTCCTCCTCTCCCTCTCTCTCCCTCTCGCCTAGTCCTCTCCCTGACAAAGCAATACCCCCCTACCCCTGTTGGACCCTATTCTCTCTTCACGCAACCCGTCCCGGCTCTCGATCGTCATTTTCAATATCCAGGTGGCACATCTTCCCCTGCTTGTCTCCCGAGACCTAGTAGTCGATTAGTTGATGCACTTCAAGGGAAGCCCCTCCCCTCTTTTCCCCCCCCCTCCCCCCTCCCTAGATCACCGCTAGGGCTAGGAGGCCTGATCGTTGCAGTTGGCGTGCGCGTTGTTCACCTCCCCCCCACGGCACCGGCACCATTGGTCCACCTTTCTCAGCCGTCTCGCAACGAGCCGTGCCCACCACCGTCCCTTAGTCTAATATATGGTCTTACCAGCGTCCGATCTTCTCCTCTCCATCTCGCTCAGGATTTTCATCTTTCGTTGCTGTATATACCATCCATTTTTTACAGCTACGGTCATCACTCTCACTCCTTAAACACCAACTCCTTCCTATACCTCACCTATTGTGATACTTTTGAATACCGTTGATCTTTTGAAAGGCTCTCTCTCTCTCTCTCTCTCTCTCTCTCATCACATCGTCGAATCGGCGAATTCTGACATCACAATCTCCTACCTAACCCTAATCACACAAGGCCGTCATTAAAAAACACCCCGTCTTCAAAGCCAGAGAAACCCAATCTAGTCAGCGATCCAACGATACCACGTTTTCAAGTCAGCTTACATCGAGCCGCTACCATCACCTCACTACAATTTCGAGATCTCACACTACCTCATAGTCGCCTTTTAACGGCCGCTATTTAAGAACCACGTCTAGCGGTAGAAATTAGGTCACAACGACCAACGGACCCTATTTCAACTTAAAAAGGATTCTCCGGAGGAAGAAACCGTCATCACCAGAATGTCTTCGCACCGAAGAGGACCCTGGTCGCAAGGAGAGGACAACTACCTCGTCCAGCTAGTTCACACACAGGGAGCACTGAACTGGGTTCGGATTGCCCAACTAATTGGATCAAGATCACCAAAGCAGTGTCGAGAACGGTATCATCAAAATTTAAAACCATCTCTCAATCACGATCCAATTAGTCCGGAGGAAGGACTTCAGATTGAACGTCTGGTGGGCGAGATGGGCAAGCGATGGGCAGAGATTGCTCGAAGGCTTCATGGCCGAAGCGACAATGCTGTGAAGAATTGGTGGAATGGAAGCATGAATCGAAGAAGGCGGCTCGTCCTTCGCCGAAGACCATCTGGTCCATGCACCAGTTCTTTTGACGAGCAAGGACAACCTCTTTCGTTTGCCAGACCAGTAGCCAATCGCCCGCTTACCATTACGTCCTCAGCGTACTCACCTCGACGAGGCGAAAGAGCACTGCCATCTCCAGCAGAGTCCGAGGCATCTGGAACAGAGTCTATGGATGATCCTCCATCTCTAGTATCCGATAGCGGTTCAACCTTCTCAGTCTCGCCTCGTCTCGCTACATCACCCAGACTTGAGCTTCCTCCACTGCAGTCTTACGCAGTTAGGATGGACAGCAGGAGACCAAGCCTTCCTATTCTTCACTTCCCCGCAAACGCATTCCGCAGTGATTCCGATCGCCAACAAACACCATACACCCCCCGATTTTATGGAGAGTCGAAACTCCATTCTCCCAACTATTCCCCATCTGCCTATCGACAGTCCAGTAACTTTCCACCAAGAGAGTTTCAACACGACTACCAGCAACATTCTATGACTGCTCCACCAACTCCAGTTCAACTCCCACCTCTACAGATGATTTCAAAGCCTCCTCCAAAACCAGAAGTGGAGCGTGATTCAAGAATGCATCTCTCTTCACTACTTGGATGAATGAGCCACTCTTTCTCTTTATCTTTCTCGATTTGGTCGGTTGAGGGTTTACACAAAATTTCAAAAAAGAGGCGGTAGTGGTTCTTGTTTTATATAATTATTTGGAGAGGAAAACTCAAAAGGCGCATATGCTTGGGTACAGTATTTATCATGAGTCCATGTCGATATTTTTCGGGGATGAAATTATTTGTTCAAAATATTTATGTATAGTGTTTTTACTTGATTCAGTAGATACCCAACGACGACGAAATATTATATATATCGTTGCTCAATTTTACATCCTTTTTGTATCAATCAATTGTGCCATGTCTTTGGGTGGCTGGAGATCAATGTGATTTTCTGACTCGAATATGTATTCTTCTTTTGGACGAGAGTGACCTGGAGATGACACTTTCCCTCTACCCTCGTCCTTCCATTCACAGGAATCTCTAGTACAGCTCTTCAGCGAATGTCATTGGAACGAGCTTTTCGCCACTATTACTTGGACCTCCTAAAGCAAATAGCCGAAGTCATCTCAACTCTTTGAAACATCACAGGTCAAAACACCGACTTAACTCCAAGTGCTCGAGTACTGTATAAAGCTAAATTATTTATAGTACGCTGTGAAGTTAAAATGCTCGGGCTTAAAGCTAAAGTATTTTAAGTATGCTTTTCAGCTTCAAACGACGAATACTGTACGCACAGCATTTTGTATTTCATCAGACGCTCCCCTCAGCCACAGTCAATGGTCAAACCACTAAATAAGTCAAAATCTCCCCGTTTCATGCCATCCCAAGTAGCGGGAATTACACCTGATAATCTGAAGGTGAGATCAGATTTTCAGTACATGGGATGCAAAACTTGAGCTTTTCACATACATGAGCCTTCATCTCGGCGCTCTGGAGGCAGAAAATGGCAGTCTAAAGCCCACTTCCAGGCCGTTTGGACATAGGCTTTGTCTCGTCTCGTCTCGTACATTAGCCATCATCGCATCTTCAATTCAGCTCAGATCTACGCAGATCAGGAAACATTGTAGTCCTCAAAACGGTCCAGAAGTAAGACATAGAGTTCACAGACAGTTCAAGACCAACGGTCAACTCATAAATTGAATCCGCCAGACACTTGCTCTGAGAGACTACTGCAAAGGTCAAACATGTCGTCTCATCCTATCATCGCATCTTCAGATCAGATCAGATCAGCAAGTTCAAACATCATCTCTCCCTTGACTTCAAGTTTCCCATCTGAGATCCACGGCAGCCTCTTAGGCAATATTCCAAGACTCGTTTATACTTACGCTGTACAAAAGCATCATGATGATCATCTCTCACCCCGTCATCACATCCAGTAGTCCATCTACTGCTGTACGGTACAAATACAGCTCTCCACATCAATGCTCATCTATCCCGCTCACACAAACCATCCCTCCCTCCTCATCCCACGCAAGTCAAAGATCTACTCCTTATTTCCAGAAATCCCACCCTGTCATCCAATCACCTCCCCCAAAGACGACAGTTACCACCACACACCGGGGACCTCACCCGCGCCACCCTCCAGCCAGCCAATATTTGCTTTTCCTTGTCCCCGAGGAAACCTCGACGACAAAACGCATTTACATGAGAGTTTTTTTCTTTCCAAGTCAAGGCTAGCTAGCTAAGTCAGACTCCCCCTCACTTCAGGAAGCTGAGATAGCTGGTAGGTGGGCAGCTAGCTACGTATTGTATTCTTGGGTGGGATCAGGGTGTGGTGTGTGGTACATAGGTGTTTTCTAGGACATGGTCTGCAGTAGAGATTCTTCCTCGTCGTCTCGTTACCTATACACGTACCCACGCTCATACACCTCATACTAAACCCCATATCCATATCCATATCCATACCTACCTTTACCTACCCATACTGAACCCCATACCTACCCGCCCTTACCAAGATCGGTCCTTCCGGCAAGGCAACCTTCGATCCCCGAATGCAATACCCCCCCTTCCCCCAGGAAAGCAGATCTATCTACAGTATACGTATCAAGTCTCGCAAAAAAGCAAGAACCAAGGGTAAAACAAAGAGAGAATTTACAGCGGGAAAATGAGGCTCGATGCACTTCACATACGGCTCAAGTAACCCATCGGACGATCCTTTTATTCCCCGGGAGTTCGCATGGAAGTTATTATTTAGGCTTCTACCTATTGCTGCGGTACGGTACGGGTTTGGTGATGCACTATTGACAACCCTTCGTAGGGATAAGGCTGGTATGAGAAGGAGGGAAAAGAAAACTATTCCGAAGCAGAAGTATCTATATGCGCATGAGAGGCTCTCCATAGTACCTACTCATGGGTAGGTACTGTACACTAGATGTTGTGGTGATGAGCCAACAAAGGCATTGCAGAAGCTTTCCACACTTACATCTCGGAGGATGGTCCGCGATGTGTTCGAGAAAATGAAAGGCATGACCACAAATTATCGAATCCGAGGGGGGGGGTTTATAGTTGACGCTAGTCCAGTTTCGGCAGTACTATCGAGGTGTCCAGGTGTCCAGGTCGTTCTTTCCCTCTCAACATGAACCTGGAAGTCGAGAGCACTGTTGTCGAGTTCGTGGCCAAACTCGAGTCGAGAACGAGGTCGCCGTCGGGGTCCCTCCTTCCCTCTCAACATGAAATCAAATCCAGTGGTTCGATGGTTCGAGTTCACGTCCCCCCACTCCCACCTCTCCTCCCTTTCCCCAACTGCCGCGACCTCATTTAGCGAAAAAAGAAAAGAACCCCAGCCCTCTCTTCCCCCTCGCGCTCGCCCTCCACCTGTCAACCCTTATTCCCATAACCATGACCCCCGCCATATCGACATCCATGTAAACCGACCGACCTGCATCCCAACAGTCGTGATCGTGGTTATGGTAGTAGTCGTGGCACACCCCCCTGTCCTGACCCCCAGAAAAAGAAAAAGTAAGAAAGAAAAAAAAAAGCCAACAATTAGGATTGACAAAAACCGGTAGCGGAAGGGTCGATCAACTTGGCGCTTAAATAAAATAGAACCTTGGAAGGGAATTGCCCACTTCAGGGAAGGGGAGAAATGTGAAGAAAATGTTGTCCCAACATATGTTGTGTGCTGTAAGTACATACCTAGGTACGCAGAACAATACACTACTCGACGTAATTCGTGCAGGGAGTTTGTATCCTCTTGTCCTCATCATCGTCCTTCGGGATTTTAATAATACCTATACGGAGCTACCGGTTCTCTTCCTTCAAAGACTAGACTAGTTCAAACTACACCATACCACATCAAACTCGTTACAAAATCCATCTAATATATCATCCATACAAACCCTCATCCACCAACCAGTCCAATCCAAGCTATAAATAGCACCTCCCCCTCCCAAAATGCAAAGTCCAACCAACCAATCAAGCGCAAGAACCCCTCTTTCGGAGGAAAAAAACCGGTAGAAAACCATCCTAGCCAATATCCCCACGGTAAGACAATGCCGAATCGAAAGAAAAAGAAAACAAAGAAAATAATCGAAAATAAAATTCCCCAATTAAGAATATTTTGTGCACTAGACAATACGGAAGCTACAGAACCTACAGAACCTAGGTACAGTAGCTACCTACTTACACAAAAGGAAAAAAGAAAAAACTAAAGAGGGTGTTAGTTACCTACAGTTACACATCCACATCCACATCCACATCCACAAAAAAAAACGCACGTCAGCCTCCATCCGTCTCACGCACCGCACCCATCACACCCATCACACCCATGAAAAAAGTTGAAAATAATTGGATAATGGACAAGTAATTGCTACAACACTACAATACCATTACCTAGTCGAAAGGGAAAGAAAAATCCCACCCACACCTGGATTATAAATCCCCTTCCCCTTCCCGGTCCATCCCACCGGTATCTGTCAGGTAACCTTGAATGCTAGCTATATGGTGTTTTTGGTGTATGGGGTGTATACAATCACGTTATCATGTTTTGTTGTGTTGTCTTCTGGTACAGTACTTTATCTAGGAACCTCCGGGTTTGACATCCGGATGGGAAATCTGGTGTTTATAGATAGAGCGTAACCTTGAGGGCTAAGTGGAGGTGCGGAAGTAGTTACTACCTATTTACTTATCTAGGTGAAGAATAAGTATATTCATTGATGATTAATGTCGAGTAGTAAGATGTAAGATTCAACAAACGTGTTGCGTAGGTACATACCCACTAAAAACACCCCTATCTAAATAGCCACACCAAAATCCTCTATAACCCATTAGTCACTTGATGTATTCCCCATACGTAAATTTCTCTCTGTAAGTTACGCGAGCTGGTCAAGTTTTAGTTTAGGTTGCTGCAGTAAAATCCTTGGAACATAGGTAGCTTGCAAGCATCAAAACCTTTTACTCAATCCCAACCACAGTTGGCGAACGAAACAACAAGATTCAAGATGGGAAATAAAAGGTAAAATGGCCGAAGAAGAAAACTCATTGAGAAAACGTAGCTGAATATCTCGTATTTCGACCACGGTGAAGTAAGTAATCGAAGGTGATTGATTCCTTCATCTACCTAAAACAGCAGTCTATATCGACCATCCACCCCCCCCCTCCCCAAATATACAAGAGAAACTAAAACGGAAGAGAAAGAACTTAAATATCCACTATATGCCTGCCCTCAACACAAAACTCTGATATCCCGGGTATCTAGCAAACGATTCTTTTGCCTGTTTGCATGTTTGCCTGCCTGCCTGCTCCTCAATGCAAAAAAAATAAAAAAATAAAAAAGAGAACTATGCAAATCCGTCCGACACCCAAGAAAAGACTCCAAGAGGAGTAGAGGAAAAATGCATATGACCTCTTATGTCGCCCACCCAAACCACCCATAATATCGACAACCTTTGTGAAACTCCGTCGCTGCAAACGCTTGCTTCACGAAAGGCCTATTCAAGGCCTTATTTCTAAAAAATGACATTCCCCCATCCCCAACCCAACCATTGAACTCCAGCCAACCCAGGTTTTCTATAAGTAAATGTCACCGCCCTCGTTAGCAACCCATCTACGCCACGCTTCGCTATATGCTGATTCTAAATCCCTCACCCACCTCCTTGTATCAAACAAGGCGCAGGACCACCGGCTATCAAATAACAATCTTCGTAGCTCTGCAAGTCTGCCACGGCCTTCCATTTGACCAGAAGGTAGCCTTCGGAAAGACATGCTTAGAGCAAGATTTGTAGCAAAGTCTTCGTATTGATCATCATCTCTAGCAATCAATTCTTTGGCAGCCTGATTTCCTGCTTCTCCCCGAGGAAGGGCACCCTTCAGGATAGAGGCTGCCATACGAGAGCACATCTTGTATTTGTATCGAGGAAGTGTGAGAATAGGCGTGCTTGACCATAAAACATCTGCCGCCGTCGTGTGCGCGTTGCACTCCGGAGTATCCAGAAAGAGATCACATACTCGTGCCCTAGAAATGTGTAGATGTTTGGGCGCAACATCTGTAAATCTGATACGTTGTGCAACACTGTCCCCCGCCCAGTCCTTAGCTGTGCGCCTGAGATTACTCTCACCCAAGTCTGGAAAACGAAGGAGCCAAAGTATAGCATTTGGAACTTTATCCAATATTCTCAACCACGTTCGAAACGTGGTAGGCTCAATCTAATAGCAAATTAGCATTTCGTTCTTACAACTTCAATGAAGCAATGAACCACTAACCTTGTACAACTGGTTGAAATTACCAAGAATGATTGTCTCGTCTGAAATATCGGGGAATATCTCCTTTCGCATTCGCCACCGTTTAGTCTGTTCCTCTTCCCAAGTCAATCGCTGCCCCGAGGGCTCCGATTGGGCATGGTCGCAGCAAAAGAAGGTATCGCGACAAAAGATGATATTCTCGGAATACACCCAATCCTCATCTTCGTGCGATTGCTGATCCAGCACCTGATCTTCCAAATCAAGATTTCGTCTCCAAGGGCGAAGTGTATTTGGCGGAATGGCTACCTCATCAGCCAATAAGTAGTCACACCACTCAGCACCCAAAGTACCCGCGAAGCCCATGAATGACATCTGAATAGGTGCTGGGCGGGCGGCGAAAACCTCATTTCTAGCACCTCTGGTGTAGCCATTCAAGTTGACCAATATGTGGATTTCGTCATTAACAATCTGATTAACCAAGCGATCAGCTGGCCAGGTGCTAGCGTCATGGAAAACTGGTGCCTCCCGTTCGATCTGCTGCCTATGCACGGAGTTATCACTAGCTGTAGTAGCATAGCAGAACGCTCTAGCTCGAGAAGGATTGTGGAATCCGAATATAGATTGCATCCTAGAGTCATCTATCAATATGAACAACAGACAGCATTATTTGGGGAACTTACAGGTGAGCCAGAGGATGGTTGTTGAAATCAGAAGACACATATCCAATATTGAGATGAGGAGCTGGGGGAGACGGTGGTGGAAACACCGATGATGGCATCCATGGAGCACGAAGTGTTGAACAAGATATTCTGAGAGCATTGCGCTGCGAGATCATGCGAATGTCCTTAGCAGATAGCGGACAAGTAAATGTGTGGAAGGGTAATACGGTAGGTGCTGTTGGGACAGACAGACTACCGGGGAGCTGTGGCCTGGGATAGAAGGAGCTCGGAAGCAGCTTATTTTGAACATGTTTGTCCTGGTACCATCGATGCATGGCTCTCTTTATGGACCTCTCGATGAGTCGAACAATACGTGATCCTTCCCATCGATGTCCTGCCCAACGGCTAAGCGCAATCTGCATGTTGCTTTTCTTCTCTGGCATCCATCGCCCGCCAGTATCAGCGGCCTCTAATTGTCCAAGAAGCTGATGAAGCGTTTGTTCTTGTAGAGTCCCACGCCCCCAGGCTGAACCCTCCTTGAGCTGCTTTGCAACGATGTCGACAACAGACTTCATCCAGCCACCACCGTTTCCGTTCATTCTAGCCTCGATGAACATGCCCTTCTCATCAATATGCCAACGGTCTTGCCTTCCATTATCGAGAATGACCCCGCCACGTCCGGCCCATTCGCACACGGAATTGAGAGCGTTTGCAAGGCCACATACAGCTTCAGCAAAATCGGGACTAGCAGCTACAGCGCGACGGTAAAATTTGATGGCATCACTAGTGCGGCCTTGGTCCTTGACTGCATTTGCAAGATTGGCTAAAGCTATGTCGAACGAGCTATCACATTCAACTGCTTTTTCGTACATGGAAATAGCAGCATCAAGTTTGCCAATATCTTTGAGTAGACTTCCAAGATTTGTGTAAATGTGTGCATGATGATTGTCGAGATTGAGCCCGTAGTGATAGTAAGCAAGTGCCAAAGCAATACCACTTCCAGGAACGATTGGGACCGCACCCATTCCCGGGAGAACGGGCATGGCCGCCGTGTCTCTTTGGGTAGCAGGACGATAAGTTGGAGGATGTTGAACACTAGCGAGTAGTATCCCAACATTATTCGCAGTTGATGGGCTAGGTTGTAAAGAGAGTGAAAGATAGTAGAGCGCTAATATGTCACCAACGCCCGAGGGCATGCGCGATATCCGCTGCGGTGAACTACTATTAGACATAGCATCTTGGAAGATTTTGGCGAGGGACAGAAGAGAGTTACTTGTGATTGAAATGGCAGCCTTCCGGGCAAGGCCCTCTGGGACATATCGAAGTCCTGGCAACTCTCCATTTTTGGCGAAGACCAATCTTGCTGTTTGCAAAGCTTTAGGTGGAGGCAGTAATAAAGGAGCTTGTCTATCTGGAACCGATCGTTGTCTGAACTCTCCTGGCATCCTGACCTGCTCATCCTGAGATAGCTTGCTGACAATTTGTCCTATGAGACCAGGTATTCCGTGAAAACCTCGACCAGCACTGATGAGAACTGCATCTTCGAAAGCCTTAGATGCTGCGTTGATATTGCCAAGTGCGTACAGCATGTTTCCTTTGGCGTGTACAAGAGTCAAAATCCGTCCATTTTCCGAGCCAGGCACCGCAAAGCCACTTGAGCCAAAACCCGTTTCTATGGAAACATCCTCGCCCTCGCGAACATGAGGCGATTGAAGCATTTTTTCGCTATCGCGATCATAATCCAGAGCAATATTCTCTGAAGATGTCCCCATAGATGCACAAGACTCACGGTCTGCGTTGCTGGAGGTTTCGCTGGTATGGTCATGTGATTCTTCAGGTTTTGGTAACCTAAGTGCGCGTTCTACATAATCAATGATAACAACAGCCTCACTACTGCGATTATTTCCACAAAGCAACCCAACGAGATGCTCAACTGCTTCAAAATAGCTTGGTCGAAGTTTAACTGAATGCAACCAATGTCGCTCGGCTTCCTCACGCCTGTTCAGACAGAGTAGAGTGGCAGCGAGATTCGACATCGCTTCCACATGCCTAATTTGTTGATTAGTGTTGCATCGCACAGCGAAAAATAAAAGAACAATGAACTTACTTGGGGTCCAAAGCAATGATCTTGGAATACCAATCAAGGGCAACATTATATTGCTCCAATCCGTAAGCTAGACACCCACCAAGCAGCATACCGTCGATCCAATACCAGCCACCTTGCTCACATAAACTTGTAAGGAGATCAAGCGCTTCTTTTGCCCTACTTACAGGAGAGCCTGAGAGGTGGTGCAATGAAAGAAATGAGGAGGCATAAGGACCTAGCTCCTGGCTAGCGGATGTTATCTGGGGTATTGGTCCCGAGCTATCTCCTGGCCAGCTATTGTATTCCCGATTTACAAATTGTCTAGGGGCTGGCCGGGATATTTGACTAGGCCGCCGAACGTTGTTTGCATCATTTATATCTCCGTTCATCCCCGCCCACTGAGAATTCGCCAGGTAGGACGCTGGTTGACGTGGGGGTTTTGGATAGTAACTAGTCTTCCCATAGGGCTTTGAACCCCGAGATGGATTTGCCAACCTACTCTCTTTTTTCGACCGCTCTATAAAAGATAGCAGGTCAACATATATTGTATGAGCCCATGAAAGGGTCTTTTCAGGAAATCTATGATTGTTGTTGGCTCTACTGGTCGATTCTGCCGTGGGTGTTCTAGACCCTTCAGAATTTGACGGATAGAGAGGGCCTTCGAATCGGATAGAATTTAGTTGTGTAGGGGTACTATAACGCTGATCTTGACCATACAAGATGGCTTCTGGATAAGGAGAATTGAGAAGCGAATTTCCTACAGGATGAACTGGTTCTGTTTCAAGCGAAATCGGTGGTGGCCGAAAGGGGGGTAGAATTTCCAGCGGGGAATGGGAGTGGCTTTGAAATTCATGACTGCTGTACAAGTTTTGATTGACATGGTATCCATCTGGTCCTCGAAAGGCCGCCGGACGATAGGGAACATACCTTCCATCTGGCCAGTAGGGACCATACAGACCGCCATCATTTGATACAGTAGGGCCTGGTGATGGTTGGAATGAAGGCTGGAGAACTGTTGGCACTTGGGAACTATTCAATGGGTAGTAGGTTGGGGTCTGTTGCATGTCCAGATTCTCCCAGGAGTTCAGGGAAATCGAGGGCAGAGGGAATAATTGTGACCACTTTTCTGCCGCTCCGTCCCCTTGCGATTCCCCTACACCAGCATTCATGCCACCATATTGAGGTGTTTGTTGATATGCCCATTTCGAAGCATCGGGTCTCTGCCATGAACTCGAATCGTTTGAAGCATCGATGGAATAGTTGCTGGTCCGGCTGGTTGAGCCCCCCGATAGAGGAAGGATAACATGTTTCAACGCAGGAGGTTTACTAGACCACTGGACGGGTGTACCATCGTATCCTGCTGCCAGTGTCCCATTCGGCGTCTTCCGTCGAAGCATATGCTCCGAGGGGTCGTTGTAGGGGGATCGAAAGGCACCTCCATTTGAGCTCTCGCGGGCCAAACCGGCGCGGCGTGTATCATAGAGGGGATATGCGCGGGGTGATGGTGCAGCAGAAGAAGAAGCAAAGGATCGGGCACTGCGAAAGGGTAGCGGACGAGGCAGAGAGGCAGAGTGTTCATGCCGACGAGGGTTATGGAGGGGTTCGAAGGGCGGGACCGCAAAGCCAGGGCTCCCAAACTGCTGATGCTGCGGGAGGTGTCGAGGATGGGCCAGCTGGGGAAGCATATTCAGTCGCTTGCCGCAGCGAAAACGAGAAGGAGGGAGAAGGAGCGCGCAAAAATAATAAAAATGCTGATGCTCGTCTGCTTATGCAATATTTGAGGGCGGTGGAATAGGTCGTCAGCGCATCAGTTCCAAGAGGTGCCGATTCCTGACCGGAGGGGAGAAAATGATCTTTTGATCATCTCTGCCGTGATGCGCCGCAGCCCAATTTGGGCGTCCGAGATTCTGCTTCCTCGCAGATATGATATGCGGTCGCGCGTTGAATAGACTCTCGAGGGCGTGGAGAGAAGAGGGAGCAAGAATCGGGGTTCGTGAAGATGCAGGTTCAGGTTTGAGGTTGGAAGATCTGTCTGCGCGCCTGGCGCTTATAGGCTGGGCTGGCTGGCTGACATAGCCACATGCGCTCAAGAGGCGTCCGGGTTTGTTCGGAGAGAAAAGTCTTATGAGGTATACGAGCAATCATCCAAGGCTGATTAAATAAATGGTTGAGAGAATGCGTATATTTTCTAAAAGAATTGCTGTTGTCATAGATGTTTGATGTTCACACCTTTCCCGAGGCAAAACCAAAAGCGTTACTTAGTGCTACCTACCACCAGAACTTCAAACAGTTTTTTTATACAGAAAATGCTCCAAAAGCAAATTGCAAAGACGAGCAGACACGGCACGGCTGCCTGTGCCGCATTGCAAACACACTTCCTGGCCACACCATTTCGTGCCACGTTCCATATTAGTATCTAGACAGTATTTTCCATCTTCAATTGGCATATTGACCCGAAAAATATGGACCTCGAGGTCCATGGAGGATAGACAACGCGGTGAGTAAGAGGTCTTTAATCTA
The DNA here is from genome assembly GCA_900536425.1 of Hymenoscyphus linearis. Taxonomy (NCBI): domain Eukaryota; kingdom Fungi; phylum Ascomycota; class Leotiomycetes; order Helotiales; family Helotiaceae; genus Hymenoscyphus; species Hymenoscyphus linearis. The sequence continues at coordinate 190,323 of UNPR01000020.1, read as the reverse complement.
CCTGCTTCAAAAATAGGCCGATACCACAGATTGAACCGATCCTCAAGGGAAGGGGGGTAAGGGCCAGAGTGTTTGGCAGGTATGTGTCACGATGTTCCATAAGAAGGCGAGGTTTGCGCCAATTGTACACAGTCACAGTAGAGCAGAGCATTCGAAGTGTGGTGGAAGAAAAAGTGCCATTGCTTGCACATCCTATTGTGAAGTCTCAAGCCCATGATACCTTGCAAAAGAAACCCATATTCATCATTTACTCGTCTGGAACTGGTAGAGGTGTCAGCATTTAGCCATGCAAATACCTGGGGGAGCCTACTCTCAATCTCTCCGCTCTCGATATCATCACTGACATCCTTTGGACTTCTTCCATCAACCTGGCATCCAACACTGAATGCAGTGCCCAAAATCTCCTTTACAGTACCCTTAAGCTCTTTTGCCAGCGACTTGAATCTCATTGTTCGGGCGATCTCGATGATCTCGTCCAAAGGAATGGATTTTGTGTGCTTAATGTTCTTCTCCTTCTTTCGGTCGCGGGGTGGCTCCTTGAGGGCTTTGATGACGAGCGATGAGGCGGATGGAACGACGGAAACAGCGGCTTGACGGTTTTGGATGGTGAGCCTTACTGTGACACGGAGACCTTTCTGCAAACCAAAGTCAAAATCCCGATTCTAATGCAACAAAAACGGATATTCATCAACCCACCCAGTCACCAGTTGCCTTTGCGATATCTTCTCCGACCTTCTTGGGGGAAAGACCAAGAGGACCAATTTTGGGCGCCAAAGCGGAGGAAGCACCAACTTCACCACCGGTGGCCCGAAGGTGGCTGCGACGAATTGGTCAGTAATTTGTATTGTGCGCGCGTGTGTATATATCGTGGGTCGAGGGGAAGATTCGAAAATCGCACGACCTGTTGGCATGGGGGACGACTTACATCACCTTGATCTCTGTGGGGTCGATCTTTGGAGCTGTAGAATCATTGTCAGCTTCGATTCAATAACCTTTGGGGCACCGAGCAAACTCACGCATTATGGTGAGTTGTCGAAATTTGGTGTTGATTTTTTGGCACAGATTTTGGACTTCAATCCAAAAGCTGTATCAAAGTGCGGGTGCACGTGCCAGAAGTTCGCTTATCGTATGGTGTGCCGAGGTGACGCCGAGTTATCGCAGGAAATGGAACGCGACCACGCAGAGATCCTTTTATTCTTTATCTGAAGTTTTCAGGTGCCATAAATAGTTTAGGATAATTATGCTCATTGTGTCAAGAAACTTGCTTAACTGGTTTGATTACTACAAATAACTCGGATAATCAACATGTGGAGGAATTAGGTTACGTTTTGCTAATAGAATAGGTAAGGTTCCAATTTCTGCCTCTTTTTTTGACCACTGGGAGCGGGACTACTAGGTATTACTTTGCTCCAGTATCTTCCACAGACACCGAAAAATATATATGGTTATTCTAAAAGTCTCGGATCAGTCAGTTTATAGGACGTCTATGTCCTGAGAAGGATTGGAGGGGTTGTAGAACAACAGGCGTCTCGAGACTACAATCACTAATTTATGGTGCAGCTGGCCAAGAACTGCTCTGCGATACAAAACGGGAGGAGATAGTTGCGGCTTAGATAGGAGGCAAGCGAGTGTCACCCACTTGAAAACCAGTAGTTTAATAGAGTGTGGACTCATCGCGACGGAATGGAGCATCAGCATAGTTGAAGTCACAGGCATTTTCGCGGTTCAGGTTCATGCTCATGATTTACTTCTGGAATTCTACTCTCGTCTCGGAAACACGAAGTCCTCAATTTTTCCACGTCTGAACCACATAGATATCCGCTATTACTACGTCAACAAGATTTCATGATAACCATGTAAGCATTCGTGTCACTCAAGCCAAAGGCGTCCCTCTATTTCACGCCAGCAGAAATCGGTTCTTTTCAAGTCGTCACCAAGATTGCCCCCTAATTTGTGCCGCTAACCGCAAGTCTATCATATCATTAGCATCATTCTAAAATAAAGCAATCATCAAACTTACTTCATAAGATGGTCCATGAATGTCTGTAGAGACACATCGTCTGTAAATATTGTCTGTGCCGTCTGGGCACCAACTCCGCCATACGCGCCTGTGGTGTGCGTAGTCGATGGGTTGAGTTTGGACAACAAAAATCGTGCTTGTGATCCACCAGCGTCACAAACAATGAAACGGGGAAGTGGGAAACGATCAGTGATGAGGTCCTTTATATTATTAGCTTCTTGAATGGAGATTTTGATCGAGATCTACTTACCCTCGCGTCTTCTTTCGGTAGTTCCAGCAGAGATGCGAAGTTCTCATACCCCTCTTGATCTTGGTATCCAGCTTTTCTCCATTCGGCAACAGTTTCGCCGTGGAAGATTAGAATGTGGAAGAAAGTATCTAGCAAAAGGATGTGCGTTGGCTGGATGGAAGTTGAGTCAAGCAAGACTGGCTGACTACCATCTTGGTCGAATGTGTAAGAGTCGAGGGTTGGCTGAATCATGATGAGCGAATTACTAACATCCTCGTGATTGAGAACGTGTCGGTAGAATGCTGTCTCATCGGGCGAATTGTTAAAAACCTGAAGAAATTGACTCCTGCGCAGATGAAACATAAACTGTGGGTAGAGTGTGAAATTCTTTTCCAGTCTGAAAGACGATGGGTCATCTTTTCGATAATCAGCAAATCGTGAACAAAGTCTGATCAGCATTCGATCCACCCATCGAAGAACATCTGGACCGTCGTCGACTTCCGCCTTGAAAACTGCTATTCTCGACATGAGAACTGCGGCGGCTTCTTGATCAAAGGATTGAGCAATGGCGGGATCTCCAGTAGGTCCACTCAGGTTCCTGGAGACCGTGGTAACTCTGAGATGAAATTGGCCTGATGAATGTTGATAATATGTCAAGAACTGCATCATTCCTTTCTGTGGTGCTTGTTGGTGTTGTGTTGGCCCACCTTGGCTCGCGATTTCGAAATAAATACCATAACTTGCGCTTGGATCAATACCACACATCTTCCATGAACATGTATTTCCAATTCCGCATTCCGTTTCTCCCACCGAGGTAGATTTCTTGTTCATTGACACAGCATGACCAATCAACCCAGTAACCTTTAGCTCTTTGGTGGTAAGGACCTCGAGAGACGCATTGAAACCCATCAGAAGGTTATCATCTCCATCCTTCTCAAAAATACGAACAAACGACTGTTTGAACATGGATGATGTAAAACTATCGGTTAGAACCATGTGACCACCTGTCGAATTAGAAAGTCCCTTCATCTCCAAGAGTCCAACCTGATCTAGACATCCGGCGAAAATGTCGATAATATGCCCATTATGAGCAGTTCTCTTGGCGAGATTGTCATAGAACTAGAAAATATTAACATCAAATCTTCACTTATAAGTTGCCATACTCAACTCACCTTCAGTGCCTTTTTGTAGTATTTGATATTATCGCGATCAATGTCATGGTGAGATCTGATAGGTTCTCTTAATTCCGGGCCAACTACCAAACCAGGTCCCTCAGTAGCTGGTCCTCCAGCAAAAAGCATGATGCGGCCTCCTGCGTTTTGAAAGGATGACTCCAAAAGTCCCACGGCAACGCTCAAAGCCACTCCGGTACATCTCAAATTTCTCCTATCTGTGGCAACTGGCCAAGGATCCTTTTGTAGCTGCTCAAGAGCCTTGGTGAGCTGGAATTCGCACTGTGACACCGGTAATAAGAATCGGGCAGCTGGTCCCATGGGTGGCATTGGGCGGCCTGGTTGTTGTTGCTGCATGCCAGGTCTTAGTCCTGGTGAAATGAGCCCAAGCATTTCCTGGACTTGCTTCGCCGAATATTCCTTGCTGCCTCTAAAGACGTATGATTTGGGGCATTCTGTGTACCCAATTTCGTGAACTTGGGCCTATTCAAGTCAATGTCCATGAACCTCACAATCAATGAGACCTGGATCAACGTACCATGGTCCCGAATGTTACCAAACCAACTAAGGCGGTTTCTGGCAGGAGACTCAAGCTCATTACAAGGGATTCCTTCAACGCAGCCAAACTGTCTTCTTCCTGGCAGGTGTCGACAACATAGAGAAAAATCGGAGGGCTCGGGGCGGGACGAGATAATCTATACTCGATCGTGGTATTGGATGGATGGAGTTCCGGGGGAATCGCTTGTGCTGTGATATCTTTGTAGTGGGGTGGGAGGGGATTTCTGGACAAGCAGAAAGGGCAAATCCAAAGGCGTGCGCGAACATCGACCTGGCTATTGTATCCATTACTATGAGCCCAATTATGCTCCCTTCTCAACTCACCAATATGGGTTCAAGACTGATCGACATGGTTGCTTGCAGATGACCGGCTCGAATTGCAGGATTGGCGTATCGGGCTTCTCTTTTAGAGGGGTGTATAGGGCACCAATTGGTACTACCAAGCGGGAAGCTTCCTGTGAATTGTAAACACCTAATGACCCTGTCGCAGTGGACTTCCCAACTAACCATGCGAGAACTGGGAAACACATTCCAACTCAGGCGGAGTCCATCTCGATCCTCAACCTCCGACCACTATGGAAATTGTCAGCGCTATGATTGTATTGGTGGCAGATGACCAACCTGTTCCTTCAAGGCCTCGATATCCATGGCGAAAAGACGTGGGCAAGGCTGGTGATTTAATATCAAGGGTGTGTAGGTGTAGGTGGGTATGCTATCCGGCTAGCTCGATAGCTAGTACCTACCTATAGCTCCCTGAGCTTTTTTTCTCAAGACGCCCGAGGGGTTCGGGCTGTTTGCGAATGCAGGTAGCAGAAGGTTTGCAGGTGAAGGGTTCGTGTGGGGAAAGGACAATTCAACGGATTGGGCGCAAACTGTTCTGTAGGAATAGTTATATGCTAGCCCTGCAGGTGGGCGAAAGGTGTTCTGTTCAACTCGGCATCGGCCTTGCCTCGTTCTAGGTTAGTCCATTAGTCCTAAACACGTGAGCGGTGACGGTCGGGAATTCTCCGGCTAGGCGACCACTGGGCAGTGGCTCGTGGGTACGAGTAAAGCGCCAAGGCAGGACCAGCTTTAAAAGCGCCAAATTTTCGTGCAGCGTGGCTCTCTTCTTCTCAACCACGCCAGTATTCAAAAATTACTTAACGACAGCTTCCGTTTTCCCCGCAAGGACTGCTGTTTTCGCGCTGTGCGAAGAGGACACTACCCGTTGCTGGGCGCCCGTATTTAAGAGGTCATTTCGACTTCTCTGAAAAATCGGGAATCAGCTGAGGTTACATGCACCATTTCTTTAATGAATCTAGTCTATCTACGATTCTTCGTGTCAGGAATCATTTGGGGGAGGGGATGAGGATGGGCTTCCCAGCTTGCTACCTGTGGTACTTGGTAGGTAGATGCCATGTACCATAAAACGCCGTGGCAATGGAGTTGTTCAAAGGCGGGGCCCAGCAAATGCCATATTCGTTGCGTGCTGCCCAGTGGAAGTTCTCAAGGGCCGTCACCAGTCACCAGCCATGCTGAAATAAAATTACTCTATATCCTCTGAAGATTGATGAAGCTTATTACTAGTTTACTATTATATTACCGCAGATATCCTTTCAAGAAACTCACACTTCTTGGCTTGACAAGTCAACTTTATAGGTACATCTTCAACGTTTTGGGTTCTAAAGCTACAACAGAATTTTCCTTTGCATAAAGCCCTTTCTTTGCTGATGGAGAGTGATGTCGATGTTGTTGGGGGAAAAGCACTTGCTCAAACCTCAAAAGTGACTCGGTCGTGGCCCTCCTGGGTCCAGCACCAACTCTCCGAGTACCTGTAACCTGATCGTGTGACCAGCTGGCTTAGGATAACTCATCGAATTTTGAATGAGCGGAACAAAATCACATATGCTGTGTAGCATGGATGAGGTTTGCCAAATCTGAGATAGAAAAGAAAATCACGTCGAGTGCGTGGACTTCACACTTCACCACCTATCCTCCTCCAACAACAAAGTGGCTATTCCTCGGCAATACCCCCAAGTCCCACAATGCTGCCTTTCATATTCATACACAAATAAGCACCTGGTATCCTAAATCCACCAGCTATACGCCTGTTGGTGGTGCGACTGACCCGCCCCAGTGGCACAGTCGTTGCGAAAGGATGTAGGGGTTATCAGGTGCTTGAATGAGTAATAATCTTCGGACCGTTACATTAAGATGGCACCGTCCCGAACCTTTTTTTATGACTGGTTTGGGTGCTTGCGAGTTCTTTTTGTTCAATCCTTCCTTTTCTTTTCTTTTTTGTTGTTGTGGTGGTTTTTCCCAAAACGATATCAATGGCCTCAGGCAAGTGGTCGCGAAGTGGGTGTCATTGAGAAACTAACTGTTGTGCGAGAGAATGCGAAAACATTTTTCTCGCTTCAGCTCGCTGTCATGCACAGAACGTCCTAAATGCAAGTGTATCGTACTTGTGGGGGTAGTGGTTCAAAGAATCAAAGGGTAGAACATTCATGGTTCTACGTTATTGGCAACTTGTGGCGAAGGTGAGATTCGAACAGGTGGGGTTGGAAAAGATGAGGTGTACTGATCTCAATGGTATGGTAAAATGCTCGAAAACTCAAGCGACTCCAATCGCACACGCCGTCAATAGTCCGCGAAGACAACTGCAGTGCATCAAATGCGATTGTATGTACGCAACACTGAGAGAGCCTTCTCAACGCTGAATTTTCTTTCCTCGCTTCCAGGAAGCGGCCGATGCGACGCAAGGTTTTGGGCAGTCAGGATGTGCAATGAGCCAGTTTCAATCGTCTCTAGGGAAGAGAGTAATTCATGAGGTTGAGCGGACCGCCTCTTTCAATTGTATGAAAGAAGATGAATAGAGCATGTGAACAATCGCAGGGTTGATGGACTTGCCGAGCCGCTATCCTCAACAATAGGACTACAATTGACGGCGAAAATCAACAATAGCTTGCTTCAATAGCTCCGCAGCATGTCGCCAGTACTCAATAGAACTTTTGGCTCCCATTGTTGCGCAGAAGATATAAGCACATCCTGAGAGCTTCTCGTCTTGGACAATTTCTTCAACTTCTTCTTGACATTTTCTGGACATTACCTTGACGACTTTTCTCTGGAACCTTTCTGTGTGCAGGGTCATACCTCTTCTCCTTGTCCATTCTCAACCTTCTGTTCAAGATGTCTCCTAGAAATACCGATGACAGCGATGATCTCTCTTGGCTTCTCTACCCTATCGATGGGACACTCTACCCCGCCTATGATGGTACCATTGACCCAAAGGATTTGACTTTGGCTCAGTAGGTCAAATGCACGCTTCTGATGCATATATGCTAATAAAGTTTCAGCTCACCAGAAATCACTGTCACCGAAGAACAATACAATTTATTGATGTCACTGGGCACCCCACAAACAAATGAACATTTTCATGAATTGAGCAGGCTCATCCATGATGAGTTCCCCGAGATGTTTAAACCAGACATGTATGGTTTCACTTCTCATGCATTGAACATACATTTGCTAACCATCATACCAGTTTTGCGCCACCAGCGTTGGAGGCAACTGAGTATGAAGAGGTACAGGAGGAGGACACTGGTAACCAAGGAAGTGGAAATGACAACGAAGAAAGTGTGGAGGACACTGACAACCAAGAAATTGAGGATAACCACGAAGAAAGTGAGGAGGACACTAGCAACCAAGAAATTGAGGATGACAACGGAGAAAGCGAGGATGATAATGACGAAATTGAAGATGAAAACGAAGGAATTGAGGTTGACAAGAAGAAACTCGACGATATTGAGAAAGTGTTAGAAGACTTGTACGAAATCGTCGCTATATTTGAGAACGATAGGTCTGAACGACAGACCGTGGCACATATCCGAGCACGCATCGCTGGTCTCAAGAAGACACAAAAAGAAATTGAAGCCAAGCAGAGCGTTCCCCAAAACGAGGAAGGGGTCGACGATGAGGAAGAAATTGAAGACCTCTACAATGCAACACCAGAGCCCCCAAACAACAGAAAACGACGTGCAGATTCTGCGGGATTCACACCACCATCCTCAAACCAGCACCCCAGAAAGAGACCTGCCACCGAAGATTCCCAAGCAGAATTATATCGAGACGTACACACTCCACCAGTTGAGGAGGATGATGAGGATGATGAGGATGAGGAACCTCGCCCGTCTACACGAAGAAGGGCTCGCTCTAGCGGTGTTCCTGTTGCTGCCCCAGCCTCAGCCTCAGACCCCGCTGCTGTCCCCCTCACTGTCACAGCTACAACAAGAAGCCCTGGGGGTGGGTTTTCCCATGCGGAGTTCATGGCAATTACCAATATCATCCGTGAGCTACGCACGAACGAGCAAGCTTCGGGTATCCCCCCGTCTCGGCAAAAGAAAGACGTGACTTTGTTCGAATATGTTTCCCGAAAAATGGGGCGCATGGGGTTCGATAAGAATGCTGGTTCCTGTAAAAATTTCTGGAATCGATATGGAAGAGTGGCTTCCGGATATGATGAAAGGGTTGGAAAGAAGAAGAATCCTTCATTGGTAACCTCTTCACAGGCGCGGAAGAAGTAAATAATTATGTTTTTTCTTTGGGGGATCAATTGGGTGTTCTACTGTCCATTTCAGAGCCAGCGCCGGCGCGCTCACATTGCTGGTAGATGTAGTTTGCTTGATACAAATTTGAATTGATATAATGTCTGCAAGAAATTCTTCATCTTATGCCTGGTGTCTCAGTCACTTATTTACAACTTCAATCAGCGAACCAATGATGAAAAACGACTGGCTTTTATTTAAACTTGCTACATTAGTAATTGATTCTCTAATCTATTAGAGTAACACCATAGTTTAATGGAAAATTTGGGTATTCCGGCATTACTAAAATTCTTTTCCCAAATCTATATTGTTAAGTAATTCTTTCGAAAGCAGAGTCTTGGTTTCTTGCACACAATAAATAAAAAATGATTTGGTTATATTAAATGATAATCTAAATAATAGGCCTGTATAACAGGTTTTTATTCAGTTAATAAAAACTTCCTAAAGATTAAAATGGGCTTTATTTTTAACATTTTGACGTAATATCATGTTTGGAAGAGGTTACTCAAGTGATTCAGAGCAATGTCTTCATGTAAGTTTCTATCTAAAAGTGATCTCGTTTTCTTTCTATTTATACTATTCAGCATAACTTTATAGTTGGAAACTAAACTTCTAAATAAAGTAGAATATTATTATCTTCTGATACTAGATTATATATAACTTACGTATAGTATACTATTCTGCGTAACTCCCTACTCTTTTTTAGGAAGGTTTCAAAACAGAATAGAATATTTTCCGCTTCTATGTACACATCACAATCAACAACAGTAGCTAGAGTCTTTTAAACAACCACTATAGGCCTTGGTAAAGTCATAAGATTAACATCCTATTCTACTCCGTCTATTGTAAAACAAGCATCGTCTCAACTCACTGACTTAGTAAAAGCTCTGCTGCCTTTGAGGGATCATTAAGTAGGCGAGTTTGGGATAAAAGTAGAGACTTTATAGGGTCTTGTCTCTACTTCCTTAAGTCATCCTGAGATATACTAGTTCTGACTAGACTTTTTGGTGGGAGCATTCTGTCCCTCAATACTTCGTGGGCCTCTTCAAAGTTCACACAGCTTTCTCAGGGTCTCAGTGGCATTGGGGGGTTGACTTGGTTGATGTAAGAAGTCGTTTCTGCGGAGTGTAGCATATCCTTTATATCATAGAACGTCTAATAGAGCAAAGGTTTGTGCAAAATTCGTTTGAATACGTCCTTGACACATCCTTAGGCTACAGATCAGGATTCGAAATGATGACGTTGTTCCAATGTGGTTGGTGTCGATTGGCGGATGTTGTAATGTAAGTGTTTTGACCGAAAATCGTGTAGGTAATATGGCGGTCATCAGTCAGATAGATATAGATTAGAAGTGGGTTCCCACCAGATATCAAAGTGTAGGTACATCAACGGGGTCACGATGTTGAGGTAGGTAATGTTAAAAGGGTAATGGACTCCACTCACCCCCAGAGTCTGGCAACTGGGCTTCCATGAAAGTCTATACACGTGACTCTTCATGTGATTATAGAGCGAATGCTGTAATCAGGTGTTATTAGTCATCTATCAAAGGCAAACACTAGGCGAGTACTTTTTGCATCACCTTTAACTCGACTCAGTTTCCGCAAAATAGTTTGACACCCCAGCGACTAGTTGGAGAAAAGCCCTCTGAAGAGGCGTTCAAGCTTCTCTTGGAAATCCAGCAGCATGGGATACACGTCTTCTTTTTATCAATAGTTTGGATGAATGTAGCGACAGCCATAAGAAATTCACCTAACGCAACACCGAGTTTCTGATTAACCCAAAAAGTAAATGGTTGGTGTTCAGTCAATTTATGTCACGACACTTTTAACTTCTCGCGTAAGCGACTTGACTCCCGTGATATTATTGGATCTGGTCCCTACGCAAAAGAAGTTGTCGAGGCTGTTTCTCATATTTAAGACATGACTAAAGAACCTAGCTACCTTTCAGAGCTTGAGCGACCTCAAGTTGATTGGAGTTTCGCCGTTTCGGGATTAAGCGTATTACTGGGAAATACCTTTTTGTACTGGGTACAATATTACAAAGTCGAATACCATCAAAATAGCGTAGAAAGCAAGTCAAAAAATTGCCCGGCAATCTCCTCGGAAGCTAGAGCCTCAAATCAAGGCCATTACTTCAAAATCCGCGAAGGCTGTTACGAATTCAGAATAACGTATTGAGGAGCTTTTAACACCAAATTTCGAACTTGTAATCCTCAGGCCGTTTTCAGGAGCGCTGCAATTCTGGTTGGAAGTTTAAGCGAGCCCCTGCTTTTGCGAGACCCAAAGCCACTTCATCCTTGTATCACATAATTCCTAAACACAAAATAATGCAAGAATGTCATGCCGAAAACTTGAGCGAATGTCGGCTGTGGTGCATATAAAGGGCAATAATGAAAAATATGATTTTGACGCGAATGAATCAGACCTGGCTGAAATCACCCCGTCGAATTCGTTCGCTCGCTCAATGGCCTCTAAATAGGCCCCTTCTACGTCCAAGCTCCGAATCCCAAACATACTTCTCTTGTGAACGTACCCTGGCTGGGATTTTGGGATATATGGGTGTAAACAGAACTCAAGTTTCTGGCATTTCGTTGTCCAAAACTTTAGAAGTATGGCTGTGAAACCGAGCAAGTGTCTTTTGGCAATCGTCTTCCTTTGCCTCTTTGAGATGTTCATGGTGACGCTATCACTCACTTGTTTATGCTGATTGCCCGCTTTCAACTGCGATCTTATTCCCAACAAACCCCAAATTGGGCAATTCGTGGTTTTCATTCAAACCTTCTATTATAGTATAGGTATTTATCACTTCGGATTTGGGGCTCGAAAAACTCTCGAGGTCTGCGTGGAGATGTTTACCAAGCTAGGCTAAAGTTCAATGCCGTCGGGAGCGAGGCGAGGGGAAATACAGTATTGGACCCATATTTATAAGCGACACTTGTCTTCCCGGTTGCGCCAACGCCAGAGCCAACCAACGATCTCAGCCTCATCGGCGGCTGTCAACTTACTTTGGACGGCACCTCAGGACCCTGACGCTGACACCGTATCATATATGCATTGTCTTTCCTCCTCAGATAAATATCCGATAAATTCACCGGAGCTCCAGTGGCGTCACCTTTATGCGATTGCTATCTTTCTGATCTCGAAACCTTCACTCTTGATCTAATCGCAGCCTCGCCTTTAATCTCACCTACCTTCCTCAACCGAACTTTGCGCCTGACTACCACAACCTCCTCATACACACAAGCGCGAAAGAATCGTCTACAAAGAGCAGTCTTCGCAACCGGCAGCTTCTCTTTCCAACTCGCGATATCCCCTTCGGCGTGTTGCTTTGCGACATCAGCTGCCTCAATTGTCACTGCCCATCGCGTCCCTGGACCGCGCATTTATTTCTTCAAAATGGCGCACGACATGGATATTGATATGGATCTCGACATCGGAGTATCTGCCGATGACTTTGCAGTTCCTGAAGTTGACGATATCCAAATTGACGTAAGAGTCTACATTGCATCCGGAAGCCATTTCACCTTGTGACTAATTCGCGAATTGTTAGTCCAACCACCAGGGCGAAACCCCAATTCTCAATGCACCCGATACCCAGACCGATCCTGCATCCCTCGAGCTTGCGCCAAACAAAGTCCACATTCAAGGACTTGACAATCTGAATACTGGCCATGTGAAAGCTTTTGCGGCAGAACATTACACCGGAAGCAAGCCGGAACAAGTGGAATGGATTGATGATTCCTCGGCAAATTTGGTGTACGAAAGTGAGGAGGTTGCCCTGGAAGCCCTCAAAGCATTCATTGAAGCGGATGTCACCGATGTCACTCTTATCCCACTTTTACAGTCAGTTGCCGCAAAGAGGCTTTCTACTGAACCACAAGCCAGCTTGGAAGTTCGACGTGCCGTTGTCGGAGACCGTAAACAACCTCGGGCTCGTGAGCGTAGCAGATTCTACCTCTTCAATCCCGAATACGACCCAGCAGAACGCCGAAAGAGAGGAGGGAACGGTGGGAGAAGATATAGAGACCGTGAGGACGGAGGATATCAAAGCCAGCGTTATGACGATCGCGAACAACGGAATCGTGTGCGCGGGGATGAAGAGGCAGGATTCGATGCTAGTCTGTATGATGATGACGACGCCGCTTTGGCAAGAAGAGCAGCGAAAAGAAGGGAAAACTCCATTTCATCTAGTGATTCTCAAGAACGCCGTGTACGATTCCGTGGAGCTGCTGGCAAGGAATTATTTCCAAGCGACGATGGCAGGAATAATGGTCGATTAAGGGATCGCAGTGCCTCTCCACTTCGTGATGACAGCAGGGATGGGAGAGACACCAGAGACCGGTACATTAGGAAACCACGTGCTGCAGCCGAAAACAGACTGAAGGCCGAGGTAATCAAGGCAAAATTGAGGGAGGCTGCCCCTGCAAAAGAACTCTTCCCTCAAAAAGTCAATGCTAGTCATCGTCGGTCTATCGCGTTTGATGCTGCTGATGAAACGGCCGACCTTTTCGCAAGTAAAATGGCTGTTCCGCTTGTTGATGGACCTTCTGATGGACGCCTCAACTCCACGCCAACGAACTGGGACAATATCACCGGCTTCAGCATTCGCGGGGCATCCAAGGCTCCTGCGGTTCAAGGATTTAGCATCAAGGGTGCTGCAGGTGGCCAGGTTAAGGAACTGTTTCCGGCTCATTTCGGTGATAATACGGGAAAGGAGTTGTTCTCGGGAGGCTTGGAAGGAAGAGGACGCAGAAGACAGAAGGCCGAAGATCTGTTTCATTAGAGAACTCTTCTGCATCACCACTTTGAATCGGCCATCTTCTCAATATATAGTTTGAGGGCGCGAGCATGTATTTGTTCACAATTGAACAGGAACTGGGGTGGGGTTGTTATCAATTCTATAGCAAGGGGAAGAAGAAAATATCCTTTGAGCGCATTATCTTGCCGGCTCATTTGGGCATGATCGCGACTGAATTCTAGCCAGTGGGTGTATTTTCTTCACCCAAACCACATTTTATCAACTCCACGATTTACCAAAAATATAGAACATTTAATAGGATCCAATTTCAAGTTTCCGCTCATGAATTGGTTGCCAATTCAGAAAAGTAAACAGCTTGCAGGTGAATTATCATTGACCAATATCTATATCTATATAGAGTAAAGGGGGCGAAGAAGTAGGCAATTTCGAAAAACCTGTATCGTATTCACTTGAAATATTATGAAGGGCGTCACTGTATTCGTGAATTGTACTCTTCCTCTTCACCAAGAGCACCTTCCTCCCAACGCAGAACAACGAATCAACCCCCCGACTCCTGTCTCTGCACATCCACCTCCCCCATCACCCAAACCAACAACCCACATACCAAATACTCACATAGACTTGACGCAACCTTATTATACTATTCACATCATAAAATGAGTGAATGGTTGCGGCCAGTCTTTACGCGTAGCAGGACACCCGTTCAAGGCAATTTGCCGGCATTCAATCTCAACAGGCCAAGTCTATCCACTGACGAAAGTCATCACGACTACGAAGAAAAGGGCAACATGACCGGAAATACGAGAATTCGACCGTCATCGAAAGTATCATCCTATATTGGCTTCCGACCGAACACGCCACCAGCTGCGACTCATGATGTCTTTCAAAAAGGAACTGCGTCGTTGGAAAACTCGACACGTGATCCCGGGATGTTGTATCACAAGCCATCCAATGCTCAGATGGCGGAGACGCTGAAAGTTATCATGATGACTCGCTCAAATTTCGAGCCTGTACCTGTTGAGTATAATTACTGTATCCTACATGTTCTAGAGGCATATCAGGATTTGACAGTGCAGGTTAACGCGAAGCAGGAAATCATTGATGAATTGAAGAGGAGCCATACGAAGGATATCAAAGAGTTCGAGGCCTTAGCGACGCAGTGGGAGAAGAAAGAGCAAGACTATAAGACGGAGTTAAAGAAGCTGGAGGTGTTGTTGTCGAAGACAGAGGGTGGCATGGAAAGTGTAGTCATGGCGCGATCAAATAGTCGGGTTCACGGCGCGAAGAGGGCTTCTGATGAGATGAGATGCAGCATTGTTACCATCAAGGAAAGGCATGTTGAGAGAAGCTCGATGGGCGAGGTATGTGCTAGCTCCCTTCCCAGCGGCCTCGGGGGACTTGGTGCTCGATTTAAATAATCATGCATATGGGTTTGCAGAACCTGGCTATCTCTATCATCATTTCAAGAAAGAATGCTAATCACTTTCTGCTCTAGCCTGGCCAATATGGAGATACTCCGAACTTCATGACAGAACACTCAATGGGTCTTCCTACGATAGACACCTCCGTTCCATCCATCTCCCATTGGACGTATCCGGCAGAGCAAAAGGGCGATCTTCCATATCTTACCTCAGCATCGGAGATGGGCTCAGGTTCAGATGCCATGAGCAGTACAGATTCTTATAAAGAAAGCTCAATGCGTAGCAGAGGAAGCGGGCTTGGATTCGCGCTTGATAAGGCTCTCCCAGATGTGCCAAAAATCGAGAAACCGGGCCATCGAAAAAGAAGAGCAAAGGCTAAGACTGACCCCACAAGAGCAGAGCTACCACCCTCTCAACAATTAAGCTTTTCCTTCAACCCTGGCGATGATAGTAGTCTCTTCGTGCAAAGAGAATCCTCAATCTACAGTAAACAAAAAATGCTAGATGATCTTATGCGACACAGACGCTCCACAGATCCCACCGAAAGGTCAGAGACTCCAACGATAAATACCATTCACTCGAAAGATCCCATAGTATCTCCATCTCGAATACAGACACCCGTCAATACTCTGAGACCAGAATCTAGAGCCACGACTTCAAACATTGTAACACTCCAAACGCCCCCTGAGCGCGAACCAATATCTCGAGGTACTTCCACCAACAGTGCGATTACTGTCATCCGTGATAATTCAGGACGGAGCAGTGTTGCAGGTTCGAGAAGTGGTAGACCATCAAATGATAGAAGTGGTGGGAGTGATGAGGCGGTCACGGCCGCGGCAAGAGCTTTCAAGAATAGTGGCAAGAATGGCAGTGGTCCGAAAATTGATAGGACAAAAAGTCCGCAAGGGATAGACGGTCAAAGTGAGGTTGAGCTTTTGGTGAAAAGCTCGGTGGAAAGAAGAAGAGAGAAGGGGAATGGAGCTTCCAATCTCCCTGTCAATAAGTGATACGGGCTGAGCTTTTCTATGTGGGCGTGCTGTACGAATACATTTACGAACATGGTGGTTCGCTATAGTGACCCGTTGGGAAGCTTCGTATTGAGTCATTTAAAACTGCCAATTGAACGTAGCGGATGTCCCGTGTCTCTTTTGTGTGTATAAGCTCATGCCCACCCACCCCTTTCTTCGCATTCAAATTCTCTTGATGTAGCGCTCTTCTTTCTCCTGCCGCGTACGAATTATGATCATTGCTCTGCGCACTTTTTGTATAGGAAGAATGGAGATGGGGGGCGGCAGCTGCATATTATTTGAATTCGATCAGTGCCTATTCATTGCTGCATTCTTCCTCGTTGCGATGATTATATAGAAACGAGAAGATTTGCAAGGCCTTCCAATCAAGCAACAAAATAAAAAAAGGAAAAGGAAAAGGTGCGAGGTCCAATCACTTAAAAAGGATCTGCTGGGAATGAGAATATGGAAAAACGGTGCAGATGTGGACGCAAAGGATAACTAAGGGCCAGAAATTTGAATCAAGAAAGATTAGGGCGTGGGCGAGGACGGCTAATTAGCAGTTGAAGATGGGGGAGCCATGATTAGAAGGAAGAATGTGAAATTATAGATTGGTTGCACAATGGAACGATCGTCCGTCATCAGTTTATTTTTCTGCATATAATCTAGGAGATGGAAATCCGGCCGTGGGTGAAAAGTCGGTGGAATATTTGTATCAAAGGTTCGATTGTCTTTGAAGTGCTCCTTGATGTGGGTCATTCGCTTTCTATAATTCGTTTCGCGATCGTCGTTGTTCCTGGAAACATCAAATTCAGTCTCGCAGAAGGTACAAACGAGTCTCGGGGGCGGGCCGTGTTCAAAGAAATGGGAAAGGCAATGGGAGATCCATTCCTGGTAGAGTTCGGATGTAAATCGCACATTGCAATTCAAGAAGGAGAACTCGCAAGGCCGACCAAGAGGAATGATTTGTCTACTGATGTAAATATCATTGTGAGGCCTCACCCATCGAATCATGAGGAAGACTTTACATCCTCACTATCGCATCCTCACCGTCGTCTACCCTCACCGTCGCCTACCCTTAATCCCATAGTTATTATAGAAGGAAATAGGGCTAGGAAGGTCCAAGTATGGATATTAAGTTAATGGTGCTACAGAACATTACTATATCGATCCCTATGGGCTATCCGTTTCTACGAAGCCGGATATATACAGTATAGTAAAGGCATCCGCAGTGATATTATTATAAGTGGAAATTGCATTCTACGTGGTTCTAAATCTTGTCTATTAACAATAGATTGAAAGAATAAACCCGCTTAGGGTATATTTCTAATTAGATTGACGACTTTTATATTAGACCCTTGCATGTTGTTACCTGCTAAAATAGGTAGTTTATAATTAACCTACTATATATAGAGAATCCGCCCTCGTAGGTCAACCAGGCAGCGGCCCGCCACAGACCAGTGGCTCCAATGGCTGAACTTCCAGCTTACGGTCTTCCCCAACTCCTCCGCTACAAATTCCAAGCTCTTCACCCAAAAGCTCCCACACGTCTCACACATCCAAAGATGTAGGTCGCACAAAAAAACAATACCCGTAATTTAAACGACAAAAGTACTTATATCTAAATAAGACCCTCACTGTCACCAATTCAACAGAACAGTTGTCTTGGCCCACCGGTAACATCGACCAAATGCTTGGGAATACCACCCTATGTGCTAGGCATTCAAATCTATAGCACATTTTAAGACCCTTATACAAAACCTAAAAATCATCAAAAAACTCAGTTCGTCTGGTTTAATATCCTGGGCGCTCTTAAATGGGAGCTAGGATATTTTTTGCTGTTTTTTTTTCTTCTATTTCTTTTTAGGACGACTTTTTACAGAGGTTTAGGGAGGGGCAGGAGTGAATAGACAAGTGTAGTGTCAACCCACCTACATCTCCCTAAAATCCACCAATTCACCAATCCACCACAACCACCACCACGAGAGCATAAGCGAAATTCCAACATACCCAAATTCGCCGATACTTCCTGATACGATAGCTCAGAACCTTGTTTACAACTGTCATAGTCACGTCACGATAGCCCGTATTGTCAACGCCTCCGACTGCCTCTTCGTACTAAAGATCCTTACGGACATTTAATATCAGAAATAGAGAAATACTCTTAATATCGAGATCGAGGTTGGTATATTCTACTACTTTACGTAAATCCTATGAAGAATTAGAATAAGTACAAGTTAAGAAACCAACTAACGCACCAAGCGCAGGATCCGGTATTGCCCTATTCTTCCCCGTCTCCTCCTAACCTGCCGGAATATATTTACTAGGTCGTATCTTCCTCTTTGTCGTAAAACTAGTCTTCTTCTTCGTAGCCGCGACAACGTATTTCTTTGTACAATGGTTCCCTCTTCCTTCTTTAGTTAAAAAGGCCATGTTCAGGAATACTAGGTGTCTGTCTAGTAGATTAATCTTCAAATTGACGGAGTTAGAAAGGGATCTCTTGCTAAGAAGCATACAGGTCGGGTACCTGAACCGGGCGATATTATTGCCTCTTCCTTTACATCACCACTCGATTCGTTATACTTAGCTGTGTTTTGGATATACGTTCTTATACAAGTCCAATAGCTGGCTTTGATAAGCACATATCCAGCGTTTCGCCTGCTTTTAGATACTGAGCTACGTTTGATCTGTTTCCTTTACTTAGAGAATTGTAAGAGCTCCCCTTTTAATAAAGTAAGTGGGGAATTTTGTGTGGGTGTGATGCACGGTTTGCATTCAAAATGATTTTGTACTCTGTAAGATATCGTGTTTAGTCAATCTACATCGCTGGTGCCCATCAATTGAACATTACAATGCGAGTCTGGTATATGTTACCAAACCAGTTTTCGGTGCCCAATTCTTGGGATGCTTCTACCTCAGTTTCATGATACTTTATCCTTGGAATTTCTGCTGATATTGCATGGTGTCGCTATTACATTAACTTACTAATAATAAAAATATCGCGTGGAGTGGGGTTATAGTATGGGGGCAAGGGGGGCAATGTGCTCATCTCTCGCTTAATGTGTATCAAGTGACTTACAAAGATTTAGTCAAATGAATGCTAACGAATGTATGCGTTGCATTGCTGAAAACGGTTTGTGTTCTCAAGCAGAGTTAGCAGGAGGATATGATTATGTTCCCTAAGCCGCCGTTCTTTGAGCTATAACTTTCAAAAGCTTCACTCAGCTTTTTCTTCAGCACTCTTTCTCCGTAGACATTATTGGAATTTACATGAAACTGATCTTCACGTGAGGAAGATGTTTACTATGACATTATAAATCGTTTTAGATGTTTTATTTTTAAAGATGTTTTTGCTATTTACGAATACATGTATATACTTATCACTCCAAATCCTTTCGACACCGAACCCATACCTCTGAGCGACACCGAGGTCTTCTCAATCATAAATCATCCAAGTCATAACCCATAAGAAACCCAAACAAAAGAAAATAAGGGAGACATGCCCGTGTCAAGAAATCCAAAAAAAAAAAAAAAAAGCACCATACTCCCCCCGCCATGAAAACAAACGAAAAATACAAAATAAAGTTGATAATGACCGCAAGCGAGTCAGACCCCCTCACGACCTCCCAAAAAACCTCTTTAGCCTAGATTGCTTAACAGGCTTCTGCGCCGTCGACCCTCCAAGCGGGAAATAAGCCTGAACCTCAAACTCCCTCCTCCCCTCCCTCCCAACGGGCGGCCGACTCCATCTAGACTCCGGAATCTCCCCCAACTTGGTACTATTCGACTCAAAACTCATATACGACTTCCGATTAAGTTCCTTCCTTGCGAGCGAACGTTTGAGGTCTAAGCGTGGACGTTTGGAATCCGATGAGGGTTGGGAATGTTGGGAGCGGAATGCTGGATGGTTGCTGAGAGAGGGCTGGGGAAATTTGGTGTCGGAGGATATGCGGATTTCAGAGCGAACTTGGGGGAGCTGGTAGTTTTGGTATTTGGCGAGAGGGCTGGAGGCGTAGTCGTATCGAGGTGGAGGTGTGCAGGGTGGTGGGGGAATTGAGGGGATTGAGGGGATTGCGGAGTAATATTGTTGGGGTTCTGAAGGTGCCTCGAGAAGGTGGAGTGGAATGGCGGTGGTGCGTCTGGAGGGTCTCCTGCTGGAAGTGTGTTTTGGCTTTGCGCGGACCCACTGGGAGAGGTTAGTATCTTGGAGGAGATCGTATTTTGGGGTATGAGATGAGAGGGAAGTAAAAGATTGTGGTGACAGAATAGAAGTTGGGGAGAGAAGTTCTGTAGTCTTTCCCGAAGGATTGAACATAAGACAGCGAAATCTGCCACACACAAAGGCTGTGGGAAACTAACAATTATTGTGCGAGCAAGTCTACGAGAACCAAGAGAGCATTGAAGTTCTCCAGATTTGCTCACACAATATTCTGTTATAGCAGAGAAGCATGTATCTATGCAACAACGCTTTGCTTTGAATACTTTACGTCCCGTAGGCAGTCGCTCCGGGCCGTGCATCAAGCATCATCTCTCACTCAACAAAAACCTCAAGCATTTACAACGAGAACTTATAAACAGAAAATATTCCCTTGGTACCTCCTAAAACTCTGTGGGCTCACTGAGACCGTATGACTCAAGGACGCTCTACTTGGTCTCAATCTCACAAGATATCATAGTCACGTTCAAGCCAACACCGGTTAGAATGAAACAAGGAAATAAAGAGAAATAAGAACCATGAACCAGAAAGGAAGGACTTACCCCAGCAGAAGCCAACGCTGATGCAGCTCGATCCTTCCCCTTACTCCTCTTTCGCCCCCCCTTCGAGGCCGCAATCGCTCGGCTAGCACTCGAACTCTTTGATGTAGCAGTATGTCCCTTCTTTCGCTTCCTCTTTGAATGATCCTTCCCTTTAGCATTCGCCAATTCTAAGCTAGAAGAACTCAGTCTCTCTGACAGCATGTCAAAAGTTCGAAGTGTCTCTCGACGCGAGACATCCGAGAGACTTAACAAAGTCTGATAATCAGTCACCGTACTCTTCCCACGCAGAAAGCGGTTGAAGACTGATAGAAAACCTGTGGTTAGACGGGTCAGGACCCCTGCTAAGGCTACCCGTGCTGCTTCTAAAGGGAGAGGTTAGATGGTATTCGCGGACTCGGGATGGATGGATGGATGGTTATGAGAAGACTTACCATCGCCCATTGCGAACTTGGAACCGAATAATTCATAGTCTTGTTCATAGGCTGTTTTCACTTTGTTTCTGTTTTTCTTGAGGGATTTGCTCAAGACCTTTTCAGGCGATGGGGTGGAGGATGAACTGTTTTTTGGCCGACGGGCCTTTTGTGTTCTGATGGTACTGATGCCGTGCGCGAAGGCATCGAGGAGAGTGACAACTGCGTCGTGGAATTCGGGCATGATGAGGATGTGATGATTGTACTTGTTGTGTATGTAAAGATTATAGTAATGATATAGAAGTCGTTTGGACTTCTGAAATGATGGGGTATATATATGTTTCGGCTTGTAGCCTGATGCAGATTGTTTTGAAATATAACTATGCAAACTATGCAAAGTCGTAAAAAGTGATGAAATTGAAAATAAAACAAAGCATCACGAGGAGAAACTCCAATATATAGGGAGCCAGCCCAAAAGATTACAGAAGTGAAGTCTTTCGCGTTTTTTCGTGAACGTTGTAAAATGCCCACCCAAACAGCCCAAGCTCGCGCTTAACCGAGCTTTGGGAGTGGTTCAACCTGCAGGAAGCGAACGACGACGTAGCGGTGAGCCAATCAATTCTACGCTCATGCCTCCATAGGGTCAACACTGCAACCATACTCGTTCATCGTTGATGTTGAGTCACCCAAAGCCAACGGCCCTTGTAAATAAAAATGGAACAACCAATTGCCTACCAATTGGAGGCATTCAGAAGTATTGAAAGAAGTCTAATATGGAGATTTTTCCTTCAGTTGAGTCATTGCGGCTCCATTCCCGGGTAACCTGTACCTGGCTAAAAAACATTGGCATTGATGCGTTTGCATGATGATGAAACGGTGTACAAGTGTACACTGTACAGTACGGAAGAATTGTGACGAAGTGATGTAATTGTAAGTTTGACATGTGAAAGTTCATGCAAATTCAAGAGCTTGAAGCAATCTAAATGGTCAATGGTTAGAACTTAGTCGGAGGGTTTGAATTATCGGAATAGGCGAAGGTACAGAATTTTCAAAATCAATTGTGCGACTTTGGTTTCCAATTTTCTGGAAGAAGGTTGGATACCCGTCAGATCCACCTGCACGTCGTTGACGACGGTTGATGGGTTCGAGGTGGGTCTCTCTGAAGGTTCCACTCGACCACGAAACGGTACGGTACCGAGTACTCCATACGTCTTGAAACTTTTCCTCTACGTATTGTGTGCAATTTTTCTTGTGCCTATAACGGTACTTGAAAAACTATGAATGTATCATTACCAGCATTTGAGTTTCTCGGAATAGTTGAAATCATTTTCCGAGTCTTTCTTGCTCTGTCGTCAAGAAAGTGGAGTTGGAACAACAAACTCCTGCGGGTCCACGGGTACACCACCTAGTCAATAATACACGTGATATCAAAGCTTAATCCAATCCAACCCAAAACTCTCATAGAATCCACTTTTAGATATCCTCAGAAGAAAGAACATATTCTCGAGTGTGATATGAAGTGGATGAAGAAGGCTTTTGGCAACAACCAGAAACAATTTTCACTCACGTGCACAATCGGAAAAGCACACATCGACGATTCTTCAATCTAGAACAGGCTTCCGAGTTAATGTTTTCTGTCGACGAATTTCTCAATAGGGCAATCAGAAGGTATTAATGAAGCCGCAATCCAGTCTTGGCTTCTGCACACAACCCAAAGGAGCATGCGGAGATCTGAAGGCCGTCTGTCAATGTTGATCGATCCAACAGTGGTCCTTCGTGCAACGACGACACAAAGTCATTGGAGGAAGGGTAGATTGGAGAGGGTGTAGCCAGAAATTCAGAACGTGGGGGATGGACACATGTCGCTACTCGGTACCTCGAACAGGATTCTGGCGGCTGAACCGGAAGACATTTTATAACATCCGTCAGATTCCTGTGCATTCAGAATCACACCTTCACATTATTCCTCTCGATTCAAGAAGAATAAGGTCCTGAAACTCGAGGCCTCCTAACCTGCTTATCAGATCTGGGATTGATGCTGCCAATCAGACTCTAGTTCTTGCATGCTATAAAAATTCCGAGATCTCACCTCGACGACTTGTCGTACGATTGCTCCCTTGTTCTATGTCGGATCAGATTACAGAAATGCTCGTCTCTGTGACCATTCGAAAGGGCCGTGGTAATCATTCATCCACAAGATGAGACATCCTGCGGGCGTATTACTGTAGAATGGTTGAAAAGATTTATTTGCCGGACCTAATTGCAAACCGGCCGAATTCATCAATATCGCGCTGCAGTCGTCTGACATCTGCAAGTCAAAAGCTGGGAAATCTGCAGCCATGGCTAAAGCGAATTCCGAATGCGGGTGGCGCGTTAGCCATCAAAGCTGTCTTTTTCCCTAATGTCAACCCCCCGCGGGATTTTAACGTCAAGAGTATGTAATGGGTTCTCGGTGTAACTAACAACAAATTATGCCTCCCCTCTGCATTACCATCATCCGTCCGCGTCCCAATGAAAATGCTTTGATGATGGCGGATGCGAATGCAGCCAGAAATTGAGGACGGGACTTGGGAGTTTTGCATGTTACCGCAGTTGGAGCATCTGTGACCGTGGGGTTGTCTTTAGATAATGCTCTGAGTGTTTTTTTGCCTGCCCATCAGCTCTAGATAAGGATAAAAAGTAATAACATCAAGGGGTTTGTGGTACAAAGCATTGCCAGGATTAATACGCACTGGCACTGCCGTCTATTCGACATCGGGATACCGCTAATATGGACTGCGGTAGAGTACTTACTCATGTCTCTCCGTACAACACACTTATCTTTACTTCTCACATCCCGATTTTCCGGTTCGCAATTCCCCCTCACATGCTGTGTTTTGAATTGAAGCGGAAGAGAAATAAAAGAAAACGTGCTCAATGAAAATTTCCCGCTTTCGAGACGCCGGGAAATTCAAGAAACATAACTACCCCATATACGAGTGACCTTGTCTCGCTTGTCACTCTTTGCTAAACAAGAACAGAAATGCGAGAGCTAATGACTCCACAAGCGATCTTATGGCATAATAATGGTTAGGAATCTCATGCAAGTACTGGGTAGTAGATACAAGGGCTCAATGATGAAACGTAACGGCGTAAATCAACAAATATTCCAACCGAGGGAAGGAGTACCAAGGTGTGATGTGCAGATAGTATTGCAATCTCGGTGGTGAACTAACAGGAAAGATTTGCAAGCCCCCTTCTTTCAATGCAGAAAAATGCTTATCGAGATGCCACTCTATTTTATTCATATGCAGCACTTGCTGTGGACGTTTTGAAAGCTAGAGTAGGGATGTTTTGATGTATGTATATGAAAAAGACAGCTGCTCGGGTACAGCGGAAAAACGTGTCTTGGATAGATAGCCATGGATTTTCTATCAACTCGTGTTGTCACAGTGTTGACATGTCAACTTTGACAGCCTTTCACTTACCCCGTACAAGATCAAGTACCGGTACTATCTGATTGTCAAGTACCGGTACCTTACCGATACCGTCCTTTTCATCCAACGTCGGAACGTCCCCCACACCCAATCCCCTGACCACGAAAAGGTCCTGGTTAAGATTACATATTTAGAAGTTGGATAGTGGACGCTTCGTGGGGGTACGAGGATTATTTTCCATACCGCCATCCCGCCATCCACACCCAACCCAAGCCCCTACTCAAGAAAATAGAAGTAAGATCTTAGAAGAGGTAAAAAGTTACCTAACTGTACGGAGCTTTTCGCGGGGGTTGGTCAGGGTTGGTGGACGCTGAAGCTGTAGTGGTTGGTACCTGGGTAGCTGTTCAATGTTGTTGTTCTGCTGTTCTGCACAGGCTCACAGTAGGTCTGGGCTGGGTCTGGGCAGCTATGCTTATCTCTACCCAATACCCGTTCAGGCAATCCGAGTATGGAGCAGGAGCCCAATATTTGCCCTGGCTCTGGGATCACCACTGACCCGCTATTCCCACTCCCTCGGCGCCTTTCCCCCACACCAGTGTTCCATTTGCCCAACTGCCCAGGTGCCAGCCTGCCACTCCCCCAATCCTCAGAACCTGGGCTACCACCAGCCAGGGCTAGGAGGACTAGAGACAACGCCTACAGACACCTCACCCAAGGTGTCCAATGCGGTACGGAGTATCCTACAGTGCAGTGCCCTGTACAGTACCAGTAATTTACAGCCTACAGCCCACAGCTTACAGCCTGAGCAGCAGTGCAATAGCCATGGTTGAGAAGAGGTGTGCCACGATTCTCGTTGATAAACTTGCAGTTCTAACTCTGGTTCCCTCAGGCTTCCATCATTGCTATCTAATCAGTTTCTGTGTCCAGAACTGCAAGTAAGATTACTCCGTAACCCGTACGGAGTAATACCCGTACGACTCCACATCATACCCAGTCTCACAGTCTCATCCTTTATCCAGATGGCACCAGCCCTGCTGCCCTGCCCTGCCTGTGAACCATCACCACCCCCACCCCCTCAAGCCCCCATACCGGTACAAATACCCAACCGAGCCAACCCAAAATCCCCTTGTCATCCCCATCACCTTATGAACTGTAAGGACCCGGGGAAGTCTATCCCACCCTAAAACCCTTGAAACCCCCCAATTATTTCTACTCTCTCGTCCTCTCTCTCTTCTCCCTCGTCTCCCTCTTCTCCCTCCTTCCTGCACGTTCTTTCAACTTCTGTCAGTCCTTACCTCTTGTTGCTTCATGCCTCCAGCTGCGCTTTGGGGACACCCGTTCGGTCAGACAGGCTATTCTGAGCATGTCCTCACCTCCACGTCGTGAAAAGGCGCAAGCCGAAGTCAAATTACCAGAGGGAGATTGCCGATATATCTTACTCCATCCCAAGCACCCAGGTATGCGTTGTGCCTGTGTGGGTTTTGCTTTGAACCGAGCCATTCCCGGCAGTACATGCGATTGTGGTCACCAAGCTTGCTATCACACAGTGGAAAAAGAAATTGGCGTTGTGGAAAGACAAGAGACGGAGAATCTCAAGGCCCTAATCACTTCGCTGCAGAGACAATTGGAAACAGAAAAACAACAGAGAGTGGAAAGGCAAGCTCAAACCGAGGAACTGCTTGACAAAAATATGGCAGAAATGGAAGCTGGGTTCAAGGGTGTGTATCGCGACATGGGTGGTCTGTGGCATCATGTTGGAATACTTAATCAACGGGTGCCATATTTTCAGGATAGCATTGAAGGGCTGATCGATGATTCTCAGAGGATGCGTAATCAGTTGACAGAGGTGGATCATTCATCAATACGTCTAGAGGAGAGATTCGAGGTCTTGGAAAGTTCAATATCTACTACTTTTTCTCGCCGGAGAAAAGCTTCCACCCCACCATCGACAGAAGTCGACGACGAATTCAAAGAGGAGGAGCGTATCTAAACATCGCTCTTATCGTCCGATGAAGAAAAGACACTGCAGCGTCTCGTAACGGAACATGAATTCTCCCGAGTGGAAACTTTCAGATCCCGAGTTTCTTCGATAGGAGCGGATCCATCAGCTTGGAATGTTCATATTTCTCTCTTACCCAAAAACACACAGCCATTTCCATTTGAGAAAGACACAGCGGCGTACAAACGATGCTTGTCTCGTGGGCTGCATCAAGTAGTCGTCGTCCCAGACTCAGATAGTGTATCATTCCAGAACGCAGTAAGCGAAGCATTCGCAAATATCCTCCAAGGTCGAGAATGGCAACCATTAGTAGCACGAATCTGCGATGCAAAGAATCTCTATGATCTCCCGATGCTCCGCCAGCTAGAAGAACACCTCCTCTGCAAGAACTACGACAAAGAATTCCTAAAAAAGAACTGCGCTGTGGTCGATGATACAGGAAAGATCCTGGATCTGTACATTGCTATGACATACGACACCTTAACATGGGACGCTATTCGGGGTGCAGAACCATTCAAGCCAGGACTAGAAGGTGCATGGATCCACGACTTCTGAAATCTCGCGAACTACCAGTTTTGGCTCGTCAACAGATGGAGAAAATGCAAGAGCGAGAACGAAAATGAGACGCTAGTGCAAAGGAGCAGGCGTGGAATTCGTCGGGAGGAGAGCAGAAGCTGTTTAAAAAGTCGCTTTCTATCAACTTGAGTGTGTTTGCGATAGACTGCGTTAGATTGTGTTTCCGGATTTTGGTTTTGGGCAGCCTGGCGCATGGAGATGGGCGTCTAGACGGTGCAACGATACCTGTCATGGGTTTTACATATGTATTTGGAATCTCTGCTTCATGTTTTTGTTCTGGGTTTTGAGAGATTTGAACTGCAGACAGTACCTCATCTTCGGTGGGGGTTTAATACAGAAGTTTGCTTATATATCAAAAGTTTTACCATACAACACCTCGGATCCTATTTTCTTGGAAACACAGAATGCATTTATTTTTAGAAGAAATTTGGATCATGATTCTTCACATGTCAAACTTGAACATTTCATATTTCAGATCTCTACCTCCCTTGTCTTCATAAGCAGAGAAGTAGGTACTCGTACCCGTCTACAATTGTTTGGTATTGGAATGCGTGGGGGTCCATGCTGGGTCGTACTACAGTACCACAACTTCTCAGGGAGGACAAAAAGGGGCCACAAGTAGTTGTCTCGGTTTCCTAATCTGCTAGTAATTTACCCGTGGGTCCGATTTATGAAAACATCCTGATCAATTCGTTGAACATCATCTACCAAGGTATCCTGAAAAGTTGGAGGAGTATATGCATAGTAAAGCCTGACTATCTACAATCCAAAGCGGTGAGTGGTGAAGCGGCAGAATTTGACACCCCCACCTCCAAGCAATTTTTGGAGGGGTAGGTAATTTTGAGATGCGATCGTGAGTGACTCTTGGACTCGATGTCAAGCTTCGTTACAATTCTCATAATTATCTAGAGTCACTCGACTACGAACTCGCATCGGGAATACTAGATACCCTTTTCACAACAGCCAGGATCGGAATCGAGCCACTCCACTCGACGCATAAATTCTCTCGTCCGATATTCTCTGAGAACGTCTCGTCTCATCTCATCTTAACCTGATCCGCGCTCAGAGCCATACGATACTGTGCCTCGGATTTACAGTCCATCGAGGCTTCTATACTCTCTCATTCTTGGAAGAAGATATTGAAGGGAGGAAGTCTTTCAAGATGGGGGGTATGCTGACGGATAAGATTCATCTTCCGGGGGATATGGAGCAGACCCCGGAGGATATTTTAAGTAGTAGTTTGGCGGTTATTTTTCCTGATGAGTAGGTGAATTTCCTTTCGTCTTTTCTTCTGGGTTCTGAGGACTTGCTTTTGCAGTTTGGGGGACAAGGGTGTGGTGAGATAAGTGAGGGGATACAGATTTTGATAGCGGGATTTGCTTGAGCCTTTTTACATGGCTGGCTTGAAAGTTCTAGGCCTCAATGATGAGTTTTCTTTCTGGGGCGGGTAGAGATGTTGACTTTTTGGATTTTCTTTGGATTTTCTTTTCGCCTCAAGACTCATCTTTCTTCTCATATACTTGCTATGCAATTAGTATTTGATTGTTCCTCTCGTATTACATCACTCACATCAATCTCTCTATATATTTTCAACCCTACCTTATTCTAAATCATTTTCACATCTCTTTCTCCTTCATTCATACTCACATAATCCAGTATCCAAAACCAACACGGCGACTCCACAACCTCACCCACCTACATGTCACCCCTCTTCGGACCTCTAACTCTTTCACTCGCCGATCCCAAGACCGAGATCTCACGAACACTATTCTCACACTTCCTCTGGAACGCCTCTGTTCTCCTTGCCGAATACCTAGAAGAAGGACCCTTCCCTCTCTTCTCGGCCGATTCAAAATCCGTTGTCGAACTCGGTGCCGGTACCGGACTAGCAGGTATGGTAGCGAACCTCACCGGAGCAAAGCGAACAATAATCACCGACTACCCCGCTGAAGAAGTCCTAACCAATATCCGGAAAAATGTATCCGAGAACCTAGTCAAGAGAAATGAAGGCAAAGGCAGGGGATTCAAGGAAGGTGGTAGCGGGGACATCTCAGTAGAAGGGCACGAATGGGGAGTTCTCGATACCGAGTTTGCAAAGGAGAATAAAGGTTCTTTTGAGAGGGTTCTGGTAGCGGATTGTTTGTGGATGCCTTGGCAACATTCAAATCTTCGGAAGAGTATTGCTTGGTTCCTTGCTCCTGCTCTTGCTCCTTCTACCGTCCAGAATAAGGACGTGACACATCTTCCACCCTCAGATGAAAAACCCTATTCTCCAAATGAAGGAGGTCTCGCTTATGTGATTGCGGGTTTCCACACGGGACGTGCGAAGATGGCTCCGTTCTTTGATGCGCAGGGGATGAGAGAGGATGGATTGGTGGTGGATAGGATCTGGGAGAGAAATGCGGAGGGGAGTGAGAGGGAGTGGAGGGTTGATAGGGGGGAGGAGGATAAGGATGTTACGGCTAGGAAACGATGGTTGGTTGTTGCGGTTGTGAGACGGCTTTTGGAGGGGGAGTGAGGGAAGGGAGGTGTAGATATGGATTAGTGACTTGTTTTGAAAATGATAATGATAAGTTAATAGATAAGTTGACTTGGTTCATATGAAACTATTCTCAAAGATTTTCAAGAATACTAAATTCATCGTTTAGATATGTCACCATTCATTTCCTTTCGTGTAGGCTGTAACAAGGTGGCGATATAACACAGTACCCAGCGCGATACAAATAAGAGACTCGTTCAATAACCCCATCATGCTTGCTCATTATTGACTTTCAGGGATGTCCTTTCGTTGGGCAGTTCCACCTTTACAGAATTCGCTTCATTTTCAATGACTCTATTTTCACCCCATTCCCCTTGACCTCAGTTCTTCTTCTCAATGTAGTTAATCAAAATTCCAACTCTTTCTCCCCCCCCCCCCCCCCCCCCATGAATCGCTTATAATCACTCTAACTAGTTTTCAAGAATCTCACTTTCCCTATCCGAAAAACTTACTCTCGCGCACCTATGCATAGACTCTTTCAAGTCAATCTTCTTTTGATCGAAAGCAGACTTTGCATTATCTCTAATAAATCATTCCTTATTAGTAGTAACGAAGTTTCTTTTCGTTTAGTAAGCTGCCCAGCCTGCTCTGATGTCTCGACTCTTCCTTCGTGTCGTGTACCTAAATATATTATCAGCAATCGATTCTCCGCAGCTCGAAATACCAACTTTCGCTAAACTTCGACCTTCTCCATTATCCACCTCCAATTTCTTTGGTAGTGATATTGGGCTTCAACAGATTCAAGTCTTTAAGAACACAACTTTGCGTATTGTATGTGTTCTTTCCGCCTTCTCGATTTCCATGTTCTCCCGATTTTGCATAACAGCCTCTAAAGGTTCGGCTTCTTGACCTATGGGAACTGGTTCAACTGGATATGAGAAAAGGGTATTAGTGAAATAAGCGAATCGGATAAATGCCTGAGTCAATAAGTTTAGCGATATGACTGAGAGTCAAAAGAGGCTATGCTTACTTCAAGTAAGCTTCCTTAAGTCTGGTCAACGTTTTAGCTCTCCCTGAGTACTTGGTAAGGCGTCAGTGAACGTATAACAATGATTCTAGATCCACAAGTTACCCCGCTGCAGAGCAATACAGTATTTATTTGTTCGGAAGGATTTACCATGCCGCCCACCCCTGCCTGCGTCAGCTCATCGCTTACTCTACCACGTTGCATAGCCCCTCCAGTACTCGAGTACAATACTGTACTCAAAGAAAACCATAATACAGGAAGCATTACAGGACTCAAACCTCTCATTCCAATCCTCAAACTACTCGAGTACAGTACAATCTCCAAAAAAGCGCAAACATGTGACCACCCATTCCCCCACCTCCCCTCAGAACTCCGCGCATCCAAATCTTCCTCCTGGCTCACTGTGCATGCTACCTCGTCCCGTCTCCTCCCCTTCCACCGCCTAAACCTTAAACACAGTATCTCAAACTATTTCCTATCCTCCTCGACCTTGATATCGCAAATAGGAGGTTACCACCCCTGTGACTCGCTTAATCGGGAACTTTGCAAATATCGACACTTAATAGAAACCCCATCATGTACAACCTAAGATAGAGCAAAGCTAATGTCAAAAATAGAGAAGAAAGACGTTAACCAAAATCGTAAAGAAAGAGAATATTAGTCAATCCTTAACTAATACCACGTTTCCCCCCTAAGTTGTGTTATTCTCACTGCTCCCTCCCTGTGCATTTAAGGGCTTGCGTCCGAGAACCAACGAAAACAAGGTTCCTTTAATTAAGCTGAACTTCATGGATTCATACACGCCTTTGCTACTTTGTAAGCTGTTTCTACTATATAACAGTTCCCGCCTCTCCCGTCTCTCACGCCTTCCTTCCTTTCCCGCAGATTCGCCAGTAATCTTACCGTAGTCCGTAGAAGAGGAATCACTTTCATTCCAAAAAGGAAGTCGCTCCCCATGTTCCTTCCCTCCTTCCCTCCTCACTACCTCACCACAAACCCTCTCCCCAAAAACAAAAAATCCCCAGAAAAGACCTCAAAAAACAAAAAAAACTAAAATACCCGGTACGAGGATCGAACTCGTGATCTCTTCTGAGCGACCTCAGGTTCTCTTCCCCAGGGTGTGAGAAAATTTCCTGCACATACCGACAGTGGGTGAAGGATACAACTGTAGGTGTGGGAGAAGCGCCGTACCACTAGGCCAACCGAGCTGGTTTGGTTTTGTGTTTTTGTTGAAGGGGTTGTGCTTATTTGTGAATTTGAGGGGGTGGGGAATGAGGGAGGTCAGGTTGGGAAGGAAGGAAGGATTGTGGGGGAGGAGTGGGGAGTGTTGGTGCATGACAGGAGGAAAGAAGGGAAGGAAGGAAGAAGGGGGAAATCTAACTAAGCCTAGCAGCT
Source organism: Hymenoscyphus linearis (assembly GCA_900536425.1). Taxonomy (NCBI): domain Eukaryota; kingdom Fungi; phylum Ascomycota; class Leotiomycetes; order Helotiales; family Helotiaceae; genus Hymenoscyphus; species Hymenoscyphus linearis. The sequence continues at coordinate 158,515 of UNPR01000020.1, read as the reverse complement.
AGAGAGAAGCGCATGTTGCAATGAAGTGAAGACGCGTCCCAGCCACCACCTACCTAGGTACCTCGCACCTCCAATTCACTCTTCCTCCTCGTCTCAACCTCAACTCTAATCTAAATATTCAACCACACAACCTCCCACCAAAACAAGAAACACAGAACCTCTCCCCCTGCCCAAAAATCCAAAAATCTAAAAAAATATATAAAAATGGCAAAAAACAAGCTCAGCTCTCGCTGACTCGGACTAACTCTGCTCACGAGGTTCCCGTAGGATACCGATCTGGTGGTTGGTTTATCTCGCAAATCAGAGAGTAGCAGTCTGCCTTTATCCCAACTGAGCCAGTTGGGTGCACTGAACCTCTTCGATCTGATTGCTGGCAGGAAACGACTTATTTGTTGATATATAGAATTGGCGGGTGGAGGTGTGGGGCCGACGGGTAATTGTCGGGTAACACAGGAGGAAGTATGGGTACCCGAGTACTTGATTTTGTTCTAGGGCGTACTGGTAGAATGATGGAATCAGAGATTAGGGGGGTACTTATGAGAAGGGGACTTACCTATACCTTGGACTTACTAAAGACGAGTCTCTAATAGAATTCTATCCTCTTTATTATAGCATGTCAATTTATATGATCGGAAGGTGTGGTGTTGGGGGGAAGGGAAGGGTGGAAGGAAGGAAGGAAGGAGCGAGGGGAGGCAGTTGAGTTGAGTGGAAGAACCACGGGATCTCTATATTGTAGTGGAAAGTGGAATAGGAATCGAAAAGTGATTAGATTTATCTTGAATCTGACTGATGTATAAAAATACCAAGTCTCTATCGCTTCGTTCTCCTAACTTCCCAAGAATACCTATGAGAGAGGTATAGAATAAACAACCTCTCTATTCCCGCCAAAGCATGATCATTTTCGTTCAGTAGGTACAGTACCTATAGAGAAAGGACTCCAAAACCACATGCTATCCACAAGCTACGACTCAACATAAACCCAACAAATCATACATAGCCTAGACAATGTAGTAATGTAACCATGTCCTTTCATTCAAGACAGATAAGAATCTAACCTACCCCATCCCATAAATACTGTAATAAGCGATTAAATGCCCCAAAGTCGGAACTTGACCATGAACACTATCATGAGAACCCGACAAAAGCAAAGTAGCTTAAGCAAGAAGAAAAACCTAGTATCAAAAAAGAGAGGAGCGAGCAAAGTCGCTCACAGAATATCCATCCATCCTCTACCAACACCCATGTCCCAAATATCCCATATCATGCCGCACCCAGAAACGCCATGTACTACAATCCATACTAGCGGCTATCCAGTATTCATTCAGCAAAACCCCATCAGCAAAAAAAGTAGCAAATGCCATAACATCATATCACTCATCACTCATCAACCATGAAAACTTCCGATACCACATAACGAGCCACCACACATCACATAAAAGCACACCCACCACTCCTAGCTCTCCGTCGTCTCCCAATCCCACCCATACCCAGACCACCCTCCTCCTCATCAGCATGAAGCATCTGCGCCTCCCTAGCACGGCGTCGTCTTCGTCTAGCCCCCGCACCACCAGCACCAGCTTCCTCATTCGCCACCATATACTCGGCCCACTTCCTTTCTAATCTCGCGGCAGCAGGAAGATCGCCTTTCAGAACTCTTCTCTTATGCTCATCAACCGTCTGCTGCCAAACGTGGAAACACTTCATGGAGATGATCTCCGTTGGATACGTAACCCCGTTTTGTGGACCAGTAGGCCTGCTAACTTCCGAGTTGCGAGAGAGGACTTCGCGAATCCCGGTCCAGGTTACATTTGGACAATCGAACACATCCATACTGAGACCAACTCGCGGTCGAGAGCGAGAGTTGGTGGTGCGTGAGGAGCGAGTTCGGATCATAGATGCTGCTTCCGCTAGAACGAGATCGCTGATTTTGGTATTGTCCATCTCAACTGTGCGAAGACTGGTACAGGCACGGATAACGGGTAGCATTCCAGTATCGCCGAGATTCTCGCAATAGCTGATGGAGAGGTGCTTTATTCTAGGAGCGCAGGGGGCTTTAGCGAGATTCTCGGAAAGGAAGGTATTCGTAAGTTGGGATAGATCTTCAAGTTCGAGGTGAGTAAGACGTGGTGTTGTCGTTACAATATCCATAAGTGCATTGTCAGTCAATGCAGTGCAACCGTTTAATTGAAGACCTTCCAAATCCGGTACCAAGTGGGCAAGTATCTTTACCCCAACACTGGTTAGTCGGTTGCATCGACTGATATCTAGGTGTTGTAGTCTCCTTGCGGGTACAAGAGGTATATCGGTGAGAATATCGATTTCTGGATCATCGCCAACGATCATAGTCCGAAGTACTATGTCAGACAAATCGGTACATCCGCTAAGTACCAATTTCCGCAAGCCGTTTGTTTCAAATATATTTTGGGCCAAGTCGAGGTTGTTGAAGCCTCTTACTTCGCCTGCTCGGAGATCCTTTAACTTGGGGCAGCCTAAAATAACGGCTCTGATACCTCGAGCGTCCATATGTGTACACCAAGATACATTGAACATCTCCAAAGATGGACACGATTGTGCAATGATCTTACAGGTTCCGTTGGTAACAGCTGTTAGACCGGTAAGGTTCAAATGTGCAAGTCTCTCATTGCTTTTCAAGAGACTATGAAGCGTTGAACGCTGAAAGTTCCGGCAGCCTTCAAGAGTCGCATTAATGAGATTCTTGCAAGCCTTCACCACCATTTCTGCTCGTTTGTAATGCTCAACTTGGACGCAACCCCTCAAGTTCAGGTCCTTTACGAATGGCCCAGCGTTGACAATTATTTTAGATAGTGACTCCGCGGGGATGTCTTTGTAGAACTCGGAGGCATCAAAACATGTCCAAAGTTGTCCATCAAAACATGCTTTATAAAAGTCCTTGCTCGCAATGGAAGCTCGTACCAGTTCCTTTGGCGTGAGATATCTGAGAATAGACAACCTCAGTTCATGTGGCAATTCTCCCCAGAAATCAAAGTTTTTTCGTCTTATGCGTGGGCGCATCGCCTTTGTAAGAGTAAAATAGTCCTCAATCACCTCGGGAAAGGCTGATTCCTCAGGGAAAGGTGGCATAAGTCGTGGGCTCAGATCCGAAAATGGACTTGTAGGAGGAGTGCTTATCCCGAGAGATCCTTGTTCCCGCTTGCGCCCCGAAAAACTGCCATAGGAATTATTCAATAATGGAGAATCGAGACCCGGGGTAGTGGGAGCGGTGGAATAACCGGTCATGGTTGACTGGGATGGGTACGAATTGTCATAACTGCGTGGAGAGCTCGGCGAAGCCAAGCTCATGCTCGAGGCAGCTGCTCTTGCGCCATACGGATTATTTCTCGTTCTCTTTGAACCCAATTGGGCGAGACTAGGAGAAGATGATATTCGTTGAAGGCTCTGGAGTATTTTTGCCTTTCCCTTTCCCTTTCGTCTGCTTGGTTGCTCAATCGCGATGGCGTCAGAGTGTTCAACGGACATTGGGGGGCTTGGGAGTGGAGGAGCTCCATTCGACAAAGTGTTCGCCATCGTCACCGCTGCTGCAAGGAGGGCGTTAATGGCTGAATAGATGCGGAGGAGAGGAAAAAGGAGAAACTGCGACCCGTACATGATGAAGTTGTTCGCAGATCCGCAATTTGTTAGAAAAAGAGACGGGAACTGAGTCGAACACCGCGCGGGGTAGTTTGTCCAAGATTGTTGTTGCGAATAACTTCCGCTTCCGGTAACTCTAAAGTGTGTAACACAAAATCAATTCCGATCAGATGAAACACAAGCTGTACATCTGCAGGCAGTCGTGGTAGCAGTAGATTTGAAAAGAAGAGAGGGATCTCACGATAGTTGCAGGTGGGTGGAGGTGACGGGACCAGCTTGTAATATGATGATGCTGGTGCTGGGTGATGCTCTCGTCAGCGGCGGTATGAGTAGGTAAACAGGACCATCAGAACAGCGTTGGTCGGGTCAGTGAATATATTGGGTTTGCCCTATAGGTAGGTGGAGGTAGAGGTAGAGGTAGCTGGTATCCTCACACAAACACGAACACCAAACTGACGGGAGCACGAGTGTAACTCCAGTGTAACTGCAACCAGCAACCAGCAACCATTAGCTGCGACAGGAGTCAAGTCCCAATACTAAAGGTGGAGCAATGCAGAAGGATGGATGCTGAGGGTCGATGTAAGGTTGTTATCGCTCAGATTCTTTATCTGCTTATCGATAGCGCAGTTGCTGCAGCCTGTAGAGTTATGGAGTACCTTCTCGTACTGAGCTGTTTTTGTCTCACGAGAGTGGAGCTCGTGGTCATTATTGGCGGGGGGATGAGAACTTGGAAAATATCGAGGTAAGGATGTAGGTAAGGATAGCCAAATATAAATCACACGATCACGAATGATAAAGATTCACACTGAAGCAAGAGGAAATCTCAACTCTACTCGAGTACACTCTACCAACATCCAGATAATATGTCCAGACTCAGCCTCTTTCCTTTTTCTGCTTCTGCAAGGGCCACAGCACGCCACCACCACAAACAACACTGACATCTCTCTCCTCGGTCTTTGATGGCTTTCTCCTCACACCCGCTCTAAGCCAAAATCGCTCTCCTCTCCCAAGGATACCTAGATATGGATCCGTATGATTGGTGAAGGAACATTTGTGTCCGTACTCACAGAGACACTCCAGCGGGGTAGCCGTGGTACGCGGGGTTTGTCCTAGAATCCTGCCCTGCCAGCGTAGCCAAGGAGTCAAGGAGTCACTAGAACTCAATAATTCCACGGTATAGCCTCCCCGAAGCCGGCACCGCTGAATCGCAAAAGCACAGCACGGATTTCCATTCTTTCAACAATGCAACATTCTCTGGAATTTCCAAAGAGGGAATCAACGTCACATTCTGGTGGAGATAGATTCAGCATGTGCAACGGATTCTTCCACAAAACCTTCCAAGAGATGGCCCATACGATCATCCGCTACCAGCCCCAGGAAACACTTCCGATAAGGCAGGAAAAGACCCTAGGTGCATGGCATTCACAAAAGTGTGGATGGTTGTGGATGTTGTCCACGTTGCGTGTGATGGATGTGATCATCTGCTACCCCGATTAGCTCAACAGCATCGTGACCTTGGGAGTGGGCAAGATAAACATCATTAAAACATGTCATCCAGCTAGCTTTTGTCTAAGACTGAGCCAATCAGTATCTGTTGAAGTAACGGCGTGATCTAGAGGGAAGGCATCATTACAGTCTGGATATCACTTATCTCTCTGTCTCCGCTTCATAATGTTTCTCGTTTATGCACTTGCAGAAATCAAGTTTGAGATTTTGATAAAAAGATATTTGCAATCCTTTCCAGGTAATCACCTGCAGGAAGTTTCGGAGAAAGTCCTGAGATATCAATCTGAATCTAAATCAACTCAAGGCCATTGGAGAGCTCGGCTACCTACCTAGTGACCGGGTAGATAATCCACGCACTCACGTGGGCATTTGCTCCTACCTATGCTCGTAAAGGAGAACGGGTGTATGTGAAAATTATCAAGACACGAAAACGTCTCGTCCTAAATAGATCATTCGAGGCATCTTAAAGTATCATCAAATCACGATCAGGGACAGTTAATTTGTACTGAATTTTCTGGGTGTTGAAGCCATTTAATATAGTTTGGATGTGGAAGGACTTGAAGTGCAAGTTAGTCCAGTGTTCGGGGTCCTAACAAGGAAATCAGAGGCACAAACTTGACTGCTGTGGTTATAAAAAATGTCCGAGACGAAACGTGAGTGAAGATCTGAAAAACCCGAGGAGCAAAGATCTGTGAACCACGAAAGGCTAGATCAAGAGATCTACGATTGTATATTTATATCTCGTTTCCCGGAGACGTTTATCCGAGTAGCAGCACAGTTTACCAGGAAGAGGCTGAATGAAATGTGACCTTCGAAAAACATTACAGCAAATACTTTCCTCGCCGCTCTTTAAAAATCACAAGTGTTTCACAGATTTATTACAAAGCACTTTACGAGAACTGCGCTTGAACCACAAACAAATAGTTCTGTTCGGGAACAAGATTTCCTTTTTGGGCTCGAAAGGAAATTTTATATGCAGAGGTGTACAGCATCGGCCCATATGCACATAGCTTTGCATATCACATCCAACAATGGTAACGAACAACGAGTTTCCTCTTATTTGCAATTACCTCGTAGTCAACGGAAGTACCGAACGCAAACTGACCTACTCCTTAATCTACCAGTAGAGCGAACAAACTCAGAGAGCCACATCAAGTTCTTGTAGTTTGTAATCCAACTTTAAGACCCATCTATAAGTTTTAACATGGATGAATCATTCTCTTGACCGGATCTCATACCGGTATCAAAATAACAACAATGTGGCTTGCGGAGAAAGTGGTTGGAGTGGTTGCGCAAAGAGGGGTATAGGGAGTCGAATCGTGACCGGGACCATAACGGCGGGGTCGTTGCGACGTCTCCTCCAATGGTAACTGCAGGATGCCCTTCTCCCCCTTTTACCGATGCGAGATCCCTGACTCTTTGACCACAATCAGACATGTCGGCTGGTGGAAAAGTAGGAAGCGCATTGCCGAGAAAAGCTCAACACCTGAAACCCTTTTGCTTTGCGCCGATCCTAGATTTTCGTAATAACAGGTTTCTATTATTGCAGAGAACTCCCGAACGGTTGACGAGTTGGATTTGGTTGGATTTGGGAATTTGGTAGGTGATGTTTCGAATAGGGGGATTGTTAATAAACGAGGGCTGGGGGATATATTGTTGACGAGAAATAGGAGGCTGGAAAACCCCCCACGCCATTATTACTGAGAGTGTACTGAGTAAACATCTGATGAACAACGCCATTGTTTTCCAGTCGGCTAACCCGGCATGATCTTCTGGATCGTTCAGGATTGACCAAAATAGGGCAGCAAATACTTTCTAGCCGACTACGAGTACCCCATACAAAGCTGCCGGTACTCGTCCACCAGGAGGTCGGGTCACTTCAACCATCATCCTTGAGAAGACGGAGACTTGGGAATTCGGGGAGACTTGATATACGAACCCGGCTATCCAAGAGTGGAAAAGTAGTATCTATTCATACGTTTCAAGGGGTCTGATGGAATGACCGGCGTAGTTCTCTAGTGCTTTAGCCGCTTTCTCTGTTTGCTTTGCCCCACCTGTACAGTAGACTCTAAAGATAACGTCAGGTCTCTGAAGGTCTCACCTCGGGTCGGGAGAAGTGCTGAATGTACCGGTAGGGTGAAAGTATAGAGACATTTCTGGAAACTTTGACAGAATGATCTGGAAACGTTAAGAGATAGTACTTGGAAGTAACGTAATGATTCTGCTTCAAAAAGACCCAAGAAGAAGAGATTTATCTGTTGTTTTCGGCACAGACTAGCCACTCTAAGAACTTTGGGATCAATCCGATAGCGCTGGTGGCCCCGAGCTTAGGGTTTGTTGGTGTGTTGAGCCGAAGTGTGAAGTCTGCACTCTAGTGGTGCATTAGATGGCATGCGGGTTCTTCATTGCGGGAAGGATGCTGGGCAGTCTAAGTACCTGGACACGCACTTACGCTATGGTAATATGTTTTTGAAATGGACGAAGATCTGTGAGTGCCCCTAATTCACCTCTGGGATATATTGCCCAGACATCCCCGCTCGAGTTTGACGTCTGAAGAGATGGTTATACTTCGAAGGATCAGTACTACAGTACTCGAGTAAGTTCAAATGAGGTTGTTGATACTGCAAGCTTTCGTTTCTGCCGTCGCACCTGCCAGCTGGAGTCCGTACGCCACAAGCCCCGCGGTAGAGGACGAGCAGCCCGAGCCAGAGGAAGTTCCAGTCGAGTTGGAGGAGGAGCACCAGGAGAACCAGGAGCTGGAGGAGGAACACCAGGAGGAAGAGACTCTGACCATGGATCCGCCGGAGCGAGTTTCCTGTCTACCAACTTATCGGCCTCAAGATTTCAAGCTGGTTGAGGTTGGCGACGAAAGTGACGAAAGAGTCAGATTGTTGCACAGACTGCAAAACCCCGTGAATCCACTCCGGCTTTCGAATAATCCTCCCCTAAGTCCCCTTTCGCCGCAGACTCAGACACAGCCTCATTTACAGGCACAAGCGCAAAACGAAGAGCGAAGCCTGTCTGATTCAAGCCAGAGCCAAAGCCAATTCAAAAGCCAGAGCCAGTCAGCGACCACCACCCCACCCCAATCTAATGATTTGCGGTTCATCCCAGAACCAGCACCAACAGTACCAACTGCACCAACTGCACTACCAGCACCAACTGCACCACCACCACCACCACCACAACCAGCAGCACAAGTATCCCAAGTACCCGCTAGCGCTAGCGACCACACCAACGCCAACACCTTTACCAGTCAGACGCAACACCAACTCCGCCCTCGTCGTCATTCCCACCTTCGAACACACTCATCCATCGTGGAGAAAAGGAAAAGTAGCCCCCCTCTCGATTCGCAGCTCCAGCGTTCCCTCAGCGTCCCTTCTTCCCTGTCGCACATCGCGACAGCCGTCACAGCGACCCCCAAATCCACTTTTGCGGCGGGCAGCCAGGTACCTCCTGGTAGCACCACAAGTAAACCACCCACGAAACAAGCACGGTCACATCGCAGGAATAATGGTTTAGAGAGAGGTCCGCCACCCGCAATGCTCACGCAAGGTTCTTACAAGCTGGAGATTGACACGACTTCAACCACCGACGATTGGGTAGCATCACAACAAATCAATCCCTCACCAACACCCCTGACGTCAAAATCGCAACCACCACCGAGCCCTGCCCAGCCATCCTCTGCCAGGTCTGCGAGGTCTTTCGACAGCATCGGATCACGACCCCTAATCAAACCCATCCGCAGCTTCAAACCATCCTCGCGCAAGAATACGGAGATGGCTTTGCGCCGAACCTCACAAGATGCCGAAGGCGCGCTGAGAGCTCTAGAAGGATACAGGCTTCCGCGACGCATTTCCGATCCATCAGATACGCTCGCCAGCGACGATAGCGACATGTTCCTACGGGCCGCTCGCGAGGAGGAAGAGGTATCATCACCACGACAAGTAGTCAATGGACGCCGAGAAGCATTGACTCGATTAGACAGCAGAAGGGTAAGCGATACAGGATGGTGTCTATGGAACCCCACCCCCTTATTCAATTCATACAGTATGATCGTCGTCGCAAGAAGTCGTGCTAACATTTCACTCAGTCCTCCCGTATTGGTCAACGAGCGTCACTGATAATCCCTCCTGGTCATCATTACCAATCGTCCCTATCTCGCCGCAACGGATCTGATCAAGAGTCGAATGTCTCTCGCTCCACCGAAGAACGACCAAGCGCAAATGGAAGAGTTGGACAAGTTCTTACATATCGCCCTTCAGAGAGGTTAGATAGGGATCGTATGGCCCCTTCAGCATTGGACATGAATAAGAGTCGATTCTCTGGATCATATAATCGACCCAGTCCGACCACCCCACGGGCTCCAACGTCTAAAGAGATGTCTCTATCTCCAGAATCACTGGCGTTTCAGGATCGGAGGGGATCTTTTCCTGACCCCGCTTCGGTACTACCAGCACGTCAACCCACATACCGCCAATCCAATCTATCATATCTCGCGCCTCGTAATTATAATTCTTCACCACTCGTTTCACGTATGACAGACACGCAAGAGACACATGCGCTTGAGACAGGTCGTACGGCCGAAGGTACCGAATCATCCGCATCTACCACAGCACCATCAACAGTGTGGGACGAATTAGAAGACCTCAAATCACGCATAAACCGACTCGAGCTCACAAGAAAACTTCCCGCTACGTCGGGTGCTGCTATGTCTCGTGCGTCAAACGAGAGACCGCCAACGGCAACAACTACAGTTACTACGATGTCCACCTCTCCAAAACAACGAGCTCGTGGTAACAGCATATCGCCTACCGATGGCGGTCGCACAGAGCCTCCTGAATTGCATCCACTGTTACAATCCGCACTTGCCAAATCAAAACCCCTGCTTTCACCGGAAATATACAGCGCTTTAGAGGCCACAGCAGCTGATGCTCTGACCATTGCTGCAATGATGGGCACATCCGGTCAACCAGGTCCAATTTCAAGTGCCCAGTCATCGATAGATCGCCCAATGTCCAATGTCTCGGATCGCCAAGTACGACGGAAGGTAGACAGCATGTGCCGTGGCTTAACAGAGTTGTGTTTGGCTTTATGTGACGGAAAGCTTGAAGCTTCTTCTCAAACTACTCTGAGGCCGGGAAGTCGAGAGACGGATGTGATGATTCCTACTGTCGAGCAACCAGCCCTTCCAGCACCGATTAACACGAATCTGGCGAGAGTAAAGGCCAGCCCGAGAGCTCTCAGTTCCCTGGAGGCGAGAAGGAGTACCCTTCTTAACATGACTTCTCTACCAAGTCCCCGATACACACCATCGGAAAGTGGAACTCCCACTCAAGCCAACATGGCAGGACGACGGAGTTCTATATTGATTGTTCGAAATCGTCGAGGACATACCGAGGAACCAGAGGAAAAGGAGGATATACGAATTCGCGCCCCTTCGAGGGCTTTCACGGAAATTGGTCGCTTCAAGAATCTCTCACCAAGAGAACCTGCTCAACAGGTGGAAATGCCGGAAAGGTCACCAACCGTCCAATCTTCCCTACCCATCAGAAGACATATGGCAACATCAAGTCTCACAAATCCTACGCCAACTCCAACGAGTGCCCCTCTTAGCCGAAAATACCTTGATCGACCAACGACGGATTCGAATGGTCCCATCGGAAGATTAGCGGAGCAACGAAAAGCGGGATTTGGCGTTGGAAGAGCCAACAGTCTTATTATCAATCGACGCATGCGACCATCAAGCACCAATGACTCATCCATGCTTCGTCAATATCAATGAAAGCGCGATGCAGAAAACTACACTTGTACCAACAAAATAACATTATTGGAGTTTGGGAAAATGTCAATCTGTTGGATTGACATAGGAATTGTCTTTTTTCTTGTTTTTGTGTACGGCTCGGATTTTGCTACGCACGGTACTTACAGGAAAAAGGAGCATTTTCGAGATACCCCCCACAAACCTCTTCAAAACATGGCGCCAAGGCGAACGCATGCGAAGAAATAAAAGGGAAATGTGGATTTTTATTTTTTTTACTTTGGTTTGACGGCTTTAAGGAGCACATGTAGGATGAGTAGTGTGCGAGAAAGAGAGAGAGAGAGAGAAAGGTAGAAAGACGGGTATGATGGAATAGAATAACGGCAAAAGGAGCGGTTCTGATCCTGAATGTTGAGAGCTCTAACGAATACTGCCTTTTTACAAGATACTCTTCTTTGTTTTTTTGTTTTTTTGTTTTCACGGGGATGGATTCTTTGTTTTTCTTTCTCCTTACTTTGCCACCAAAGCGTTCCATTTGTCCTTTTATTCGACCATGTTTATATATATTGCCTATTGCTCTACTTCCATTCTTTGGGTAGATATATAGGGGGCTCTCTTCTTTGTGTTCTACTGGTGGGTTGTTGCGTTGCGTTGCGTTACTCATGGATATTTGAAGGGTGTTGTGGTTTTTGTTTGGCGAACGTTTTTACCTTTTGAAGCTTTTGAAGGGGTTTGGAGGGAAAAGCGTGTCTTGTCTGTCCGTCTGGACTATGCGGATTCCTTGATGTTGATTGATTGGTGGAGGCGTTCGTTGTTGTGGTGTTTTAAGCTTATAAGAGTGGATGTATAAGGATACAGTACTCGGTACATACTTCGTTTTTTTAGTTTATAAATAATTTTCTTCTTCTACTTCTTCAATCTGTTACCTGTGGCTTTGGGTGTTTTCCTGTGATGCAAGTGCTTGTGGTGAGGACTGTATAAGTCGATTTTGTGGAGACTTGAAAGGTGGGTTTAGATGCTTCTGTGTTTATCTTTCCACTGGACGCTCGCTGGTATCCAAGATGCCATTACCTTGCAAGACCTGTAAACTTATGTTCTTGATGCTGGTGGGTTTTGGTTTCTCGCTCGCTTATTGGGCGTTGCATGTATGAGACTTTGAAGCGGTGTTGTGCTGATTTGAATAAGTAGCAAGTGGTTCTTGAAGTGAAGATAACCTTGGCTTTCCACAGCAACAGCCTCATGATTCAGTGATATCATACCTGTCTCTTCCAAACTGCTTCGCTTACATAGATGGTCTGGCTTGTGATTCCTTGTGGTTCTAGGGGTATGGAAGGGTGGTATGTGCTTACTGCCCTGCGGTTAGACTAAGATTCAAGGTCTGGACGAAGTGGTTTGGATATTAGAGAGGTTCCATGAAGGGTTTCCATATTCTTTTGAGAGAGAGCGATTTCGGTTAGTTAGTACCTACTCTTTAATATTAGTTGTTACTTTCAACTTTATGTTTCATATAGCATGTGTGGATATCTTGTTAGAAATATTGATTTCTGAATCTTGGGAGGGTATAATAGTATTGCATCCTACTTGATTTTTGAAGAGAGTAGGGTGAAAGCTGTAATAATCAGGTATATGGGTATCAAGGGCCCAACTAAACTCCAATCCCAAACACCATCCAATACTCAATCCATTACTTCTCAACCAAACAAAAAACCACCTATTCTCTTATCCTCTCTCTCTCCCATTCAAAATATATATTCCTTCATCTAGGTATTCTCATCTCAAGAAAAATATATCATCCCCACAATTCCTCTCACACTCCGGCCACTCACCCCCCCTCAAACAAAAATCCTCAACGTTCTTCCGCCACCCACCCCCAATCCCCGTCTCCAGGACCCTCGCATCCCTCCAATCATCCTGATAAATCGGCCAGAAATTCCAGAGACCCGATTTGGAGCCCTGCGTTCCCGTTCCTGTTCCCTGCGTTCCATCCATTCCTGAGGGCTGTCGTAGAACACCTGCTAACTCGAATTTCTCAAGGTTACAAAGATGGGGTTTTAGACTTGTGAGGAAGGAACGCCAGGTTGGGTGCTCGGGAGAAAGTGTTGTGTTGTGGATGCGGAGGTTTCTTAGGCGGGGGTGCGAGACGAGGAAGGGTGTTAGGGTGGTTGTTGAGAGGACGAGGGAGGTTAGGGTTAGGGTTCGGAGGTGCGGGAGAGGTGGGAGGAAGGTTAGGGGTGTGTGGGTTTTTGGGGGGAAGTTTAGGGTTAGGGTTGTGAGTTTGGGTGTTTGGGAGAGGAGCGTTTTAAGGTGGGTGAGTTCGGTGGGTGAGGGGAGGTCTTTGAAAGTCAAACGGAGAGTTTGGATGTTGGCGAGATGGGGAGAGATCGAATTGATGGTTGTTGAAGTGAGAATTTCTAAGGGCAGAAAATGGTGCTCGAAATGAGTTATTGAGAGCCCTGCTTCGGAGGCTGTTTGAAGGAGATCCTGGATTTGAGAGCGTTTTGAAGGGTCTAGAGATACGAGTTCGTTTGCGTCTCTTTCCCATAGATCTCTTAGAATCTCATTTTGAAATGGATTCTTGTACACAATCTTGATGCTGTTGACCAGTGGTACTGATTCCAAAGCTTTCAGAATTAATAACCGTTTCTCGTCAAACCACTCAGCTTTGAGTTCCTCGTGTTCTGCTAAAACTGCATACAGCTCGTCATAAGCTCCCTGTTCCTCAACCGTGCTGACATTTCCTGTCGATTTCAGATATCTCGGATCAGCGTACCGATAAGCGAGTTTCTTATGAAGATTTTGTGGAAGCCAGTCCGTGACTTGAAACGTGATTTCCCTCGTGGATTTAGCGAGTTGATGCGAGACGTTTGAACTTCTGCTGGTATCGATAAGTCGGAGGATATCTTTTGTAAATGAGCGAACGTGGTAACTGGGAGGAAAGAGGAATTCTATTCCCACTGTTGACCAGGACTTGGAAACTAGACGGAGTGCTTTTGTGGTTGGTAGGTTGAGATAGTCGAATATCATTCGCCTGATTTCGTAAGGGAGGTTGTCGCCAGTCATTTTGATGTCATGTAGTTTTGAGATAGTATATGTATTTTTCTTGTTTTGTGAAAAATAGCTTGAAATTTGTAATTATCTGAAATGAAGATGAATTTGTGATGAGATTGGTCCAACAATTGCGGATGTAATAGATTTCTTCAGGTCATAGAATCCCTCGTTGGATTTGAGATTTCTGGGAACACCTGACAGCTTTATTGAAAACTGAGTTCTATCCACCTTGTTCCATTCTCCTTCTCTTCTTGCACGGATTCTCTTCTTTTCCGTGTAACAGGTTTCCTGTCGACTCTCGAGTCAGATCCTTGTATGATGATATACAACTGGGTTGCCGTCGAAACCCGACTTTTTCAGAAATGTATGAAAATGACAATAGTCAAAAGCGTCCTATACCAATGATATAATTTAGCTGGCAGCAATTGATCAACCAAAAGATGGGCGTCCCCAGGTATATCTCCCGCCATGATTGTCCATACCCAACGTGGAATACGGGTAATCCGAACGGTACTACTCAGGCCGGTGAGACAGGTGGATGGATGGATCAAGCCTTACCTAAGTCTCGATTGCGGGGCCAACATAGCGATGCATGACTTCAGACGAAGACAATCCCATCAAGTTGGACCCTGGTCCATACAAAGCTGAACATCAGTCTGGAGTTGAGGCTCGGACCCGGGGCTCTGGGTGCGGTTCTGGGTACTAGAGTACGAGTTTGGTGAATCCATTCAAGTCATGTTTCTTGCGAGGACAACTGTGCAAGCTGGGGTGACTCAAATCTCACCTAAAGCGTCAGTAAATTTAAATGACGGGACAGTTTCTTCCTTGATTATATTTAGACATGAAACTCGCCTACTTAATAGATTTTGACTCGAAAAAGAGACTATTCCCCCAGAAACAAGTGATTATTTTAAATACCTAAAATAACGAGTTTCTAACTTCGAGGGTGGGCTAAGCGTCAGCGTCAGCGTCAGCGACCGACCGACCGACTCAGTCTATCAGGTCGCCCTCGCCCTCCTTACATAAGCCTCGAGGGGCTTCCAAAGGCTCCAACCAAAGGATAAGGTTTTCGACGCCCACGAATCTGTTTTCCAGAAGAACTCAAACCATCCACCAGGTTAAGATTGAATTACCGTCCACGGGGATTCATATGCTAATTCTAAAACGCTTCATTCCGCGCCCACAATTGCGAAGAGCATCAAAACTCACTTGCGCCTGTCAAGCGCCCCTTCAGTCCCGAAACATGACCTCGAGAGTCACAGAAGATCTCGGTGGGTTGCCGGAAGGGATGGACGTTGACGAACGCTTCCATGCGAACGCACGTGGCGGGGGAGGCCCAAGAGGAAACGGTCGTGGAAGAGGGAGGGGTGGTCGAGGCGGTGGGGGAAGAGGGGGGAGAGGGATGAATCGTGAGGTGGAGGTCTCGAAGTCCTTGTCCAAGCTTTTGCGTCATCATGCTGAAGAGGCCGGTGTCAAGTTGGATAATGAGGGGTTCGCTAGATTGGACCAAGTGGTGAGTTCTTTCTGATCTACTTCAGAAGCCTAGGAACACTTATATCAACCCCCATCCAGTTCCCACTGCCTGCAGTAAAAGCTGCAGGTGCTCTGAAATTTATATATTGTTTGGTCTCGTGATATTCACATGACTATTCATGACTTATTTCTATCTCTCCTTCCTAATTTTCTTATTTCCAACAAGGGGTCTCACTAACAAAATACCTAGCTCTCATGGCCCCGCCTAAAATCCCTCCAAGTTACTTTCCCAGAGATCCTCACCGCAGTAAACGACAATGCCAAAAACCGTTTCTCCATGAAACTAAACCCAGCTCTCTCTCCTCCCCCGGAAGCAACTTCCACAGAACTAAGTGACTGGGTAATCCGCGCCAATCAAGGTCACAGTATTCCAATCAATCCCGCGGCTCTTCTAAAACCTTTAACCCTCGCCTCCGAAGATATACCTGAAGTAGTCATTCATGGGACCTATTTTGCATTCTATCAAGCGATTCTGGAATCCGGTGGCTTGAAGGCAATGGGTAGGACTCATATTCACTTTAGTACTGGTCTTCCGGACGACGAGGTAAAAGTTATAAGTGGGATGAGAGGAGATGCTGAGTTGTTGATTTATGTTGATATCAAGAAATCTCTGGAGGATGGAAAGACGCCGTGGTGGATTAGTGAGAATGGGGTCGTGTTGACGGAGGGAGATGAGAATGATGTGCTAAGTACCAAATACTGGAAGAAGGTTGTTGGACGAAAGGAGACAGAATGCGGTGTTCTTTGGCAAGATGGGGAGAAGGTTCAGGATCTGCCTGAGGGGCTGAAGAATCGGAAAGCACCCTTTGGAAAGGGACGTCTGCCGAAGAGTAGAGGCCATCAGGAGAGAGGTAGAGGTAGAGGTAGATATAACCGAGGCCGTGCAAGAGGTGCTGGCGATTATAATCCCCTTGGCACAGAAAGCGTAATAGACACGCAGTAACTGCGAACAAATAGAAGCGAAATTTTGTGTGCACGAGTCTAGCATATTCCAACATGAGACGCGACCCATCTGTAATAACATCAACATACACTTGAAAAGTCAACAAAGACTCTGGATTGATGATAAGAGGGTAATTTCATTTTTCTCTAAGACCTTCGTCTCACACATACAAAACATTGTAGTACCCGTACCCATACGTCACCTTCCATATCCAAGTTCGCCCACATTATCTTAACCCTAACTCACTCCGCAGTTATTCAAAACTCTCCGTGGCATGAGACTTGGTTCCAGTTTTCGTGGCCTTCGCGGCCAACACTGCCATATCCTCGTGAACAGAATCCATTGATTCTCTCTTTCTTTTCTTCTCTTCGGCCTCCAGCTGCTCCATTCTGTGTTTCTCTATCGATTTTAAGAAACTGACAAGTTCCTGTGCAATTGCCTCCTTTGCTTTCTTCTGTCCATAGATACCCTTCACGACACCAACCGGACCATCGATCCGGGGATCTCCGGCGAAATGCGCGTAACCGTCCCACATTCCAGCATTATCGACGACCTTAGTCATCTCATATCTTGGAACATCAAATCCAAGCCGATTGCAAAGATCAGGAACCTGGCTAGTATATTTTATTTTGTTGGGGGTGGAAGATGCAGGAGCAGATTGTTGTTGTGGCGCCGGTAGTTGGGATTTGGACGCTTTGGTTTGTTTGGGTTGTGGCTGAGGAGCTTTGGGAAATTTTGGGGTTGTGGAATTGGGCATGAAGCCATTTCCAACCAACCAGTCGATGGCTCGTTTAGAGGCGTAATGTTTGGCAGCTTTCTTGTTTGCGAAAGATATGAAATTCGGCTTTCCTCCAAATTTTATTGGGGTCTCCCGAATTTCCACTGCGCATGAGAAGCGTGGTGGATTCCCTGGTAGCGTCTCTTCAGTGTAAGTCAAGCCTGTTCCCGTTGCGGCTGGGCGAACACTTCGATATTCTATGAAATGATATTAGTCTTCTGAAATGACTCTGATATCCCAAAAATGACCTACCGTTTAGTTTTCCGATCCAATTAATGTCACCCATATCTTTAATCGCAATTACTTCCTCGTCGAGAACCTCTTGATCAATGAATCTTTTCTGCTTTTTGGCGGGTGTTTTTTGAACTTTAGATGAGGTCGCCTCATCTCCTTCCCTCATAAAATCGTCCATGGATTGTTGTTGAGCCTTTTCAGGTAGTTGCGACCGTTCCTCCATCGTGACAGAACAGGTTACTCAACCCTCACGCCAAGAGATATTATCCGTATTAATGCTCACGCTCCGCACGAGGTCCTAGGTAAGGGGAGATAGATGGATCAACAATTATCCTGAAGAACCAGTGAGCGTTGTGGTGGTATGGATTTGGTTGTTCTTTTGATGGATGTTTGCAGGTAGACAGTTCTAGGTTGGGAGAGCGCAACAACCTAGACCAGGTAGTAGGCTGTCACGTGGATGCTGGAACATTCCATTGGATTGCATGGATGGATTGAAACTATTCACTATCAGCCTTTTTTCCATCTATTTTGATCTTTTCATTGGAAAATTCTCCTGTTTACGTTGCTTGACTTTCAACTCCTTTAACAAACAACCAAATCTCTTTAAAATTTTCATAACATATATGAAATTTTGTGCACTTAGAAACAATGCCTGTTAGATTAAGCATTTTATTCATCCATAAGTGGTTTCCAACATTATACTAGAGGTCATTCTCTCAAGAGAATATTGAAAAGTAATGACAAGTTATAATTGAACTGTTGGTCCAAAGATGCCAGTATAAGATTGAATTATCCTAGCGTGTTACTTGGGATTATAGTGTAGTGCTAATCATTTCTCCAAGGTCACCGTACTGCACTTTCTTCTAATGTCCCAGACTAGAAGTTTTACGAAGACTCCTAAGTTTGAGGACTACCAATATAAACAATCTGAATGACAAACTGATGGACACATCAGTATCTCAGTCACCTTGACACAGGATTGTGCCAGAACACTGACAATGTTGCCAGATACTAATCTCAGATTTCTCTTGTCGCCTCTTTCTGGAAAGAGAGAATGTCTAATAATTTGTTAAGAATCTTCTTGCCAACTCTAACAATGATCAACTGGTAGTTTCCGTATCCTTGAACAAACCCAGCACAGCTTAAACACCTGCAGCGAACCAAAAAAAAAAAAAAAAAAAAAAAAGCCCTCCTTTTACACCTAACAAAAAAGTTCTACTAAGTTGACAAGAGATAAGAATCTTTCTGCTGTCAAGCTAGGAGTGTCACTTTGTCTGGATATGGTCAAGACACTGAAACCATACTATCTTGGTTCATCACATTTGCGCAATTGAGAAAGTACATAAAAACAACTATGGAGAAAATAGATTTGTGTGTAGTTGAACCATGGTAGAAAGCCCTCTTTCAGATGATACTGATGAAAGCCGCTACCATGGTTGAGTGGGTTCTTGATTTTCTCATTGAAAATCCAGGACCTCATCTAATCCACAGAACTTTTGCTTTGGGTATCATATTATAACGTTCACACTGAGGCTTCCCTTGAACACTCAAAACAACAAGGGCCTTGCTGGTTTCAATCTTCAAAAAAACCGCCATCACTGTTATCATCATCCTCGTTGGTCCTCTTGACGCTGAGAGATGCCCCAAAAAGCTCATTATTTTCAGATCCCCGGGTATGGTTCTTCTTTCTACCAACAACATCTTGTGCGCGGTTTTGACTTCTTCTTTCGCGACGATTGAGCCCTGAGGTGTCTGGTACAGTGGCAATTTTTGGTTTGGGTTTTAATTTCGCCGGTTGAGATGTGATCGGTTTCGGCTTTTGAGTCAAGATGGCGCTTGGCCTATTTCGCAATCGAGTAAGGGTACCCTCTTCCATACATTTCTCGACTTCCGCCCACATTGTAGGCTTTGCTGGTGGGTCTGAATCCTCCAAGCTATCTTCTTCCTCCGTTCCTGGTTTCTTCTGTGCATAGAGACTGATGTATCTTTCACTTAGAGGTGAGTATTGCGTGTAATTCAGGTCCACTTCCGCGATGTGCATCTTGTTTTTTAGCATTTCGACCTCCTCTTCTGACGTAGTTTCCAGTAACTGCTTGCGGAGTTTTTTCAAAATTCTAGTCGCCTTTTTACGTTCTGCAGAGAATTGTTAGCATGGAATGGAAAAGACTAGATAAATGAACATACCAAAAAACCTAACCATATGGTATTGTTTAATCATTTTCTGTCGGATTTTCTCTGCCTCGGCGGCCTCCAATTCCTGAACATATGCCTTGAGGGCCCGCTCGTCGTCCATTCTCACAGTTGCTGGCAGATCGGCTGCGCGTTCTAGTCTTCTGGATACATCGCGAATTCGTTTCTTGATCGCATTCACACTCGATGCATGCGCTTGCTTCCTGTGTGCTGGAGGCTCGAATCGGCGGGGCTTTTTGGAAGGCTTCGGTCTGCTCCCTGGAACTTGGAACTGACGAGATTCATGGACAGTTTCCTGAGGCTCCGACTCTTCATGTTTTCGCTTGCCTGCCATTGTGTTGCTCCGCTGGTGCTGCTTTGCTGTAACTTTCTGGTTTTGTCGTGGTTTGGTGATGTGTAAAGGTACCTAAGTAGAGCTTGTACATCCTTTTTTTTGGCAGCCTGACCACCTTCAGAGATTCTGGCAGAAAAAGAACCATGTCATGTCACGTGTTGACAGGGTGCCAATGGAAAAAGCCTCAGGCCGGCCAAACTACGGTAAAACCTCATCTGCCTGCTCCTTCCCCCACAACTCTCCACTCTTCTCAACACCAGTCTCAGTCCGGCCAAACTCCGGGAAAACCTCATCTGCCCCGCAACTCTCCATCTCAGCACCAGTCTCAAAGCGGTTAAATAACCGAACCAGTCATCGCGATCGCAGCCATGGCAGCCACTGCAGCCCACAGGCGTCTTGAAGATGCTCTTACTCCCATGTAAGTCAATCCATCCATCTTCAAAAGTCGCGTCCAGTTCTTGAATGCACATCCATTTTGTCAACCCCCCCACATGCGTTTGTTTTCGCATCACACATCAGACATCAGACATCAGACAGCTGTTGCGACTCCTACTTCAAAAGATCTTTGAATTGAAGGATGATGGTGCGCGAGAGCAATATCTGATATCGAGATCGTTGACTTGAATTGGCAATAACCTGGAATAGATCGAGAAGCACCACCCCCGCTACACCACCAATACCAACATCACCGCCATCGCCAACCCCACTACCAAAAGCTCTCAGACCTGCCAATCCTAGGCGGCAAAAAATGGAGAGCATTCAAGGCATTATTCGATGGTCCCCCATTCCATCACGGGACGAGTTTCTGGTATTGAACCTTTACACCCGAACCGTCGATCTCTACGAGGCCCAGGGCCACGCGCAACCAGGCAGGTTTGACTATGAGCTATGCTCCAAATACACTCAGGTTCCCCCTATCCTCACCTACGATTGGTCACCAACGGTCCAAGGACTTGTTGCTGTAGGCACAAATCATGGAGAGGTGCACTTACTACGTGTTGATGACGACTCAAACGCTTCCATCACTCTCCCTCTTAAATTGCAACGAGCTTGTCAATCAATTGCATTCAATACTACTGGCTTGCTTGCAGTCGGCCTTGATAGAATCCGAAATGACGCTTGTCTTCAAATTTGGGACATTAACCAGCGTCTTGGCAATTGGGATTCACAGCATCGTGGCTGGAGCAGCGTCCCCGCACCCACAATCACTATTGAGCCAAAAAAGAAACTCGAAGCAAGTGTTTCCATCACGAGTGTCCGATTCTTTGAGGACCAGCCTCAAACCTTAGTTGTCGGCGTCAAGAACCAGAGTGTACGGATTCACGATCTTCGAGGTAAGTTGACCATCGTCTGTATCAAGGGTACGGCGCTAACACGTACAGATCCAAACTCAAGTGTCATGCAATTTCAAACTCGATGTAACAACAATCTAGCGATTGACTTTGCAGACACCAATTACTTCGCGTCTTCGTCCTTAGATCAAGCAG
Source organism: Hymenoscyphus linearis (assembly GCA_900536425.1). Classification (NCBI taxonomy): domain Eukaryota; kingdom Fungi; phylum Ascomycota; class Leotiomycetes; order Helotiales; family Helotiaceae; genus Hymenoscyphus; species Hymenoscyphus linearis. Next base: position 137,092 of record UNPR01000020.1, on the reverse strand, counting down.
GGCTTGTCGTCTGGGACAAACGTGCATCGAGCCGTTCCACTGCTTCTCCAATGTACCTAGAAGCTATTGATCAAGAACCCGGTGTTACATGGGGATCAGCACTTACGTTGGACAATGTCATTCAAATGGAGAAAGGTGTACACATCAAGCAACTCCGATACTGCCGCGAACATCGAGGAATGCTCGGAGTTTTGTCCTCTGCTGGCCAATTACAAGTTCTCAAAACCAACCGTGAGTATGTCGAACCCGATTCTATCGATGAAGTCAAAGGTAGTCCCGAGCTACTTGAGGTTAAGAAGTCAATTGATCTGGAGTATGCCTATTTTGATTCCAATTATCCCCGAAAGGCAGAAGACCGCATAGTGTCATTCGATTGGCTCAATCTCGGCACTTCTCACTTAGACCCACGAGTCGTAGGACTGCGCGCCAACGGCAATTTTGAGATTCTGCAAACGCCTGCTGCCAGTGCCGGCCAGCTCTCTCAATTGATCCCTTGGGCAGCCCCTCGCAAACGTAAGTCTCACCCCAGATCTTTCAGTCATTATTTACGTGCTTACAAATGTTTAGCCGACGACCCTTACATGACTTTAATGCGCTTTGCAGATCCAGAAGATGCCGAACTAATTCTCGGTCCTCTGTACGCTACTGAAGCAAAATCAGATATTCCTGTATTTGGACCAAATGGTTTTGATAATCCCGAGACTAAGAAGAAACTAAATGCCGCTATCAAAGCAGCCATTCATTCAGGAGAGGACCCAGTGGTCAACCTATTGTGCCAACATGGCTCCGAAAATCAGGAAACTGCAGCCGTCGGTACTACTAAGCCCCTGGCTGAGAAAATTTCAAACCTCGCCATCAAAGACAAGGTTGATAAGGGCAAGAGTAAGGCTGAGCCTGAAGTCAAATCCTACGGAAGTATGACGAGCCGAGAACTACATGATCGACTCCACTATTCAACTCAGAGTTGTATTCCTGCCCCCAAGCATGTCCAAGATCGATACGATAACAAGATGGTACGTCGGGCCGTTGCTGGTTATTTGTTCGACCCAGAGACGAATATCAAATTGATGCTCAACGATGATCCATGGCTTGTGAGAGTATGGTATTGGGTTTCATGTAAGTCCCTTTTCTTATTTTCCCCTCCGATATCACATTTTTCCTTATAGCTAATAAACCCCCTACCAGATGCCAAAGCACTCCGTGGCACGAGAACTGGGATGGTTTGTATTCCTCTTGATCTCGGATATATGGGCGTACACTCGATATGGATGAATAAGCTCGGTAAGTTTTTACTTTATCACTGAAGCGGGCACTGCTGATTTCGAAAAGGCGAGAATTCTAAATCACGTATGATTGGTGCCCCAAGCTACCCTGAGCCTGGAAAATGGGAGGCTTTGATTGCTGAAATGAACAAAAAAATGGGCATCCCAGCTTTTGAAGGGGTCGATACCAAAAAGCCGAATCACCGACAGTTATGCCTGGCTACCATTGCGCTGGTCAAAGACGCTCAAGATCTTCAGGTTGACATGGATACACTACTCAAACATGGTAGATATACCAATGCGGCGGCATGTGCACTATTCGAGGGAATGCCTGAGCGTGCTGTTGAATTGCTCAAGAAAGGCAGCAAAGCCTATCTCGTATTTATGGGAATGGCTCTTGATATCAAGTTAAAGAGTAATATGACCACAGGGCTCGATTCCACAGATTGGGCAACCGTTCTTGACAGCCATCCTGAGATTTCTAAGGATCCATACCTCCGAGCCATCTACGCATTCATTACAACAGGAGATTGGGCAGCTGTTGTTAACGAGGCGACACTTCCAATGGAAGATCGGGTCGGCGTGGCGTTACGTAAATTTGACGACGATAAGCTAACGGAATGGCTCGAGGCACAAATGGAAGAAGCAATCAGAGAAGGAGATATCGAAGGCATTGTCCTTTCTGGAATCACCGACGATTTTGTTGATATCTGTGCCAAATACATCGAGAAATTCGGCGACTATCAAACCCCAATCTTGTTATTGTCGCACTGTTACCCTCGATACATCAACGACATTCGGTGCCAAGCATGGAGAAATGAATACTGCGCCATGCTTCACCGCAATGAACAGCACATCTTGCGGGTCAAATTTGTGCAGCAAACGGGAAAGATGAGTGTCAACAGAGATGGGGTTCGGCTTATCAAGCCACCTCCTAGACAAGTCACGATTCGCTGTCTGAACTGTGACGCGATCGGTGCTGTTGACCTCAAGAATACCGGTGGTCCCTCTTCTGCTACCGCCGGCCCCTCGACAACCACCAACGATGGGCGGAACCCATTGATGGCAGCTGGCGTCAACGCTGGCCTCAGCTGCCCGAAATGCGGTGCCCATCTCCCACGGTGCGCCGTGTGCATGGAGCACGTTGGGGTCCCTCGCTCAGATAAACCTGAGCTCTCGAGTGACCCAATGGTGCGGCGTCAAGCCAACTACCCGCTGTGCTGTCTCAAGTGCAAACATATCTCGCACTTGGGACACGCACATGCGTGGTTTGCCAAGCACATGGAGTGTCCGGTGTCAGAGTGTGGTTGTCGTTGTGCCGCGGAGCAGAACTACAAGCAGTGAGGGGGACGGGGGGAAGGGAGGGGGAGGGAGTGGAGGAATTTGGGGGCAGGGGACGGGGGGCGTTTGTTTTTCTACGGCGCAATTTTCAAGAGATACCCTGGGTGTGTTTGTTTGAGTAGTTTTCGGGGGGAGAGGGGGGTAGATAGTACAATTTTACGTTGACATACCAGATTTGAGATTTAACTATTGCCGTGACCTCGCTTATCGTGTTGCTTTGCCTATAGTATTCACAAAACTTGTAGTATTTACTCTTGTAGTAAAGTAATTCACTTCATTTGATTGTACTACATGGTAAGGAATGGAATAATTGAGATGAATAGGAATACTTACGCGAATGCGTTTGAGAAATAACGAAATACTTCTCCAAGTACCTCTTCCCAGCTTTTAAAAACGTAATTTTGTTGTTTCTAGTCTATTAGCTAAATGGGGTTTTACTAGAGATGTTTGGATATACACTATTCTTTACACTCTCTTGTTAGGTTTCAAAGAAATATGGTGTATCGTATAGTCTAGAATAATCAAATTGATTACATTAGGAGATTAATTATTCAATAAATAGCTAAAACTCAATTACTTTACATTCAATTCTTTCATTTGGCTTTTTCTAATTTAGTATCTGTCTATCTGTCTCTGTTCCCCTCTGGTCACCTCTTTTTTGTTTCCCTTTTGTGTGATCTGGTTTTCATGTTTGTATTTGTTTATATACTTATCTCTAGTTAGTTTTCTCTTCCCCCTTCTTTTTTTTCAATTTTGAGATTTCTTAGAAAAGGAGAAGATGAATTCGGGGTCTTTGGGATATATGAATGTTTTTCTTGGTGTTAGAGGAAGTGAAATTCTTAATTGGATGGATGGCTTGAAGAATGTAATGTAATGTTGCGAATATTATCTTTTCTTCTGAACGCAACTTCTATTGTGTGTTTACCAAGTATATAGCTACAGTACATTATAACTCTCTTGTTCTATATCACCTAGTAATACAAATCAAGAATTCGTTGAATGTTAAAAAGATGATTTGAATGGAGTGTATAGGGATCTTTTTACTTCGCTAGCTTGTATTGGGATGAAATTTATGAAGACTTGTAAGGAGTTGTGAAGTAATTCCCGTCTCGGGAACTTGTCCTTTTACCAGACAGCTTTGTTTGATAGTTGCTCTCTGAGATGATGATATTGGTACTTTTAAAGGTATGTGAAATTCAGGTGAGTAGAGTAGGAGTTGTATTTAGTTATTTGTTTCAATGATGGCTTTCTTAACTGTAAATGTTGGTCCGTAGTCATTCGCATGCTTGATGCAAGAACCTATGGTACTACTATCTGTAGTCACTAAGTCCAAATTGCATGCCGAAGCAAGTGTTGCTAGATAGGTGGCCTCGTACTTATAGATACTATAGTAAGGCGTGAGTCACGTGCTATCGATTTTATAGCCTTCGTTATTATATAGCGACAGTAAACATCCATGATTATTACTGATCTAAGTCTCTTGTTGAAATTTAATAATAAGTATACCTTGGAGAATTTGAATAACGTAAAGTGAGCTCCTATATGTGGCAGTAAAAAGGTCTTCTAGCTAAGCAATCAATGATTGCTCTGCGTACATCTTGAAGTTATGAAGCTACCTAAAATGAACAGCTTGAATATAGCACATTTCCAGGTTAACGAAGAGCCAAAAAACTAAGATTCCTAAGCCAAACTGATCGCATGAATATTTAAATTGCACCTCAAAGTATGATTCTTTAACCGCCGATATCGAAATGACATGTCTCTTCTCCCCTTCCCTAAGGTTAACACCGAGTCCCATTTCCTAAGAAAGACCCAGACCCAGACCGCAGTATCCTTATGACTTGTCACCCCACGTGCGCCTCCTCCAACCCACCAAAAATAAACAGGTACCTGGCATTCCCAAGCATCTCCTTACGAAAAAGAAGCTTTCTTCTCCACCCTTCCATCCGATTTCCAGAACACAGCCCCAGGAAAATCCCACTCGGACGAACCTCGGGACCTACATGAACACGTCATTCCGATGCAACCAGAGAGAGGCAGGAGCAAGCAAAGCAAGCAGAGTTTCTTCGGACAAGGATACCTCTTGCCGCTTGCGTAACTCTAGATCTTGCCATCCATCCCGGAGTTTAATTAGCGATAATGACGTTGGAAGGCGCGTGTGAGGTTGGATGTTTCCGAGCTTGGATAAATAACTTGGGAAGCCCGTCGTGGAGGTACTTGAGTAACAGAATAAACTATCAGTTGTGACAGACCAACGTACCAACTACATTCCATCTATATCAATACAATCAATCAACATCCCAAGACCCAACATCAAATCACAAAATGCCAGCTTCATCAAACGTGAGTCCCAACAACTCCCCCTCCTCTACTTTATTTAAATCAAATCCTCTCACCACATCTTCTCCGTACTCGTACTAAAAATCTACCAATAGGCCGACGTGTGTCTCTACCTCCTCGCCATCTTCATCCCTCCCATCCCAGTATTCCTCAAATCCGGATGCGGAGCCGACTTCCTGATCAACATCTGTCTCTCGATCCTCGGTTGGATCCCCGGTGTCATTCGTATGTCTTTCCCCTCACCCCTCACCTTCCCTCTTCTCTCCGTCATACAATGTACAATATACAATACTAACACAAAACCTGGAATAGATGCCTGGTACGTGATCAGTAAACACGATCCAGCAAAAGTCGGCGTCAGAACAACTGTAGTCTAAACGCCTTGACCGTGCCCTTCCACGATTCACGGCAGATGTACAGTAGATACTCAGTGCAAGGAAATGCGTGGAAGGGCAGGATGGCAGGGTGACGTATGGGATGGGGGAGTTTGCATGTTATTTGGAAATGGAAATACCCGGGTTTGCGGGATTGGGGGCGTTTTTTGGGGGAATGGAACAAGGATAGGAAGGAGACTCTTCTATTTGTAGGGAAAGGAATATAAAATCCAATCTCCAGCGATACAATTTCTCGTTCTAAGTTGATATCGCTCGTGATACCCATATGATGATTTGCAGGAGATAGCCAGAGAAGCATGCAACATTCAGAACCAGAGTAGAATGATTTTTCTTCATCATATGTTACAATCTATGTACATTGTACGCCGCCCATTTTTTAATATCCCCCAAGATGTCATACAAGTCGCCGCTCGTCCCATATTCCGCCGGTCAGTTCATAAGACCAGCAATTCATACAAAGATTAGAAAAACGGCGTTCTCTCTAATAACACATTAAATGGAGCAAGAAAATCTAGATTTATTTCTTATGTCTATCGGCCTGCGCCTTGTCATAAGCAGCAATCAACTCCTTTCTAAAGCATGGGTTAGCATCTATCATGTCTTCAAGAGGAATTGTACTTACTGTAATTGACCAGGAGCAGGACTGTAATGACTGAACTCCATTCCAAACTCTCCCTTACCCTGTGTCGCAGCTCTCAACTGCGAACTAAAGCCAAACATAGCATTCAAACTACAATCCGCGGTCAGAGTAAAATCCTCTGGACCAATTTCAGTATCGTTAATGATGGCATTTCGCTTGTTAAGTAATCCAACAATGTTTCCTTGGAACTCGTTTGGTGCAGTGATGGTGGTTTTCATGAGTGGTTCCAGAACTTGTGGTTTACAATCTTTGAAAGCTTTGCGGAAAGCTTGTTGAGTTGCGGTTTTGAATGCCATTTCGGAAGAATCTGTCATGTGGGTAGCTCCATCGTTGACTACCATCAATGCTCCAAGTACGGGGTGACCAATAAGCGGTCCTTTCTCGCAAGAAGCCAGGAATCCCTTTTCACATGCGAACAAGTACTTCTCGGATACGGATCCACCAGTAACTTCTTCTGTGAATTTGGGAGCAGCGTACCCGTTTGGTCCAGAGGGGATGGGCTCCATGTATCCAACCACGCGCGCGAAATCACCAGCTCCTCCGGTTTGTTTCTTGAGAGTGTGATCGAATTTGGTGCCTTGGGTGATGGTTTCTCTGTAGGCAACCTGGGGTTTACCTGTCTCGACCTCAACCTTGTATTCTCGTTTCATACGTTCAACATAAATATCGAGATGGAGTTCTCCCATTCCTGAGATAATTGTCTGTTGGCTCTCTGCGTCGACATGGACTCTGAATGTAGGATCCTCCCTTTGGAAACGAGCCATAGCTTTACTGAAATTCGAGCCATCCTTGCTGGTTTTTGGCTTGATTGACAGCGAAATGACAGGATCAGGAACGAACATGGAAGTCATGGAGTATGGGAGAGTTCCATCTGTGAAGGTGTCTCCTGATGCACAGTCAACACCAAACACGGCACAGATTTCTCCGGCTCCGATTTCTGGAACTTCCTCCATTTCATTAGAATGCATTCGCACAATGCGGGGAATCTTGACTCTCTTGTCGTTTCTGGCGTTGTAGACGTTCATTCCTTTTCTCATTGAACCTTGGTAAACCCGGATATAAGTCAATTGTCCGTAATTACTTTCTTCAAGTTTGAAAGCCAAGCCAACAAATGGAAGGGAGTTGTAGGAAACAAGCTTGACTTGCTTTTCGTCCTGGACCTTGTCCAACGCCAAATTTTCCACTTCAGCAGGATTTGGGAGGTAATCGCAGACAGCATCGAGCATGGGTTGAACAGATTTATCTGCCAAAGCACTTCCCATCAATACTGGAGTGAACTTGAGAGCAATGGTGGCTCTTCGGATAGCTGCCTTGATCTGTAATGGAGTTGGAATCTTCTCGTCCAAGAATATCTCCGCAATCTCATCATCGACATCAGCTAATGTTTCAATCAACATTGCCCTCCTCTTCTCGACTAGATCCTTCAGTTCTGGTGGAATTTCGTTAGTCCTTCTGATCGTCTCTCCTCGTGGTCCATCGTTATAAATAGCTTGCATGTCAATCAAGTCCACAACACCATTGAAAGTATCTTCTGAACCAATTGGAACCTGTAAGGCTGCAGCTGGGAGTCGGAGTTTCTGGTTGATTTGGTCTACTGCCTTGAAAGGATTGGCGCCCATTCGGTCCATCTTGTTGATAAAACTAATACGAGGGACATTGTATCTTCGCATCTGTCTGTCCACCGTGATGGTCTGACTTTGGACTCCACTGACTGCGCATAGAATCATGACGGCTCCATCCAGCACCCGCAAAGCTCTCTCGACCTCGATGGTAAAATCAATATGTCCAGGTGTGTCGATCAAGTTGATATGGTATTTCTCCTCTTTTCCATTCTCCACCTTTTTCCAATCGCAGAAAGTGGCGGCAGACTGAATTGTGATTCCCTTTTCTCTTTCCAACTCCATTGAGTCCATCTTTGCACCAACTGCATCTCTTCCTCTAACTTCGTGGATTGCATTGATTCGGCCGGTATAAAATAGAACTCTTTCTGTGGCAGTTGTCTTTCCACTATCGATATGCGCTGCAATACCGATATTCCTAATTTTGTCTAGTCTCCCCCTTTCCACCTTGTCCATACCTTGTAAGATATTGTCTTGTGTAAGAGTTGACGGATCCGAGGCTGCTTGTTTAAGACTGGGCGCACATAGTGTTAGTATAATTTCTTTCGATAAATAGAAGCTGGGGCCCAATGCGCCAGGTTGTCAAAATATACATCCTAACTCCCCTCAACAATTCAAGGCGAATACTATTAGAAAGGAAAATACTCACACAGCCTCTGCAGCGCCAGCACGTATACATCTCGTCTCGGAGAAGAATCTCTGAGCTCCCTTTCCTCTTGCCCCCAAAGTAACACCAGCACCAAGAGCCCGATTCGATGCGTTTAAGCACAAAAAACGAGGTCTCCCAGCGCTGCGTAGGGCCCCAATTGATGCCTCTGCCGAAGCAACAGCTCTGACAGTTCTGAACATCCTGATGGTTGTGGAATAAACTTGTATGAAAGCCAAACCCCGGGTCTCAACTTTTTTTGCCCAGCCGATCCCTGACCCCACGTGAATTCGTGTCGCGTTCCCCTCCTGCAACGCCAATTACTGTATGTACATAAGCATAGCAGTACGTCCGTAACTTCTTCAGGCTTCACTACAACGATGCGCCGACCTTCGAATACACTCTCTGTATGGGCATTTTATTTGCCTGGTAGTTGCGACGACCATCGATGAGCATTGACGTCCGTCCGACATGACCTCGCCACCGCCAGAAGAAAAAAAGGTCACGAACGAGCATGATACCTTGAAGTATTCTCTTCTGGGGCCTTCTCTGACAAAGTCCGGTCAAGACAATGTAGATCAGCAAAAGGTCTCAGAAATAATATACAACGCGTCGAAAGGATCAAAGTACTTTGAGAACGAAAAATCAAGGTAAAAAGCGACGGTTTGTCCTCATACAAAACTTACTAACCTGACCGTCTTCCAGAGACAAGAATCTGACCCAGAAAATCGAGCGCATCCTCTCCAAGAAGAAACAACTCGAGAAACTAGACCTCGCAAGCGACCTTCGAAAGGCAGATGATTTTATCGCCGAACTCGAGCTTACCCGCGATTTATCCCAGACAATTGTCCACATCGACTGCGATGCTTTCTATGCGGCCGTCGAAGAGCTGGATCGTCCGGAGTTGAAGGACCTACCATTTTCAGTTGGGAAGGGAGTCCTTACAACCTGTAATTACCATGCTAGGAAATTTGGGTGCCGGAGTGGGATGGCCGGGTTCGTGGCGAAGAAGTTGTGTCCACAATTGATTCAAATACCGTTGAATTTTGACAAATATACTTCGAAGGCACAGGAAGTTCGTGAGATAATCGTGGACTACGATCCGAGATTTGAGAGTGCCAGTATTGATGAGGCATATTTGAACATCACGGAATATTGCCAGAAGAACGATATCTCCCCTGAAGAAGCTGTTGAGCAATTGAGAAGGGAAGTTCATGAAAAGACCAAAATCACCATATCGGGTGGAATTGCTGCGAATGCCAAATTGGCGAAGATATGTTCAAATCTGAATAAGCCTAACGGTCAGTTTATTCTTCCAAGCGAACGACCTGCGATCATGGCATTCATGCGAGATCTTCCTACCAGAAAGGTAAATGGTATTGGACGAGTCTTCGAGAGAGAACTAGATGCCATTGGTGTCAAAACGTGCGGAGATATCTACACCTACCGCCAATTCATCTCAAAGCTGTTTGGTGAGAAAGCATTTGCTTTTTTAATGCAATGTTACCTTGGTCTAGGTCGAACCTCAGTCCAGCCAGCGGAAGAATACGAGCGAAAGAGCGTTGGCACGGAAAGTACCTTTGGAGAAATGAGTGACCCTATTCAGCTTCGAGATAAGCTTCGCGCCACAGCCGAGGAATTGGAAAAGGATATGATTCGAACCCAATTCAAAGGCCGAACTTTGTGTCTGAAAATCAAACTCCATACTTACGAGGTCTTTACTCGTCAAACAATTCCCCCCAAAGCAGTCTACCTTGCCGACGACCTCTATAAATTCGCCCTCCCCATGCTCTCAAAGCTTGAATATGAATTCCCAGGTATGAAGCTAAGGCTCCTAGGATTGAGATGTACCCATCTCGCCAGTATGAAGAAACCAGATACCATGGCCTTTTTTGGCTTCAAGAAGCGTCCCTCAGCCGATTCTCCGGAATTGGGAGAAACAACGTCACCGCCACCCAAACGAAAAGCAGAACTCTTATCGAGTACTACTGAAGAAGAAGAGGAACAATGGCAAAAATGGCCTGATGAACTCCTATTTGAAGACGCGGAACGTCAAGAACGAGAAGACGAGTACGAAGAGTTGGAGTCCCTTAGTCAAGAAATTGACAAGAGACGCCATCACGGGAAAGAAATACTCCCGAATCCCACTCCCAAGAAAGTTTTGGAGGAGAAAGGGAGTAAGGAAGAGAGTCCTGAGGAGGAATGGTGGGATTGTCCGATTTGCAGTAGACCTCAGGCACAGGATGAGAGGACCTTTAATGAACATATTGATTTATGTCTGTCCAGACAGACTATCAGGGATGCGGTCCAAGAAAGTGCTGATCATGATAGAGCGAGGGAGGTGGCTAGAGAGGTAACACCTAGTAATAAAAGAAAGACTGGGAAGGATAAATCTGGAAAAGCAGGTGATCCTAAGCAGAGGCGTTTATTCTTTGGGTAATGAGTAGTTGATGACTATGTTTATGATTTGCTGCATTTTCAGGTTAGCATAGGGATTGGAGTACTTGAACAAGGTAATCAGCATTGGGCAAGGCATTTTGGGGGTCTATCAAAATATAAATATAAGATTCAAATTCAAATTCAGGGGTCATTTTTTCCAAATCAAATGGTCTTTAATTTTCCATGGTAGACAATAAAAAGCAAGAAAGGTATCATTCGCCTATCATCCCATCACCATCATCAAATCCCATACATTCAGACGACCACCATCACCACCACCACCTCAAAAAAAAAAAGACAGAGAGGAGAAAGAAAAAAGACCTTATCCATACTCCCGCGCAAAACTAAACTCCTTGTGTGATCATTCAATTTTTGGTATCTCAATCACTCGCGTCAACTCTTCACAAGCCCCCCCTTTTTGCGACTGAAGAAACTACAACTTAAGCACCCCCTTCTCTCTTGGCATATTCCTCATCCAGGCGTTCCCTGTAAAATTTATCCGCTGCACTCTCCTTTCTTGTCCGTGTCTGGGCTTGTGGGATCTTCTTGCAGGATTCCTTCTTTGACGAGGTCCGAGGGGTTGGGGCGGTGAGAGATCTTCACGTTGAGGGTGTCTACTTTCATTTGTTTCTCGAGTTCGCGTTGGGGACCTTGGAGGGAGGGGGCGGCGGTGGAGGAGGGGAGAATGTTACCTTTTAATTCAGTTAGTAGTTGTGTGGTGAGGGGGTGCGGGTTGCGGGTTGCGGCTTACGTTCGATGAGATCTTCTCGCACGGGACGGTGTTCTAAACCCCGCTTGAGGGAATCGGTTGCTCTTTGACGTTCGAGTTCCAAGGCGGCTGCTTGGAGAGCTCTATTTTGGGGTTAGTATGTTCGTACTTGTTGTACTCGTGAATCATGAGGCTATAGCTGTCCCGGTGGGAAGAAACGGGGCAGCTTCTCCATGCGTCGTCAAAGGGAGAGAGGGCGGAACTAACGGAGCTGCATTGATATCCAACAATATATGCCTATCCTTCAAGTCCTTGGGATCAGGTCGATGCGCCAGCTTCTTCTCAAGGGAATTTTGGCGAACATGTTTGGGTTCTTGAATAATGGAGGACTCGTCGACGAATTCGTTGGTAGTCATGATTGATTTTGCTTTCGGGTTTGGTTTGTAGGTTTGTAGGTTTGAGGTTCGAAGTAGGTGGTGTGGTTGTTATGTTTACTTTCCCTGGTTCCTTTGAGGCTGACGTGACCCCGCTCTCCACGCTCACATACCAGACAATGGCCAATTCGTCGGTCGCCGCAGTAACCCCATCGCAATTAGAGTCTTCTATTGAAACACTACAGAGTGAGTCATTATTGTTTCAAACTTGGTTGGGCCAATATTCAACAGATTAGTACCCCAACATTTATTTTGTGCTTTTACGATGGTAAAGTGGTTCGAGTCAGGGTGATGTGATTTAAGACTTAAGGGTGACGGCACAGCAAGTGCCCCGCAGCCGAAGGATGACATAACAATTGCTGCCATGCATATAAATTTGAAAAGTAGAGAAGTTACCCATTGCATAAATCTTCTTGCTTAAAGTCGCTTCCTACATTTGAATAAAAGTTAGGACCCTTGGTCTACTTTCATAAAGTTCTAGTTATGCGTACTCACTGATCAAAAATATGTGGCTGTGCAACTGTGGCTGGAGCGTCCTTGATATATAACTGTACTTGAGTATCTCATTCTGTCTACGAGTAAAGGTAGACTCAACATTTGTTGGGGACTGACGAGAGTTTCTCCGGCTTTGAGTGAAACGGAAAAGAGTATATCAAGTCTTCTAGTAAGATTACGGTACATGATTCAAAAGAGAAATAGATATCAGAGAAGACTTATTATTATGAAACAAACAAACAGCTGAACTTTTCTAGTTCACCCATTATACATTCGAGTGTCCTAACAATACGAATTAAAATTTCTAGTAAGTAAGATGAATCTTTCCTTGAAGCATGCACAGGCTGATATAAGAATAATCGACAGCATCAATTTGCCAAGTCAGAATCACAGCTTAAGCGAGCCACCATGGAAAATTGAAGGTTGTACATTACAATACGTTTATATTCCAATAGCTTCAGTTTTGCAAATTTGTTTCGTTGAATAGACAACTGAATTCTTGATCTAGCTTATGATGATATTAGACCTACTCAACCGAAAAGTATTTCTCAATAAACACTACCTACAGTCTCATTTCTGTCCTCTTTGATCCGAACCATACCTTTTATTCATACAACAATTCACTTTTTGGGACATCCAATTTTCTATCACTGATTTCTAACTGAAGCGAAAAGCTCGAGATAAGACTATATCAAAAGAAGACAAGAACTTAATTCCTTGATAGAATACTAAAAGTCTGCTTAAAGTTTTGAAAGTTATATATATCTTATAACTTCAAATGTTTTCCTTATCCTGACCTGCACCAACTACCCAGCTCACGTGACTAACATCCCGACCCGAGGTTTTCCCTATAGAAGCCCAAATAACACACCCAACGATCACCATTCAACAGAGCATCATGTTTCCGACAACTTGCCAAGTTTTAAGATGTACTGTACAGCCTTCGGTTATTACGGGAATGAATTCTGAAAGTCGGGATTCTAATAGAGGTTGTTTAGCACAGTCGAATAAAAGTGATCGCAGATCACTGAACGACGCTCTTACTATACTGCTGCTACACACACTTTCCTTGAGGAACGTTGACCAGAACAAGGAGGAAACTCTTATGGTTTTCGTCCATGGTGAGAGATTGGACCCTTATCATAAGGCTTGGATGTCATATCCCTTGATAGCCATGGCACTTAGGGCACTCGTAGCATTCGCACTTTTCGGACAAATCGATGACGGCGGGGTCATCATCGCCCTCTTCGGACTCATCGATGAGGGCGGACTCATCATCGCCCTCATCGATGAGTCCGCCCTTATTTATCTATGAGTCCGCCCTCATTGATGAGTCCGAAGAGGGCGATGATGACCCCGCCGTCATCGATTTGTCCGAAAAGTGCGAATGCTACGAGTGCCCTAAGTGCCATGGCTATTAGAGCATCATGTTCTGTTGAATGGCTTAAGGGCATAACGCGCCGATGACAAGGCAGGAAATTGTCAAGCCCGCGGCCTATCGGAGCAAAGTAATAAACCAGCCAGAAATGGTGTCTGCGTTTCCTTAATTATCTTTAGGGGTACAGTTTCGTGTACAAAGGTAATTAAGTTTTTGCCATTTTATTTTTTGGCATTGATTTTTTGGGGGGGGAGGGAGGTTGTGTGTAAGTTAGAGCGGGACAGGAGTGAAGTGGTGATTGGGTGGTTTGCGTATATGAGTTTGAAGTGAATCTCGGAGACGTGGTGAACCACCTGGGCACAATATCTTGATCAAAGTTTGAAATAAATCATAAAGAGATAGAACTTATATCTCGGGTAGTACCGTAGCCAAACAACATATTCATGTATTTAGCAAGATCGTTGACTCGTTAGATATACACAATCAGAGTAATCAACAACCCCACAAGAACTCGAGACAACCAACCTAGTAAGGTAGAACATCCGCTTCCATTTTCTCATCCACCAAAACGCCAGATGACATTCCTCTACTCGCGTACACCACACCACACCCAGTGTACAATGTCCCCCCACAAACCCACCACACCATCCCAGGATCTCAAAAATGGTTATGCATACCACATATCGCATATCGCATATTACATATCAATTTTACTTTACCAAACTCCCCCCTCCCAACAACGGCAAACCGGACTTAACATCCGAACCTTGTAATATTCCAAGGAAACTTGAAAACTTTTTATTTGAGGCGATCTTGCGCTTGATATTGACTGTATATGTATACGCATCCACCACACCACGATTCATAGAACAGGGATCCGGAGGTGGTTGGTTGGTGACACAACGTAATTCTGGAAGGTAAGGGAAGGCGAGGGGAAGATTACACTGCTCGTACTCGAGTACTGTACTACACTCTCCGCCAAAACCCGGAGACGACGAGGCAGTCTAAAAAAAGATTGAGATGTAGAGTTCGTGTAACCACCAACGTCCTCTCCTCGCAATGCCTTTCTAGTACATGTATATGTAGAGTTCGTGTAACCACCAACGTCCTCTCCTCGCAAGGCCTTTCTAGTACATGTATATGTTGGTTCGAATAATATACCTATTCTATCTTCATAAAACGCCGTGGAATTTCGTACAGTTCTCACTACCACCACCACCTCTCAAAAGCCACCCCTCATCTTGAATCCTCACACCACTTTTAGATGAACAGGAAACATATCCCCTTCCCACATAGATCCATAAGCAGACAAACCAACCACTACCACTTCCTTACATCCCTACTTCCTACCTCCCCAAGTCTCGGATCTAAGCCTCGCGTCACTTCCCGCCATCCCATCCAATACCGTCTCACTCCTCCCCTTCTTTTAAAAGGGGGGAAGGGTGGGGTAAGAGAGATAAAAACGCCACTTTTTATTTTGTACAACCGCACCACACCTTCAAACCACACCACACCACCACATTTTCACATCTTCACGCCTTCACATCTTCACGCCTTCACACCTTGACACCTTGACACCTTCAAACCAACCACCCCACACCAACTCCAGAAAAAAGAGCCTAAAGCAAGAATTCCTTAAAAAAGGCCTCCGATCTACATACAAATGCCTCTTAACCCGGATTTTAATTTCACGAATACGAGATATCGACTTACCTATTCACAACTGCTACCTTCGGTTAAAGTTGTCTTCAGCTCTCAATCTAACTATCTAAGGGAATAATTGATTTAAACCGGGTAAATTATCCATCCCCAAAAAACGCCTCGTCATGCAAGAGCTCTCTTCTAGAACTTATTCCTCCTTCTTTGCTTCTCCCGCATACATGCCTGCCCTACACCCCACATACCAACATATCTATTAATAACCGAGATATCTATATATATATAAAATATCGATCTAGATTATTTCCCTGTGAAATCCAAGGGGGAAAGTATAATATCTAACCATCTAACTATCTATCTATCTAACCATCGAGCTATCCTTGTAACATGTGAATGAGGGCTGTATATATGTAATGTAATGTAACATAATGTAACCTCTCTTCTAGAACCTATTCCTCCTTCTTTCTCCTCCTTCTTTCTCCCACACACATCACCCCCTCCCGCATACCCACCCTACATACCTGCCCTACATCCTACATATATCCTACATGCATACCAACCCTACATCTTTTCTAGAACTTATTCCTCCTTCTCCCCCTCCACCCTATATACCAACCCTACATACCAACCCTACATCTCTACACACCCGCATACATCTAACATCTTACATCTCTCCCTCCCACATACATACCTCCCTCCCACACACATCCCACATCCCACACACCCGCATACACACCAACATACCCCACACATCCCGCATACCAACCCTACCTCCCCTTATTCCTCCCCCCCCACATACCAACACCCCCGCATACAATAACCAAGCTATCTAAAAAAAAACCCCCCAAAAAACCCCCCAAAAAACCCCAACAATATAAATCCAGATTTCGATTTCCCCCAAGGCTCGTGAAACCCAAGTGTAACATCTAACCATCACCATCTAACCATCTAACCATCTAACCATCTAACCATCTAACCATCTAACCATCTAACCATCTAACCATCTAACCATCTAACCATCTAACCATCTAACCATCTAACCATCTAACCATCTATCTAACCATCTAACCATCTAACCATCTATCTAACCATCTATCTAACCATCTAACCATCTAACCATCTAACCATCTAACCATCTAACCATCTATCTAACCATCTATCTACCCATCTAACCATCACCATCAAGCCATAATCCATCCTCGTAGTACTGTATATAGTAATGACTGTATGTACGTACGTAAGTATGTAATTTATGTAATGTAATTTATGTAATACTCCCGTAATGTTGTGTTTCCTTACTTCGTTCGTTCGTTCGGTTCGGTTGGTTCATCAGTCCGAGTCGTTTCTATGGAAGACGCCGAGGTTAATTCAACGTTTGAAGTTTGAAGTTATGTCATGTCTTATTTTGTGTTTGTGTTTGTATTTGTATATATGATGTAATACTCATATTGTGTTTCCTTGGTTCGGTTGGTTCGGTTGGTTTATATTAGTCTTACTGTGGGACTGAGGTTAATTCAAGGTTGAAGGTTTGAAGGTTTGAACCTTTGAGGTTTGGGGTTATGTTATGTTTTATATTGTATTTGTATTTGTATATATGCTGTAATACCGGTACTCATGTTGTGTTGTACTTCCTTACTTCGGTTGGTTCGGTTGGTTCGTTCGGTTCAATGATTTATATTAAGAAGTCATTTCTACCTACCCTACCTAGTCTTACTGTAGGAGCGAGGTTAATTCAAGGTTTGAAGGTTGAAGTTATATTATGTTTTATATTGTGTTATGTTATGTTATGTCGTGTTTTATATTGTGTTAGGATTTGTATATTATGAGTTAGTTAGTAAGTAAGTAAGAAACACAAGTAACGTTGCGTTGCGTGGGGATATTGAGTCGGTGGTGGCTCAAAGGTAGCTAGTTAGCTGCATTATTCAAGATGCGTACAGTACCTAATCACTCATTTAGGTAGTATAATCTAACAAACGACAAAATCACGTGTCGAGTCTTCAAATCGTGAGAGTACGTACGTAGCGACATAAAATACTCAATCCAAAAGAACACAGACAGATAACAGCAGGCAGAATTCAAAATCTCTTTAGATAGATCATTCCACATAAGAGAGAGAGAGAAAACATGACTGAATAAAACTAACAAAGGTATCTCAAATTTCCACACGAACAAAAAAAAAAAAGACAACCATCCACCCCCAATCTGAAAAAAAAAAAAAAAAAAAAAAAAACTCCCAACCAAAAAACGATCGTATTCCGATCCAATTATTTTCCCACGTAGCCAAAGACACGATGGTCTTCCTGAAAATTTGTGTACCAACCAAGAAACCCGACATCAGAGAATCAAGAAAGACCATACGAAAAAACTCTGAAATTCCAAACCCCTTTTCACAAAATTGCCTCCCAATCCCCCTTTTTTCAATTTTCCCGTTGACATTCATATCCGTATCCCATCCATTTCCAATGCCGTGACCCTGTGTTGACCTGCCCCGTCGCCGAGATGGGCTGTTTTGAGAAAATCCCAGTCCCAAATTTTACATGGTATCCAATGCAAAACTCAACCAGGATTGATCGAACTCCAGTCCCCTCGACCGAAAATCCATCAGGATAGCCATGTAGAGTTTATTCGTGTTTTTATACAAATCCATCTCCTTCCCTCTCGCTTTCGAGGCGGGATTCCTCACCAGAAGGGTCTTTAGATGTTTCAACCTTCGTTCCCCAACAAGGAGAGTTATTGAATCGACAACTTGCTTTACAGCTTGTGGCGACATATTGGGTGTGAGGTATTGGTAGACATATTCTGGCTTTATCAGGTTCTGGTATTCATACCAGGTCTCGGAGTGAGCCAAATGAAGGAACCAGGACAGTGCGGGCTCCATCCGTCGCGGTGAAATGGTTGAACATACTAGCAGAATTGCCTTGATCAAGGAAATTTGTTTGAATTCTGGGATATATCGTACAATCAAGTCAAACAGATTTTCCTGCGGCGGTGATTGTGATTTCCGATCAAAAAAGAAAATTTCCCCATTAATTCCATCGATAATGGACCGGACTTCAGGTTTGAATCCTCGAAGATGTTCGAACCTTTCCATTAAACCATTTACGACTGCTTGCCCTGAGCTGATCGGGTCTGCTGCCGGGGTTGGAAGAGGATCTGGGGTGGTTTGAATCCAGGAATGGTGGGACAAGGGGCTGAAAGCAGGACTCGGAGAGTCACTTCCAATTGAGGGTATCGGTTCTACAAAATGTTGGCGGTTGAGGACAATTATATTAGTTTCCTCAAACCATCCTTTTCTCTCCACATCTCTCGCCGTTTCATCGAACCCATTGTGGCAATCCATCGCATCATCGTTCGTCATGAGCAGATATTTGTGCCGGCATTCATCTGCGAGCGTCAGACGTCGTGAGGTCCGCTGCTCGTCGTCGTTGAGCTCATCTCGTTCGATAACCTCCAGGGACTTTTTATAGAGCGATGGTGGAAGATCGAGGTTCTTATCTCGACATTCTTCCAGAATGTTGAGATACTTTTGTCTTAGCTGATCGGCTTTCATTCGCAGAGTTTTATCATTCGAAGCCTCTGGTATCGCGAATTCCCTCAACCGCATGTGAATTTGTTGCAAGATACGCTCGCCGCAGACCACTAGTGAGGCTGTTAAGAAAAGTTCACCAGCCTGCTGCGAAACGTCGTCATAAAGCACATTCACGACATCTTCCCAATCAGTGCAGCGACATGCGTGATTCCACGCATTCAACCAGGTAGGGGCTTGAGAATCACGAGCTTCGTCAGTCGACCAGAGAGCATTCAAGAGCCTCTTTCCGACTTCGAGTTGCTCGTTCGGTGGTACATGTTGCTCTATAAGTTCGAAAAGTAGTGGCCGGCGGGTTTGGGGACATATAGTCCATTCGCAATATGATGGGATCTTGAGAAGGGTCCCGAGAATATGGAGGGACGACCCTCCAGCTTGCCATTTCTTGAGTAGAAACTCAAGCGCACCAGAATTTTCTGGAAGATCCTTCATGAAGGCTAAGATTTCGGTGGAATTCATTGGGTCTTCCGGAATGGTCATGTGTGATATGGGTTGCAGGCCATGATTGAGATCCGTCATTGGTTCTGGTTGAGAGGTAGAAGGTGGCATTGGAATAAGCTCTGTTGGCATTATTTGAAAATTTGAAAGAGTGACGAGCGGTAATGGAGTCACTGTTGAACCCACTTTCATGACGGGGCTTGTTTTTGGTAGCACGGTGAAGCTCTGATCTACTTCGAGAACATCTTCTCTGGGTTTGTATTTTCTTAATGCCCATTCATCGATTCTCATGCGATATGCTCGAGTCCTGGTAAATATTAGAGCCATGTTTTGTAAGAGAGTTCGGAAAAATGAGACCAGACATACGAAGCTTTGAATCCATACTGTTGGTGGAGGATCTCTTTGACTTCTTTCAACGTTCGACCTTCGTCAATATACAGACGTGCAATAGCAGCCCTGTGACGAAACCAGTCTTTGGGCATACTTTTAGATATACTTGTAAGTCTTAATACTGCACCCCTGAAGAAAACACAATAGTCCAATTGTCATCACTTCAAAGCCAAGTCAGGATTTTAGCCGCCTGACGGGCTGGGAATGGAGGGAAAGGATATAACCCGGTGAAGGGGGCAATAGGAGCAAGAGGAGCAAGAGGAGCAAGAGGAGCAATAGGAGCAAGAGAAAGCAGTGACAACGAATTGGGGGTGGTAGGTGTCAGACCATTTCGTGCCAGATAAAGGCATCTTCAGGGTCAGGATTGGGGGAGGGGGAGGGGGGGGGATGGATGAGATGAGATGGGTGATATTCTGTCCTACTACAGTCCCAGTCCCACGGCCCTCATTGTTGCTGAGCAAGCTGGGTGTTGGTTGCTGGCTACTGGATACTGGAGACAAGTCCAAGGCCAGGTTCAAGGGCAATACTTCCCCGGGCTGTAAGAACTAGGAACTAGGAACTAGGAAAGAGGAAAGGCAGCAGCCGTTTGGCATGGAAGCATGGAAGCATGAAGGGGAGGGGCAGCCAGACAGGCAGACAGGCAGACAGGCAGACAGGCCCTTGAAGCATATAGTGGAGAAGTGGTGGAAGGAGGGATGCTGAATCCGTTGAATCCGCTGAATCCGGCAGGGACGGGGACTGAAGACTCAGGGAGATGGGAAATGGGATGTGGATGGGACCGCCAGCGTGAGGAAGGCACGTTGGAGCTGGAGCTGGAGCTGGATCTGGAGCTGGATCTGCCACTGCCACTGTCACCAAAACCAGCAAAAGGACAGCAAAGAGTGTTAAGCAGGCAAGTGGAGGCTTGCTGCCTCTAGCTGCTCGTTGAGCTGTTCTTGCGAGTTTCCGGAGTCGGATCCGATTTGCATAGGTAGTAAAATACCGATATGTAGGACCAAGGTCCTGCAGAGAAGCGCGGAAGCAGATTAAAAAGATCCGGCCTAAGCGAGAGACCCCTGCTGCAGACACTGGCAGACACTGGCAAGCGCGCTGCGGGACCCCAAAAGCGGCCATCGACGGGTTTTTTTTGGTGAGGGCGGGCTGAGGGCCATGATTCAATGATGGTTCAAGCCCCCTATTTTTTCAAAATGCCATTTCCTACTCCTCCAGAATTTCCCCAAGACATCCTGAGAGGTCCAGTTGGTCAAAACACCCCGTGGTGTCGTTGAGCCCAGATCCACGATGTGTTGCTGCCGCTTTTGTTCTTCATCATAGTGGCCGTGGCTACGGGGCTTCACCCGCCGCACTGCAAGCTGCACCACCTGGGCAGCATCCAGCATCCAGCATCAGCATCCAGGAGACAGGGAGAACGGCTCAGGATGCACCTCCAAGGTCCTGAGACTCTGAGCAGCAGTCACCACCCACCACCCACCAGTTACCACCACCACTGACCAGCCCACCACCAGCAGTGAACTGGGACTGGGGAGATGATACTAGGGAGAATCATTTCGGCCCCAGCCCTTCTCACCCCCCAAACCCTCTTAACCGGAACGGTTGCACAATGCACTTGAACAAATACCTCCGTACGGCCCGTCATCCGCGGATGCAGCCGACTCTGCCGTCTCCTCAATTTACTCGTAATGTGTACTCCGTAATGTCTAATGTCTCATCTCTTGCCACGACACTGCGACAGTATTACCGACTCTGGGACTCGCAACGCCTCGTCGCCTCGTCGCCTCCTCAACGCCTTCGGGTTTCCTCGCCAAACTCCACCACACCTTTCCTTTTCACAACGAGTCAACGACAACGACATCATCCTGGGGAATCGAAATGCGAATGCGACAGAAATTGTGGAGGAAGCGCGAAGAGCGCCCAATTGACTCGTTTTGGTCTCGTGCAGCTACGAGTACGTACGGAGTACCTCGCAATGGAACCCGCCAGTGCGGCCAGTCTGACTGAGTCTCTTTAGAGCCTTTCCCAACTTTCCCCAGCCGAGCTCAAGTGCAATTCCCATTCCAGGTCTACTCCGGTACTGGTAGTTTTGGTTTTGGAAGTTTCTGCCGAGGTCTTTACAGAATTCTCTTGATTTACGAGTACGGAGGCAGAGCCATGCGTACACGTATAGTACAGTACAGTAACTTACATATATAGTAAGGTATGTACTTTTATGGAGACTGCTGCTAGCCTTGGAAGCTGCTGCATAGAGGTTACACTACTTACACGCCCTGAATCTCAATGCCGAAACCCCACCAAACCACCAAATCACCAAATCACCAAAAAACCTGGCCTTTGGGATGCGTCCATCGGTTTAGCTATTCGCGAGATACTGTAGACAATAGGCAGAAGCAGAAGCAGATCATCTCTTTCATATTGGCTGCGGGGGCCCGTTACAAAAGAGACGCGGTGGTACGGAGTACGAGCCCATGGTAGTCGTCCTCGTACAGACATATTGTAGATCGATTATGCGGGCAGGAAATTGCGGCATCAATCGCAATGGATCGGTGATCGTGTCTTGGCATCAATCATAAGACTAAAACTTCCCTATAGGGACAAACTACCGTCTTGGATTCCAGTCAGGTCCCGAAGTTCATAAAGCAGAAGCAGCCCAAAAACCTACCTACTCTCCTACTCTATCCTCATTGGGCCACGACTGCAACTCTACCAATCCGGCATAATATCTAGGTATGACTTCCAGCTCAAAAAAGTTGGAACAATTTTTCGATAATAGTGGTGCCTCGGTGCCTGTTGGTTTCGATTTCAAGCCTTCGATGGCTTGCATCGCATTATCATACATATCATACATCTTGGGTACGAAATTCTATTCGAGGAACAGCTCGGAGCAGCAACATATGCAACATAACCATGTGTTCGACACGCGAGATGACCTTCTTCTTATTCTTGCACAGGTAAATCTGGTAAATCTGGTATTTCTATTACTTTCCTAAGCCCCATCCTGTAGACACCCGATATTGTTACTCATCCTTTTGTCCACCAGGTCTCGCTAAAGAAAAGAAAAACCCTAAAAGTGACCCGAGCAACAAACTCCACTACAGAACCCACAAAAGCACATCTCCGCCGGCAGTTCCAAAATAACCTTCAATATTTCGACCCTTGAACCCTTCGTCACATCACTGTCGATCGACGGCCGCTCCCTTGACTCCGACTTGAGGTCTCGACAACAACACAACCAAGAAGCGAATTATGAATTACCTCACCAGGTCTCGTAACCAGTCCAACGACCCAAAGACCCAACGACCCAATTACCCAGTCAAGCTCTTTGGATCGCCACCCACCACAGACCGAGTATGGACACCAACATCCTCACTAATTATTCTTAACATTCCTAGAAAAACAGGTTTTCCAATTTTATTGCAAACACCAACACTCGCCCGTTTTGCGGTGGAAGTTCGCGTTCGCGGTGAAAATGGGGAACCCAACCAAACACTCGCATACCTACGTTCCACAAAAATCCAACAGTCTCCAGATTCCAACAGCGGGTGGCGCAGACCATAATATCCAACCCCGTGCAGCTGAAATTCAGTTGGATTGGCTTTCCTTTATGTCAAAAGTCATGATCAAAGAACAATTGAAATGGGAATGGGAAAGACCCTAGTCACGGCAATGGGTTCCGAACCTTCTCACTCAACATCTTGAGTTCTCGGCCCGTGACAGGTAAGTATTGCCCGTTCCCGTCGAACAGCCAGACGGTCCTTGCCGTCCGTTTTCGTTTTCCTTCCCTTGTGCGGAGTCTCCTCCGCTACTCTAGGAAGAAATCATTCCACGTCCCCAAAAGGGGATTCTGGTCTACTGTCTACTTCCGGATGAGGCAATGGCCTCGTACAGGAGGAGTCCAAGTCCCAACTTCCAATGTGGCAATGTCTCTCCTTACGGGGAGAAACACTTTATTCTCCCCCACGCCAAGCCACGACGTTCGATCGTAACTTCCTGGGTGTAAGTAAAATCGGATGTCAAATCGGATTTCTTGGGCGTGTATCCATTGAAAATCTGACGAGTCGATTTTTTCTTTTCTCTATTGCCTTTTGGACTTGGACTGATATTCCGCGGCATGACTTTCCTTAAAGGGGGTAGAAATCAGACCAGATGTGCCGATTTTTTTTTATCTTATCGACGTATACGGGTATGGTATGGTACTCTATAACCCTTTCTAAAGGAAATTCAAGGGGATTCCTTGATTTTTTTCCTTCTTGGTTTTTTTTTTCTTTCCCTTTCGCATGCCACGCCCTTCTCGATACTACGGTGTCATTGAGGAGGGTACGGCACATAGATTGATGGGTATGGATGAGTATGGATGGGATGATGGGACAGACGGTCTGGTCTGTCAGACTGTCCAGTGTCTGTCTACTCGTACGCTGTAGAGTATCCATCCTACAGTACGGAGTATATCACACACGGCATATGCCGTTTAGACCTATATTGAAAGGCGAGTTAAGTACGGAGTACCAGTATGGAGGTATGGAGTATGGAGTATGGCGTGGTTTTTTTTTTGATTATTTTTGGGTCTGGGTTTGGGTTTTTGCCGTCCCCCGTCCCCGTCCCCGACTCCCGGGCTGGTTTACCGTTTACGAAGAACAGACCCAACCCTTTTGGCATGGCATGGGATGGGATGGACCGAGGATAAGTGGATAGACAAGTGGACAAGTGGACAAAGTCCAACCACTGTCCAACCACTTGGATGATGGACTGGACTGGACTGGTTAGGATTGTGGATGAACAAACACCTCGCTCGGACGACTGACTCCCCGGCTTTTTTTGTTTTTCTTTTTTTTTTACAGAAGAAGTTTACCGTGATGTGATGGACCGAGGACAGACAGAGGACCGAGTCCAAGTCCAAACACTGTCCACTTAACTTGGATAATGGACGAACAGGTTAAGAGAGTGGATGAACAGTTGCTTTGCTTTGCTTTGTTCGATTCGGTTCGGTTTGGATAGGTAGGGTTAGGGTAAGGTAAGGTAGGGGATGTAGATCATATCATATCATATCATATTATATATGTGGAAACTTTACTCGAGTAGATCCCCTTCCCCTTCAAATCCCTTGCGATCCTCTATTCCGATTCGTCGTCTCTCCTCTCGTTGGGAATCCGGGAATCCAGGAATCAGGGAATCATTTTTGATTGACGAGTTTATTAGTTTAATGGGGGTTTGATTTTGAATTTGATATAGATAGATTGATATGATTGGACATGGTTAGGTGGTACCTACCTATATGTCAGGGGTTCAACGTGACATGAGTTGTCCAATTTGTCCTTTCAGAGGGTGGACTGCGGAGTACAGTACTGTACAGTACTGGAGATGATAGATCTGTTCTGGAATTAGAATTAGAATTAGCAAACCCGTCAGTCCCCGACCCTAACCCGTCACCTGGGAGTTGTATGTATGTATGTATGTATGTATGTATGTATGTACAGTACTGTACTGTACGAAACTTCGGGGTAATTGGTTGGTTTTGCGTACTCGTACTCGTACGTGGAATATACGTACTGTACTGAATCAAGGCGGCAGGCAAGTGGAAGGTCTAGGTATCCGAGTATAGGTATGTGGTGAGTATGTGGTGAGTTGGTTGGATGGTTGGATGGTTGATTGGTAAATGGTCTGTTGGAGGGGAGGCGGATGACTCCGTAGGTACTCCGTACTGTAATTGTTATATTTATAGTACTGAACCGAAGTACCGTGTAGAAGTCGTTGGATGTCGTTGGATGTCGTTGGAGGTAGAAGTACGGAGTAAATATGCCCATGATAGATCTTAAGGGTACTGTATAGTACAGTACGTACTTCGTCATGTGGTTAGGAGATTGGAGATTAGATTGGAAGGGCCCTTCCCTTGTTTATTGAATCTTCGTTAGACATGATTCGATAAAACTAGATAGGTAGAGAGAGGTACGAGGAAGGGTTTATGGAGTATGGAGTGAGTGTTTTTTCTTGGGATACTCCGTTTTTATGGAGGGGGGATGGAGGATAATATGGAATATGGAATGTACGAGTAGGTGGAATCGATAGATTTGATACTGGGGACTCGTGAAGAGAGGGTCGAGGTAAGTTAGTGGTGGTGTGAGGTAGCAGACCCAGCCAGCCAGTCAGCTTGGATGTATGGATGTTAAGCGAGAACAATTCGGACTTCAGTACTTGTCCAACATATCCTAATACCAACCTCAATCTCCTCTCCCCAGTTCCTCATACCCTCACTCAACCCTCAAGACATAAGACCCAACGCTCGGCCTCCTATTCAATTCTCTTATCCTCTTATTCTCTTAAAGACTTTAAACTCAAAACTTCAAGTTACGACGTCCCTTGGTGCATTATGAGTTGATGAAAAGAATTATTTATACTCTCTCTCTCTCTCTATATATGGTAGGAAATTGAAACTGAAACCGAAACCGAAAATGAAATTGACAGGAGATTTGATTTGGTGTAAGATTAGGTAAGGAAGTGGCAAGTGGCAGGCAAGTGGCAGGCAAGTGGCAGGCAAGTAAGGAATGAAGTAAGTTGTAAGTAAGTGGTAAGTAAGTGACAATAGATGATTGACTAGTATGTACAGTATACACAATCTTTCCAATCCAATCTTTACAATCCCGTCTATTCAATTAATACCCCCCCCTCCAACAGAACTCTAGGAACTTTCAACTTTTAACTCGCTGCTATTTACTTAATTACTTAGCTCTTACTTACTTGGAGATAATAGTCTATCCACCAGGGCCCAGGGGTCCAAGAAGTAAGTACGATGGACCGATGGTACTCACTATTGACAACGACGACAATCTAGCAAAAATGAGATTCTTTTGCTATGGTCTGGTATGGTATAATTTAGTATGTTATAGTATCCTAAGTACTAAGAAAGACAGGAGGATAGGTAAGTAAGTGTAAATAAATGTAAATTTAAATGTAAGTGTAAGTGTAAGTGTAAGTGTAAGTGTAAGTGCAAGTGTAAGTGTAAGTGTAAGTGTAAGTGCAAGTGTAAGTGTAACTGTAAGTGTAAATGTCAATATAAGTATAAATGTAAATAAATGTAGATATAACTGTAAATGTAAGTGTAAAACTAGAATCAGAATACCCACATTAGACATTTAAGTCTCTATCTAGAAAACAACAGTAAGAATAACGACCAGAAGACTTTGGAACAGTAATTCGACTTATAACTCTACCAACTGTATACCAACTCAACTCATCAAGTTCAATACCGTAGCAGTAGCTCACCCACACTTCAATTCGAATATTCACCCACGATAGACAAGTCAAGAACTCCAGTAACAGTAAAACCCATATATTAAGCGATTTCAGTTCATGTAAACACCGACTCTCAAACCAAATATACTCCCACCCTAAGAAGGCAAACAAGTAAAGTAAAAACCAATTCCCGAAACACAACCAAAGACGCCAATGCTAAACCAACATGCCATCAACCCTCTCTTAAAATGCAGAAGAAACCCCAAGAGCTCACGTCGCCCTACAATATCAAAATGTTATCCCAAACGCCAATATCAAACATGAATACCTAGTCACTTTTCCTCACACTTATCCCGTTCGAGGACTTCTTCGTCTTCCCGTGCCCAAGATATTGATATTCTCTCTGCCCTCCGCTGGTGGCACTCCTGTGTTCCTCTTAGCCCTCAGAACAGGGAGTTTTCCGATACCCGTGACGCTACGTTTGAATAGCTCCTGGGTATCTTTCGAGAGACCGTCAACGCCGAGGCTGTGGGATTTTGCTGTTGAGTGATGTTCAATATTCATGGATGTTACATTGATGTTGGGGTCTATCTCACGGAGACTGCCACTTGTTGTGGGCCTGGTATCATGAGATAATGATGGTATTGAGGCAGAGAAATCCCGAAGGGGTGTAATCTCTGTGATGACACCTTCCATCTCGTCGTCAAAGGTAGCTGGAACCACTGTAAGCTTTGATGGGCTTTTTGAGGGAGAGCTCGTGGGATTGCGGAGTGCAGAAAGAATCTTCTCATGTTGTTCTGTTCTTGGCAGTTCGGTAGGATACTGGTATTGCACCTTTTGGGGTGTTGCGCCTGTAGGCTGATACTCGGCGAATCTTGCGGTAGAAATGTTGGATCGAAGCTCTGCAAGTGGTTCTCTGAGACCTGCTTCGAGGGGTTCCAAGGCTTCTTGCAGGGAGTTTTGCTTGACGAGCATTTCGTGTCCAAGATCCCTAACTCGTTCGTAAGTAGCATTGAAGTGGGTGCCGATATTATCGTAAGATGATTTGACAGTGGACGAAAGGTGATTCAATGATTGAGTATGACTATCATGGTGCTGAGCATTTTGGGACCGAGCTCGTGTAACAAAGTCGTCAAGAGCTTGCATTTGGTTGGAGATATCCTTCATCTGTTCATCGACAATGCGAACGGTCTCTTCGTGAACAGATTTGGTAGAAACTTGGAGTGATGCGTTATGCTTATTAGCAGCCTAATGCAAGTTAGTAAACACAACGCCAAACAGCGGCTGTGGAAACTTACCATCCAGTCTTCCTTGAGTTTAGATTTGAGTGTCTCCCGTGATCGGAGAACTTCTTCAACTAAATCACCCTCCTTCGAGTTCCAGGCGTCCATTCCCAAACCATACTGGGCTTGAGATGCCTCAAATGCGTCCTTGGATGTTGTGATGTCTTGTCGAACAGCCTCAATCTTCTCACCCATACGGGTATCTTGCGCTTCACCCTGAGCCATCACCAGGCTGGTGATTTGCGACAGCAGATTTTGGCGATCCGCTGCTGCTTTCTCGCGTTCCTCTCGAAGTACCTCATCCAGCCTCGAAGAGACAGCAACACTTGATTGCGAAGCAAGTTCATTGGCAGCTACCAGTTGTTGACGCAGACTATTTGCTTCTTCTTTCTGAGTGTTGACATGTTTGAGCAAGTCTTCGAATAGGGTCTTGAAATCTCTGCCAAGCGAGCTATAAGAACCGTGAAGCTAAAATAATTAGTATTGTATATGGACAGAAGTGGGATATTCTTACTTGGGTATGGAAAGCACCAAGCTCGCTAATAACCTCAGCGGAAATTCGCTCAGCTGCAGCTGAGAGGCCTTGGAGACCAATGCCAACTTGTTCTTTTACTTGTTCTCGAAGAACCTTTATTTCCTCGAGCACGTTATCCATTTCCTCCTTCGCAGAGCTAGTCTGCTCGGCGACTTCCTTTTCAGAACCTTCAAATTCAGCAACGTTGGCCACGAGGAAAGATTGTGTAGATGACAGCTTTTGCAATTCTCCTTCGACAAATGACTGCATTCTCGCAGATACCGCCGCCATCAAATCTTGTTGTTGCGTTCGGAAATCTTCAACCCTACTCTCAACAAGACTGGTAACCTCTGATACCTGTGCTTGCGAAAGCCCCCAAGTGTTGCGGTTGAGTGATTGAAGGTCCGACTTTCTCCTGTTCTTGTCGTGAAGACCCCCAACATCATGAACGGTTTTTCCAAGAGTCGAAATAAGCTCGCTGCCGACAGCACTAAGCTTTTCTTCTGTACGTTGATGAGCTTTTCGAAGTACTTTCTCCTCTTCTAGGCTTTGCCGAGTGTTATTGAGGACGAACTCTGTCTGATCGAGGACGCTTTGTGTTTCATCGAGAACTATTTTGGTGCCCTCGTTTTCCTTCTTCAAATTCATGAAACTTGAAGTAAGAGAGTACAGCTCCTGGACCTTGTTGCGTAGGTTTATTTCCATTGCCTCAATCTTTGCTGCTTGTTCTTCGCTAAGAATCTTTCTTGATTCGCCCTCGACCTTCATCTCCTCGTAAGCCTCGTTGGAAAGGTATACTCCATTGCGTTGTCGAGTTGAGATAAGTTCACTCTTAAGTTTTTCAATCTCGGCAGTAAATTCCTTCAGTAATGTCTTCTTGTTGACCTTTTGGTTTACCTGAGGTTTGTTGCGAATGTTCTTTGCCCGGAATGCGTAGTCAAGTGTTGAGATGGTCTCTTCCAGATTGCTCTTTGCTGGAGAGACTGTTGCGATAATACAAGTTTTTGTTCTCCCCCCAAGAGAGTCTTGAAGAAGACGTGTGAGCTTCGATTCACGATATGGAATGTGAGATCCACGATCCACCAAAGCATTGATAACTCGTCCGAGAGTCAATAAACTCTTGTTGATAAGACCTGCTTCTGCTGCGCGCTTGTTCTCCGCCCCACTTCGCTGGATATTCTCACTTCCAGCCAAATCGACAAGATTCAATTTTCCGGCACACAGATAATCTTCGCCATCGTCTCCCGTTCTTTTGATATATGCTGTCACAGTGAAAACAGTATGACTTCTACTACTTAGGTCGTTGCATTTGGTAGCCGCAACTTGTCTTTTGTGACTTCCTTGTTGAAGCAATTTGATACCATCCACTGCGCTCTGGATGTGACACTCTTCCATACCCTGAACCAACGTAGTCGCGTGTCCAGCCTTGCTCTTGTCGTCGTAAATCTTCAATTTCACGTTGTCGTCTGCAGAAATGAGGTCGCGAAGTTCTTCGTTGTAAAGCTCGATAAAGGAGCACTTGACTGATGATTCTGCATCATCGAGTTCAAGTTTTGTGAAAAGAGAGTGGAGAACACGAGGAATTATACCCGCTGCGTCGGAGAGCATTCCATATGTATTGCTCATGTCCCCAGACATGGTGTATGTCTTTCCAGTGCCGGTTTGACCATACGCAAATATCGTGCAGTTGTAACCCGCAAGCATCTAGCAGTGTTAGCACAAAAACAAAGACACTGAAGCTGAGCAACCTACTTCGTCTAGAATTGGAGTGACAACATCATCGTATATCATGGCTTGATCTGCAGCCGACGAAAATACCTTATCGAAGGTGTAGGTTTTGTTACTGAGCGCACTAGGGCCCATGGAAAGCTCCAAACTTGTCCCTTTTACACCACCCTCGGTTGATAACACCACCCCACTGTTCTCTCGTACTTCGCGCTCATTACGGCCTCTACATCGGACTACCACATTGATATTGGTTTCCTCATCATCGCGATCATAGTCTAACTTCTGACGTTTTGCTGCTCCTTGTGTGGTTGCAACAGAGGCGATCGAGTTTGTTGGTGAAATGGCGCCAGACCTGTCCCTGTCCATTCGAGAAGAAGGAGCAGCTGATGCTGCTCTCGTAGTTGAAGGTCTTGGTGGTGGCCGCATACTGTTTTTTCTTACAGGCGCAGCTGCTTTGGGTCTGGGAAGACCTGCCATTCGATTGTGTTGATGTGTCGTATATCCGTGGGGCCAAGCGCGCCTTCAAAATGCGCGTCACTGGACTTGGGTTAGGGGTATCAATTAAGAAAATGTAGGCGTCGAGATCGTCCGGTACTTGAAGAGTCTAGCAACGGAGACTCAGGGCGGACGTTGGCGGTTGGTTGTCGTGTCGTTGTTGGCGGTTGAAGCTGTTGAAGAATATTTGATATCTTGGAAAGTGCCCTTGAAAGTTTATCCTAAGGAGAAGGCGCGATTTGCGGACACTGCGTGGTTGGCAGGGCAACGAACTTGCCGGCGCAGTGGCAGACTGCCAGGTGCCCCTCAAAGCGGCCCCGCGCCTTGGTCAGTGAGTGGCCGTGGTGGCCGTGGTCACCTGCAACATGACGGGACCATGAGTCTCTCGACCAGTCTCCAGCCTCCTATCATGGAAGCTATAGAACATTACAACAACGACCTCGGGAACCCTGAACTCAACTTCTAAACTTTCCACAGATGTGATAAGGATGCCTCTCTTTACAGCGCAGGTTCGCCATGGTCAGAGTCTTGGTTTTCTAGGTAAAGTTCCCCCGCTATCCGACACTTGACCCCTCTGGTTAACACCGTTTGTTCAGTTCTCGGAGCTACCCTTCACGATATCCTCACGCGACTGAAAGCCGAACCTCAGAACTTTCCCAGATTAGACTTGACTTACAACCAACCGGCGCCAGTCACAGAACCTGTTGTCCTCGAACTTCCGTCCAACGGCTTGCGATTGCGATTTGATGGGTCGGAGCAGCGTCTACGCCTGATCGAGGTTCTCGATTTCACGAAGAGCCATCTCACATACAACGATAAAGACGTACTGCGGCCGGCACCTGCAAATGCAGCAGGATCGCCCCCAGTCGCGAGTGCGAGCGGTCCTACATACAAGTACATCTGCCAGAGACTAGTCGCGCCGGCATTCCCAGGGGAATACGTTGAACCGGCCCCTGGGGATGAGACGGGAGTAGGCCTCTATGTGCTTTCATATCCTGGTCTTGCTTTCACATTTCCGATAAAATCCTCTTCTTGGTCGCCCGCAAAGATTGATTCCATATTAAACTCTTCAGTAAGTCCTCAGGCTTCGTCTATGGCGATATTCCGAGGCCAGTCGTGGCCGGCTGCTCGAGAGCACCTTTATACGGAGATAGTAGATCCTTCAGAAACATTCAATGCGCTGTTCAGGAAGAAGGAGAGTGTGCCTGCCGAAGTCCGGCTCGTGAAGATATATGGAGAGGGACGGCTTGAGCTCGTTCGATCATCTTCTCACGGACCGGTTTGGCTCCAGCTTGGTCAAACCACACCCCAAGAGCTGGTAGCCGAACTTGGTCCCCCAGATGCCATATATCGAAAGAGCGATCGTCGAATGTCCATACATAAACCGCGGCGAGGGACTGGAACTACAGCTAGACCTGATATGAATGACTTGAGACTCCAGGACGATTCTACTGATACTGACCAATCATCTGCTCATACCGCCACGGACGATTCTGACGAGGAGACGGAGGAAGGGGAAGTTGCAGGAAACCTATCGGGAGAGTGTTTTTATAACTACTTCTATCATGGCTTCGACATCCTGATTTCAAGTCCTACTACGCCATCACGAGCCCCGCCTTCGAAGGGTTCTGAAACTACAAAATCCGAGAACGTGCCAATAGATGCATCTTCCCATTTAGTTGCCTCAAAAATAATACTCCATGGCAATGTACCAGGCTCATATCCATTCAACCGGCACCGAAGATGTCGGTGGGAGATACAGTATTTGCAGCCCCAGAAGGAACAAGCAATAGTAAACTCGGAAACACCGTTCAGGGATATTGAGGACAGGCTTCATCACGAATGGAAGAGCATATATAAAAATGAGGAAGAGGCCAAGGCCCTACAACGTGGGATGGTGTTGAATCGGGACTGGGGCGATAGTCCAGGAAGCAGTTGCGAACTTCTAGGAGGCTGGGAGGACAGTGTTGGAGGGAAAAGACCTGACGCTGTTGCCGGAGGAGGTGATAATGTGAAGGGGCTGGGAAACACAACTCTTTTTGGATTTCCTGGTCTTGTTTTTGAGGTCTTGAAGAATGGCACGGTCAGTGGTGTTACGGTGTTTTGAGATTGTGTAGAGGCATTGGATACGCATGTTTGGGGGGAGTTTGAGCATTTACGCGGGTTGGCTTGTTTGGAGTTGGGCGTGCAATTTAGCTTGAATTGGGTGGCATATAACTAGGTATCATTAATACCAACATAGAAAAATCGCATTCTCGAGTTCAACTCGTACTAGAACACAAAAAACCTCCTCATTTGAGCAAGTATCTGCCCCTGCGTTTATGTTTCGCCCCCAAGAGGCATTGCCGAATCCCTTGAGGGTAAAACTATTTATCCTGCCATTAGCCACTCATGGCTCAAGTCCTCCCTGTAGCACTTCGCTAATCTATTCTATCATAGTTGACGAATCACACTACGGCATTGCACTTATAAGCAATTGCACGAACACAGGATATATATTAAACAGATTAAATTCCCAGCTTGTGACCCTTCAAACGAATGTCCAAGCCTGAATGCCGAGAGATGATTAAAAGCTTAGCTTTTTCCTTCTTTGTTGTTGATTGTTGTACTCTTCTGGTAATCTGTTTTTCTCCGCTTTGAAAGATTGACCAAGCTTTTTTCGTAAGCTTGTTCTGTACAACCTATACTACCTCTCTGCTAAGTGGATGTTTGCTATCCGATTTCTTTCGCTGCTTGAATTGAGGGGAGATATGAGGTTTTCTTCCACCCTTGTGGGACTTGGGTGGCTAGCGAGTCGGGCTGTAGCACTTCGCGAGGGCGACGTTATCGAGGAACATCTGGGGAAGAGAACGGCAGTTGGTGTTGGCTGTAATTGGTGTTCTGCCGGGCCATGGAAAATCAATGATGGTGAGTTTGAATTTCCTCAATACATGCAAGAATTCATGAACTTACATAAGACAGCGTGTGCGACGTATGAATACTCTGCTGTGGCAAGTAGTATGAGGAATCCGTAAGCGAGCCATCCAGTTTATGTCAATATATGGTTGATGAGACCTAATGAGAATTAGACCTACGACTATTAAGTTTGATGCCACGGCTTTTTGCTCCGAGTTTTTGAGGCCGGTTGTTACGCAGGTGTCGGTTGTTAGTGTTACGAGTCCGATCACGACGAGTACTTCTACGGTTATTAGTATTGTTACTTTTAAGTCTACTTCTACAGTGTTAGTTATTTCTAGTCTCTCTCTGCTTCATTCTCTGTTCGTTGTTTCTTTATTTGAAGAATCTCAAAATATTGGATTGGAAGTCTGAGTGAAGTTTCGGGTGCCTTGTTTTCCTCTCTCTACATAAATCTATTCTCTCAATCCCAGTTAATATTTGCAGAACACCTTCCCCAACAACCAAGCCTGTTACCCCAAAGACACCAGCTCCCCAAGTACCAGCCATAACCGTAAGGCCGGAACCAGGTGCGGTACCCGTCTTGAAGAAAAGAAACTTTACAGTTCCGGAATATTTGGAGCCATGGTACTTCTACGGGAGACTGGATCCTGGGTGTAGTTGTTTAATTACTAGCGCAGCACCGAGTCTATTAGTTAGTGCTACGGAAACCACTACCGCTTATGGGATTACTGTTGTGAGTGTTATTCATCCTTTCTTTTCTGCTCTTGATGGGGAAGAAAAGCGGAAGGGGAAAGTTGTTGTGCTGATGACTTTTTAGAGTACAACTGTTACTGAAGTCTATACGGTTTATCCTGATAAATGAGATGGAGATGGTGAAGAGGATATAGAAATTGATGTTTATTCTAGTGTATTAATTTCTTGTGCGAAGCGTTTCTGATTAAACCCATATTGCTATGAAATTCTTTATATTGCTACGGTGATAATAGTTTGGTAGATATAGAGGGCTGATGAGATTTTGGAAGTATTTGTACTGTTACAGGAGTCAAGATTTATCTGAAATCCAGAACCAATCAATTATAGCTGTCCATAATACCCATTTTATTCGATTGCATTAATGAATTTGGTTTCTACAACTTCTGTGAGGATTTGATTTGACCTTGCTCGGGTGCACGGCCCCCACAGTACGTACAGTAAAATTGGTGGGGTGGGCAACAGCGCGTCTCCCAGATTTCTAGAAATCACCAAAAATGCGACAGCGGATTTGAGACCATGCCAGTACGTCCTGCTGTGTCTTGGTCGTCGACTTTGAGGTTGCCCAAGTCTTCATTCCCGTAAGCAAATAAAAAAGCCTCTTCATAATCCGATCAATGTCCAATTACTGAATCTCCTTCAGTCCTCGACCACTGCTGGCAGACCAAGGGAAATATCTCAAGAAATGTACCGATGACCTGTACGAATGGCAGACTCGCGAGCGCTCTGCCCAAAAACCATTTGTTCTTCATGATGGGCCCCCGTATGCCAATGGTAGCTTGCATATCGGACATGCGCTGAACAAGATCTTGAAGGATATTATTTGCAGAGTCAAGATTCAGGATGGTATGTCATGGAAGAGTTACTAGGATTGGTTCAAGCACTAATAATTCTTGAATTCAGGTCGGAGAGTGGTCTATGTTCCTGGCTGGGATTGCCACGGTCTTCCTATCGAAATAAAAGCATTGGAGCAGCAGCGGGAGAAAAATGGCACTGGGGAGCACAAGTTGGATGCAGTAGGTGTGCGAGCTGCGGCCAGAGAGCTTGCAACAACGACGGTGGAGCAGCAAAAGAAGGGATTTCGAGAATGGGGAGTGATGGGTGATTGGGGCAAAGCCTGGAAAACCATGGACAAATCATTCGAGATCAAGCAATTGCGTGTCTTCCAAGAGATGGCAAAGCGAGGCCTCATTTTCAGACGTTATAAACCTGTGTACTGGTCACCCTCCTCGAGAACGGCATTGGCGGAAGCTGAATTGGAATATCAGGAGAATCATGTTTCTAGAGCGGCATATGTCAAATTCTCAATAACAGAAATCCCGGAAAAGTTGCGAATAAAACTGGGGGATATTAAGAATATCCATGCCATAGTTTGGACGACTACTCCTTGGACCTTGCCAGCTAATAGAGCAATTGCTATACACAATGATCTGGAATATTCTATCCTAAAGAGCGATTCAGACCACTTTTTGGTGGCCAGGAGCAGGGTTGACGCCATTAAAGAAACATGTTTTGCGGAAAGTCCCCTAGAAATAGTGGTCGAATCAATCTTGGGCCGAGAACTTCAAGGAACCAAGTACGTCAATACGCTTCGAGGCAAAGAATCAGAACCCCAACCTTTTATTCATGCAGATTTCGTTTCTGCTGACTCTGGATCTGGTGTTGTCCATATGGCTCCAGGGCATGGTATGGACGACTATGAAGTTTGCACTCGTCTTGGAATAGAAGCCGTTGCGCCTGTCAATGATCTAGGTTGTTTCACTGAATCTGCTCTTCCAGATGATCCATCTCTGTTGGCAGGGAAATTTGTGCTTTCCGATGGTACCAAAGCAGTTCTAGATATCCTTGGTGACAAGGTACTGGCAACTCATAAGTATAAACACAAATATCCTTATGACTGGCGAACCAAGCTTCCTACCATCATACGGGCAACTGAACAATGGTTTGCGGATGTTGGAAATGTCAAAGGAAAGGCTATAGAATCTTTGTCTGAGGTAAAATTTATTCCTGAATCTGGAAAATCCAGACTTGTGAGTTTTGTCAAAAGCCGTAGCGAGTGGTGCATTTCTAGGCAACGCGCTTGGGGTGTTCCGATTCCGGCACTCTACAACGAAGATGGTGTTGCTGTTCTTACAGATGAAAGCGTAGCCCATATCATTGCAACTATTGAGGAACGAGGTATTGATGCTTGGTGGTCAGATTCTCCCAACGAACCAGCTTGGATTGCACCTGGGTTGGAAGGTACTTATCTTCGTGGCAAAGATACTATGGATGTTTGGTTTGATAGCGGGAGTAGCTGGACCCAGACTCCTGAGCAGGCCGATATCTATCTCGAGGGTACAGATCAACATCGAGGATGGTTCCAATCTAGTCTATTGACTCATGCCAGCGCCTGCGGCGAGACTTATGCGCCTTTCAAAACACTGATTACTCATGGTTTTACTCTTGATCACAAAGGGAAAAAGATGTCAAAGTCTATTGGCAATGTTATTGCGCCTAGCCAGATCATGGATGGATCCTTACTGCCACCGGTAAATCCTAACGGGCATTGTTCTGAAGAAAGCTGACATTTTTAGGCCAAAACGAAAAAGAAGTCAAGTGGCCCCGTGTCCCAAGCTCTTGGAGCAGATGCTCTGCGTTTATGGGCTGCAAGTAGTGATTATACTAGAGATGTGGTGGTTGGTCAAACTGTTCTCAGCTTCAGCCATACTGCGTTGCTCAAGTACCGGATGACCATCAAGATGCTGCTGGGATCGATGCATGAATCTGCCAGAAATGCGCCACGAACAAAGCTCGATGAGATCGCTCTTCTTCGATTGAGTAACGTCATGAGTGAGGTCAAAACCGCTTATGACAACTACGAATTTCATAAAGGTATGAATGCTATCAATAAATGGATTGCAACCGACCTTTCTGCATTTTATTTCGAAGCCATGAAGGATCGACTCTACTGTGGAGATGGTGGAGGGGTTCTAGAAAACATATTCATTGGCCTGATGAAGATGTTAGCCCCTATTACCCCAAGTCTCGTGGAAGAATCCTGGGCTCATCGACCAGAATGGATGGCAGCAGAGGATCAAGAACATCCTGGGCGTCGTCCGTTCTTTGAACCCATCACTTCGCCTAGCACATCATCCGACGAAACAGCTTTCACACCCGCTCTCTTGGACTTTCTCTCCAGTACCAATACCGCCGTCAAGTCCGCGCAAGAGGAAGCAAGAGCTAAGAAACTCATCGGATCCTCACTCGAATCCTCGGTTCTTCTGAGCCTCCCTCCTGACATGCAAGAATACTATGATCTGATCTCTGATGAATTGGCTAGCATCTTGGTAGTCTCCAAGGTTGAAACCATTCCTTACAATGAAGAGCCAGCAAATGCTGTAGCATGGAAATTTCCCGCTGATGTCACATGGGGCGATGATGCGGAGTCGAAATCTTGGAAGTTATGGGTTATTCCCGCAGAGGAAAATAAATGTCCAAGATGCTGGAGGTTTGTGGCGCCAGTTAAGGATGAGTTGTGTGGTAGGTGTGAAGAGATTGTAGGAGATGTTAAATAAGGATTTTGATGTTGTGTATTTATGTAAGATATGTCGCACTTATAGATACCCTACTATAAAAGAATCTTCTCCCTATCCTTTCGGCATTCAAGGTTCATGCGAGCTTTGGGTATCGAGTAATCTTGCTTTTCATCGATTGTATTTGAGAGAGTCACAATTGGACTTGTACTAGGTAACTACTATGAGTCACGATTCAATCAAAGCAAAAATCTAGGTTTCTTCTTTCAGTCTTTCCAGGAACAAATTCTACAATCCAAACAGGACTATCAGCAGTCACCTCGAAACTTGATGCATCAAGAAGGAGTATCTTGTGGAAGCTTCGAATTGTCTATGAGGTTCTGCCTGTTGTATGTCTCGCCTTTCTACCGCGTGTTGCATTACATGATTAACAATTGCTTTCCGATAACTTGGTTACCCAGTCATCAGAATTCTTCCCGGCGCACTGCCTTGGCTCCATCGCATGCTGCTCTTGTGTTCCTTTCACTTGTGATTCCATGCTTAGATATTGACTCCCTTTCTTTCCCTCGAAATGTTGGCCATTTGTCCCATCGAAAATCGTTAGAGTCATGTCTTGTGGCAGAATTGAGCTCAGGATTGTAACTGGACCTGGTCCTTCAGTTTCGGCGGGATTAGCTATTTTTGACGATGGACCGTGGGTGGTAGTGGTCTTCATGCCATTTTCAAATGATTCGAAATGTGATGCAAGATCAGAGAGTCGACGTGGACAACCTGGGCATTTTCTTGAATTCGACTTCGTGCTTGGAGTATGGCTAGACGACGAAGAAGAAGAGGAAGCTGACCGAGAGGAAGATGAGTAAGATATTGGATCTGGAGTATTGCTAGCAGCGAGTTTCATTTTGAAGATAGGAATTATTTTTAGCTTGTATCCCGTTCTTGGTATCTTGCTGACCTGCCAGATGGTATATCGCGTAAGTTGGAAATGAAAAATATTATGGGCTAGCCATGTTACTTATGTTATAATCCTACCATGAATCACGTTGAATGGATGTTCATCAGAAAGAAAGAGAGAAGTTGTTTTTGAAATGCGTGAATCACGTAGAACATCCAGTGTTCCACATGTCTGTCTTCTGGTCTTTGATTCATTCTACTTCACAATGGCCTGTTTCATTCTGTGCACACAACTTCCTCTCAATCCTGATTGCTGCACTTTCCAAAGACCAACCAACAAAGAAAACTCATTCCCTGCCATTACCCACGAAACCAAACTTCCAGATATTTCTTTCTGTGAAGAAACTTATGGTCATATCTTCCTCTGGAATCCATTCTCCTCCTCAAACATCATCTTCTCCAAACCACGAACTTGTCTTACGTAACAATAGCGATATTGATCCAGTTTTCCGCATGCCAGAAATGTCCAAATGCCGTGTTCGCAAAAATAACCGAAAGATTGCTATGAAGAAGCGAGGCTCTTTCTGGGCGACTTCAGAGCGGATATAACTCTTCAAAAGTCTTCAATACCAGAGATTCCCAATACTATTTCCATTCCTTCAGCAAAACCAGTTCAAGGCGTGGGGCATCGTTCGGAATATTCCATTTTCAGTTGCCAATTCTCGTATATTCCCATTTGCTCATATTTTGTTTTCTCTTCAGACGCCATCTCAGTCCAGTGATCCTCCAGATTACCGGTCTCAGTACTGGCCTCTTTGTAACCTGGACAGTCCATTCTGTGATTGTGCTTCATCCAAAGGTTTACCAGATTATACTGTGGACGTGCCCCATAACTGCGTTGGAAGAGTTGTTCCTGGAACATCCCAGGTGGGATTATTTGACGGTACCGAGATTGATTAACAGCAAACTGAGGTGGTCCTCCTTGAGGTCTGTTATTGGTAGAATCGGCCCTTGCTCTTTCTTGCGCAGGTCTCGCCATGTTGGGGGGACGCTGAGAATTCAAATTTCGTCGATCTGCTTTATTATGTTAGTTTCTTTTCTTGGGGGTTGGAAATCTACTCGTCTATTCAAAAAAGCCCATACCTTCTTCTGGTCTTCGCGGACCGAAACTAATTCTTTCCGTTCCTCTTCTTGGGCCTCTTCTCATGTTGGCGGCAATCACTGGTGTACTTGGGATAGTGTTTTGAGGGCTGACCAACTGCGCTGGCATAGGAAGTAAACCTGGGACTCTGCCTGGCAAGGGCGAAGATACTACTGGAGGTGCCGCTTGTGTCGGTCGTGAAGCTTACGATGCACCTCTTTGCCTCTGGCTTCTGTTTGGTGGAGGAGGGCACCAAAGAGTGCGGGTTGATGCGGGTGGTACTGGGTACTGCCCAGAAGATCTGTCCATGTCTGCGTCGGTGATATTAGGAAGGCGACGTGGAGAAGGAAATGCGCTTCCTTCTCCACCGTCAACCGACCTTCTCCAGTTGCGATCCATGGGGGAGCGGGGGGGGGGGGGGTTTGTTATAAGTTGGGGTGCCTGCGAAAAGTGTCTCCGAAAGTGAGAAAACTTTAGTAGTATAGAAGTTCGGTTGCCTATAAAGGTACAAGCGCAATTTACCCTGGAGGTCTAGCTTAATACTTAATATTGTTAGTGTGAATGTGGCCTTTAGGTAGTGAATTAATTGTGGTTCACCTCAAGCGAGTTGAATGTTTGTTTCGCTTGCAATACTTGTCTTAAGACATTTGTTTTTCTAAAACCTCTTGAACAATACAATAGACAAGCTAACTTTCTTCTCTCTCTTCTGTGTTCTTGATTTCTTTATTAAATTTGGTAGGCCGTAAAATGATGTAATAAATATTACTTAGTTTTCCA
Organism: Hymenoscyphus linearis; assembly: GCA_900536425.1. Classification (NCBI taxonomy): domain Eukaryota; kingdom Fungi; phylum Ascomycota; class Leotiomycetes; order Helotiales; family Helotiaceae; genus Hymenoscyphus; species Hymenoscyphus linearis. Next base: position 96,108 of record UNPR01000020.1, on the reverse strand, counting down.
GTTAGCGCAATTGTAACTTGTGAACAATCTTACTACTATATTACGATATATCTTGTTTGCATCATCAATCTGTACAGCACTAATCTTTTCCTTTTGACTTTAAACATCTGGTTTAGAATGGCACAATGAATTTGGTTACAGATAGTTTGACAATTTATCTCTCTGGACATGTAATTATGTTTCCTCTATATGATTTATCCTACGATTTATTTATGAACTGCGTCTGAAAAAACTTTTTAGCTACCAAAGTAGATCTAGGCTATACTTGATTAGGTTTGAGTAGGTTTGAGTAGGTTTGAGTAGGTGGTCTAGTTGAGTAGGTTAGAGTAGTGTATTTGACTAATTGTGACACCAAATGGTGTGAGTATGAGTGTGTAAAAGCTTGCATTGTAATCTATCTACTGCACTGAATGATATGGTGGTGCCAAGCCCTTGGCAAGCCCCGTGACTGGAAGGATCCCATGCCACGTGACTAGGTTGTCACACTAATCAAGTACTACTCAAGTAGTCTCTCCTGGTCTCGACATATATACCTTTCGATTTTTAGCTCGGTGATATCTGCTTTTTGTCTTAGACCTTGCTCCTTATAGGTTTATTTTTGCCTTTTGATCCTTCTTAAAGCTCAGAAGGCAAAATTGAGCCTATGGGAGCAAGTTCTAAGACAAAAAGTAGATATCACAAAGCCAAAAATCGAAAAGTATATATGTCGAGACCAGGAGATATTATAAATAGTAACTAAAGTACAAAGTAATTATCCTGAAATAGTAGCCCTACCAATTCTCTTCCTTGTCTGTCTCTATATACAAACTCTAGCTTTTAGGCTTCTTATTGCCTCGAAAGTGTCTTTTGCTAGCGTGTTCGTATTCCTTGTTGTAATATCAGCCCTTGAGCTGTCGGACTGTCTGGCCGGGGTAGCCGGGCGCGCGACGGACTTTTAGGCCAATTGTCACTTACTACTTAATTACTAATTAGTACTCTAACCTACTTAAATCTTGGCGAGTAGGTTAGAGTAGGTTAGTGTAGGTGCTATCACTCTGACTTACTCTACCCATTTCAGACGCTCTTTATGAACACAACAAGGAAAATATGCTTCTGATAATATTCGAAACTGCTACTGGCATTCTGTCGATTTCTCGCCATAAACATTGGTTCAAGCTCTATAGTACATATCATGACCTCAATTTTCTCTCGCTTGTAATAGTAAGAAAACCAGTCATTACTTTGGATACCCTTCTAAGAATACTATTGTACTAGAAAGGCCCGTAGAATAAAAATAATCATACGAACAATATAGAATAATGGACTTAAATACCTCTTTATTAGCACACAGGTTTTAGGTGATTAGATTGCTTGTACTAGAGTTTTAGCATATTCACTCTTAATAGGAGGTGTGTCCAGAGTAATGACCAGGTGTCTTACACGCAGTCTAACTAACAGGCTGGAGCTGACTGGAAGACGTTAGTGGGACTTGGTTTCAAATTAGAACGTGTTGATGTATTAACCTGCGAGAGACATGAAGACATCAATGTAAAACCCAACTTAAGGCTTAAGACTTGTAGAACTGATATTGTCATGTTCTTTTCTTCAAAGGCTACCCAGCCTTTACCTACTTATCTTTACAATAAACCTGTATCTGGACACTATAGCATTACGTCCAGCAGGAGAACAACGGCGGCCTAGCCCCCCACTTCAGAGAGTGAATTACTACTCAATTGAATTCGCAGAGTTTGGCTGCAGTTATTACCAGCGACCATCGTCTAAAATATAGCTGCGTGTCCATTTCTGTCTAGAGTTCTCAAGCTTACAGGAAGAATTCTCTAGCCACAAGTACTAGGGCTAATTTGAACTAGGCTGCCATTTGTAGCGCTAAAGTATTGAGCGGCACTGGTGCCGGTCAATGGTGCCGGTCAATATTTTAAAGCTAACTTGGAACCACGATGCACTTACCTCTCTTCTAGGCGAAGCAGCATGAATTAACAAAAAGTAAAATGGCAATTCCGGTGGGTCTCCCATCAGGAGGCCCCCTCAGGAGAAACCAACGCAGTGGGATTTTGTGAGGGTATTTTTGGGGGGAGGGATACTTAAATTACAACCAAAGGAAACAGCTTCGTGGTGCGGCGCTTGTGGGTGATCACACACTAGCTGACTGGGTCAGGCGGACAGATTACCAGTTTTGGTGACAGTTGGGTATGTTATCAATATTGTTTTGTGACTTTTGTGGGGCCTGGGCTACCTGAGGAGATCTGTTTGGTGCAGGGGTAGCATGGGGTTATTGACTCCCGTCTTGAGGGATATGACGGTGGTATCGGATATACTGATTTACCAAAAACTCCAGTGTCAATTTCTCGTGCAAAATCTTATTGGCAAATCCGCTAATGAATCTTGCAGGTAATACAGGAGGACTTGTGAAAAGGTTGCAGACAAACCAAAACAAGTTTGATTTGATTGCCATCTTGGTCTTTACAGGGCTTGTGGCCAGACACTTTGGAGCAACGACAAATTGATCTAACTTTTGCAACAATTGAGGCGATTGTTCAAACTAACTGGGTCAAAAGAGTATGTTATACGAAATGCTTAGAACAATCAGATTGATCGTGTTTAGATGCGGTACCACTCTCTAGCTCTTCATCGTAGATTCTAAACTCTTTTCTAGACGTGAACAACAACAAAGTAGGAGTATTAAAAGTCCTTAGATTTACGTTCGAATCGATCAAATCCAATTATCCTTATATTGATTTAATATACTACTATCCTACTATCTAGTATACGAAATGCCCTAGCTTCTAAATGAGGCGCATCGACTTTCTTTCTCTTATAAATCTAGCGTAGCAACCCTTAGAGGTGTAGAATCGTTGTAAGTCAGTCAAAAAGAGAGAACTTTACTATTCAAAAAGTCACTATTTTACTAATGATACGAGTGTCCGTTCCGCGTTCCGTATTACGTGTTGGAAGAAAAGGCATGACCAATCAAGTATTAATGTTGCAAATTACATAAAGTGACAATTAATGATGGAAGGGTGTTTTGGGCAAGCAGAACAAATCCAATCTCCAATAGTATCATCTCCAAATTCCACCGCCCCCACCGCCCCCACCGCCCCCAATCCTCCCTAGCCCCCTCAAGATACAATAATTATGCCTTGCCACCACGGTCCATCACGGACACCAAACAGTTCTTCGGTAAAGCCCTAATAATCCTGAATGGACCGGTCAGAAACCATGGCGACGAAGGTTAAGAAATTCTCGATCCAACTACCACTCCCTTATCCACCCACACTCAACTTCCACCAGTCTTCAAGCATCCAGGGCAGTTGCAGGCGAATCCGTAGTTATAAGGGAGAACTTCTGGACTGTTAGAGTAGGATATAGTAATCTCCTCTCCTTCTCCGATATCCTTCAACGCCGTGAATATCAAGCGGTTCTTATCATTGTAAAAGAAGTACGAGCAGTTGGCGTAGGGGTGGCATTGATGATTAAACCGCGATGACTTGATAAAGATGCCAGTCTCCCCTGCCTTGGAGTATGTTCGGAATCTGCGAAGTAGTCAGCAGGGTCTCCATGAGTGCGATGGGAGCGGGCTATTACCTGTTGGTGAAGAAGACACTCTGTGGTCGATTCTCCCAAGTAACCCCACTGAGTGACCAAGCGTGTAAGCTGAGGTAAGAAACCCTTTGCTCCAAAGTCAAGCCCTGGTACATTCTCCATATCGTTTCCTCAGTTGCCAGGAAGAGAGGCGTCTCAGTCATGACGACCTCTCCTTTTTTGATGTCCCTGACAGCAAAAGCACCAAGACCAGCGCCTTTTGCTTCACGAACCTCAAAGCACTCAGTCGTGAACTTCGGGTCATGATCAATATCAGGAGGAGATGCAACATCCCAGTTTAGACTTGGAGTTTTGACCTTCTCCAAAGGAACTGTGACAAGATCTGTTTCAGAACTTGAAGTTTTGACCTGTCCTGAGGAAAGTGTTGCGAGATCTAATTGAGAACTTGTATGACTGCCTGAACTGACCACTTCCCAAGGTTCAGGATGCGTAGCTTCTGTTGTCTTCTTCGGCTTCTTCGCGTATCGCTACATCAGATTAGCCTCAGAAGTTCGACAGGGCACCTACAACAAAAAGGATTCGGATTATTGAGACGCACCTTGTACCAAGCATCCACAAGCTCTTTGTTTCCATTCCGCCAGGAGAAGTAATCCATGGTACAAGTACCAGCCATGACTGATGCGGCCATTTCTAATGACAGAGTTAGTACTTTTATCGTAGGGTCCAGCTTCTTGTCGATGGAGGAAATGTGAAAGAAAGATGGATGGCAATGACTCGGTAATGCAGGTGGTGGAAGAAAGATGTGGTTGTTTGGTGAAGCGCCTCTCAGCAATCCAGTCCTGTAAGAAGGTGGAGTTTTGGCTGAGCTGGCAGTCTGAAATCACCGAGGGAATCGAGTTTGGCGACACGATCAGCTCATAAAACGAGCTTGATGATATCTAACAAGATTTCTCTAGTACGCTTTGACTGGAGTACGAGTAGATAGAAGGCTGTTCGATTATCTGGTTTGTTGTAGCCGGTCGCGATAGATTCAATCGATATCGAGTATCAAAGATAAATTCGTTGAGAAAGGTTGTGAAGAGATGGCGCGTTATCCTCAAGGCAGGAGCGACTTCTGCGCAGAAAGTCTAATCCAAATATTTTCCAGCAATAGCGACTAAGGTTGGATTCAAAAGCGGAATGCAAGCTGCAGACTTTCTCCAAAGTGGTGGTGTTGAAGGTTGTGAGAGAAGTTTCGCAAAAAAAGTGAGCTGTCTTTGTTTCCAAATTTCCGAGAGGCTCTGGTGAATTGATGGTCTGCTATTCCAAGGTTGAACTCAAAGTTCTATTGACATACTTGGGTTCCAGATTGATGCTCAAGGAAGGGTAAACCTATGGATGGGCATATAGGTAAGATCTGAAATAAGAAAGCTTTTCGTACCATTGTTCTGAGATGAGTGTAGGTGGGGCACCACTGGCTCAACTTTTCCCCAAATATTCCACCAAAAGTGAAGATCACTGAATCCAGCAGCCAGCCAACTGACTGATTGAATTTCTGCAAAATCTGGTCAGCGAATGTCCAAATAAAACAAGGGATTTGCCCCTTTTGTCACCAGCACAAGCACTTAATCTTGCAATAGGGCATGAACATCTTCTTAGAGACACTGCCATATAAAACAAACATATGAACTTTTTGAGCCTTAGAGGCTTTCCAACGACAAACAGTGCTTGAGCTCCCTTGACGTTGGTGATGGTTGGCACCTGGATTCTCCATATATCTATGTCTCTGATCTCTAGTCGTTGTCATGTTGTCATGTTGTCATGTTATCATGTTGTTATGTTGTCATGTTGTCATTTGAATTGTGGTACCAACAACAACAAAGCAACCAAAACAACAAGAGAAGAAGAATGCCTCTAGATGGATTGATGAAGAAAGTACATGACCAATCACTTACTTGTTTGTTTTTATTGTTGTCTTCTTAAATGTCGATTCCTCTTCTCCAACGCCTTGAGTATGGTTTGCACCTTGTTTCCAGGACTTACAGGGGCTCAAGTGACAGTTTGCGCTTGGTGTTTGGCATTGGCGACATGTAGGTTCAGATGAAAACAGAGTACAAGTCATGACTGGAGTCAAGTGTCCCTGACTAGCAGGCGACATTTCAAGACGTAGGAGATAGGATTTGATGTGCGAAAAGCAGTGTGCAAAGGATGATATTTCAATAACCAGAAGATTGTTGTCAGAGTTCAACGAGAATTAGAAAATGCCAGGTCAAAGAAAAATTATAAATAGGACAGTCGGTTGGACAGGCAATTTCGCAGTTCTGGATTCACCAGAAATTAACCCAGCGAAAAGGTCAGCCACGCTAGCAAACTGCCCATTAGAATCTTAGCTGCTACTCGTTGAGCCTGACAGCTTCAGCGGCATTGAGATTTTCTGCTGCCGCTCCACCTTTAGTACCTGAGGTTGTCTACTAGCATTCTTTGGATTCTCAAAATTGCTTGCCGCTGCTTTCAGAATCTTTGGCAGTACACCTGGAGGATCCAGTCAGCTTTATGCATATTTTTCGCTGGTACCCTCCTTGACCGCCGTTCGCTAGAGAAATTAGTATGCATTATCCCGCTAAAAATGAAGGTAACTATGGATACCTCTGCAATTCTCTCAATCCACCTCATCAGATGCGGGAATCCCTCCATATCTTTTGGAGTGATGAGACCAGTAAATCTCCAACCGTTGATCCATGCTAAAGAGGACTTTTCAGCTTACTTCTTGAGCAAAAGAGCGGCCGTTTGGAACTTACGCCAAAGCCCCATATCGGCAATCGAATACCTCCCTTTGCCCTTGCCAGCGATATATTCGCGTGACTCATTGGTATACTTTCCAGACAAGTGGATTTCGAGTGCGCCATATATTCGCTTAGTCTCAGTTAAGAATCTATCGGTTGCAACTGCATCTAAACACATCAGTCTTTGTCACCTGGCTTTGCTTTGACAGCTTACATTCGTCTTTGGGGTCTTGGGTTCCAAAAAAGCTCAATTGACCTTGGATTGGGGCTCCCTATGACCGATCAGCACTCTTGCAATACAAACAAGGTTTTCATTCAAGGAGTTTTGCCAAACAGAGGTGCTTACACCACCATGCCAAAAGAAAAGCCATTGCAAGCACTGCGATTGTTCGAGCGGGTCTTCAAATCCAAAGGCGTTCTCCGTGTCATATTCTTTCTGAATGTAAACAAGTTCCGCAGATGACTCCATGACAACGAATGGCTCTTTCTTAGTGTTGTCCACGATAATTGGGATGCGACCTAATTGATGTTACCTTTAATTCCTGATTCAGAAACACTTTCGGTATTCAACGAGGCACAGGTTCTTACCGTTGGGATTCATGGTCAAGAACCAGTCACTCTTTTGTGCCATGGTTTTGGTATCGAGTATGGTAGAAGTAACTTCAGCCGCGTCAGTCTCATTCACGACGCTGGCGGTATGCTGATGTGGTTCGCGTACATTCAAAGCCATATTTTGCGCGCAGCTCTTCACATAAGATCTGTATTTTCTTCCCGTTGGGAGTATTCAGTGTTATCAGGTGTAGCCCCTAGATCTTGAGTCATTTATTGCTCGAATCTCATGTGGGAAGGCCAAGGCAGATTACCTTTGCATTTTTTATATCTGACGGAGTGTCTTGGTGATAGAACGTTGAAGTCATGTTTGAAAGATAATAGAGATATAGAGATGTAGAGCCCCAAAAACGCGTCCTGGAACCTTCAGTCAGAATACCAATAGTGGGATTCTCTAGTCTTCAAAGAGTTTCGGCAGAATCCAGTCTGTCTTTTCCCGGAATATTCCCGCATACACGTGAATCATTCAGGAGATTGAAAAGGGGTGAACAAATGTCTTGATGAAACAATACAAGTGGCCTCAAATGTTTCTAATGTAACACGAGAAATTTGGAGCCTTTCATGAGTGACCAGATTTGGATAAGAAATCTTCAACCTGGAAAAGTAATTTTGGTATTAGATCACGTGTCCTAGTTTGGTGTACATGTACCTAGCAGCTGTCCATTTTCAATGAAAGATTGAAAACAATTGCGCTTATTATTACGTGAACACAAAAACATTCAGTAAATTCGTACCGAATAGAGTGGCTTCCGCTGTTGTCATCGAGTTGGCCAGTGCAACATAATCGCTATTTTTTCTCAATAAATGAGCCACCTCGTTTTATTGATCACAATCTAGAGCTTGCTCTAGATAGTACTATATTAACTGACATCACAACGCCCTCGTGTTTACTAACAAAAATACACCTTCTCATTTTGTTACAATAAAATCATCAAAACTACCAGTACAGGGGCAAAACCAGGTAAGTGACAAAAAACATCATGCTTTAAGTGACCCTTTTTGGTCGAAACCCCCGAAGAATTTAGTGTGGAAGACGCGTAACCTTGATGATGGAGTTATAAAAACCTCTATATCTCATTGATGTTATGGTAGATTATTTAATAAAGGTTACCCGGTTGTTTAAAAGAATTTAGGTTATTGCTAATACATCCGGAAACACTCACGCGATCAACTGTATTAGCTAAGCTGTTCTTGAAATTCTCTAAATCAAAAACATCTTCATTAATGACTCCCACTGGGTTTAGAGGTGCGCCAGAAATCCAGGGATTCAAGTTATTTATTCTTGATATGCCAATTGTCGAGTCCCAATTTTGTGCTCGACTTTCAGCAAAGCAATGCTCATTAGCGAACTAGTGTTTTTAGTATTTTTAGTATTCAAATTTGTAACTGAACTCACAACTACCCCAGAATGTAATTTTTCCGAACATCATGAAAATCCAGTCACATCAAGGTTTTCACATTCCAGTCGAACTCCGACCATTGGTTAGGTGATAACTAGAATGGAGAACCTCATCTGCGGGTGTATGTTTGTCTTCTCCTTCAAATCTATTATAGTCACGGTTACTGACTTAAGTAACAGTATATATCTGCAGACTCTTTGGCTTCATTACCAAGAGAAAACAAGACAATATAATAGAGTAACAATTCCGACAAAGATACTGAGAAGCCTGATTATGGTGGAGGCAAGGCACTCGAGATATTCAAAGAAGAGAGAGTATTCATCGATACCGAGGAACAGGGGATGTAAGTCTGGCATGTTTTGCTCGTATTGGAAGCACATTGGAGTTTGTCAGTTGGTCAATCACTTAACAGAAGAAACTCTGAGATTTTTGGCAACATTCAGGTCTAGATCTCAGAATCTTAGATAGATATCATTTGCCCCGCAATATGTTGTTGGATATTTTAGGGAAAAATGGGGGGGTTCTTATATCATAAGTGTGTTTTATGCTGTCTCGGACAACCAGGCTACGACCTAGATTTACATAGGTTAAGACCCAAGCAACCTCTAGAATAAAATTAAATTACAACATCAGCGACTCAAAAATATGTCTTGTAACCAATAATTCGACCCCACTTCCCCCCTATTAGCTTTGGCGGGGGTTGGGTGGAACCTAGCCCGGCAACCGACCGGAAGCTCCAACCTCTACTTCATGATAACCACGAGACCCAATGGTCCTTCAAATTCTGCTCAAGAACTTCCTAGCGTTACTATCAATGGTATCGATCTTTTTATAATTTTCTTCCTGTTTTGTATTGGCTTGATGATTGCGTCATATACTTCTGCGCGTCATTTTTCAAGTACCCCGCTTCAACCCCGCAGAGTGAGCTTCCCAAGTTAGCACAAACCTTGCTACAACAGAGATGAAATCCAGGAACATATAGTTGCATTTAAGTACTTAGGTGCGTGAACTGCCGTGATGGGTCTGTCTATGTCATGTAACGTGGTAACCATCTTTCATTGGACAATGGGTGTGGGTGGCTCTTGGAGAGGGGTTGGCTCTTTCCGCATTTTGTACCAAGTGACTTCAGTGCTTTACATATCGTGCTGTTCCCATGTTTTTCTTGATGGTCTTCGTAGCATTCTTTGAGTCGTTGAACTCTCCAGTGCTGCGTGCTATGTTCGATTTCAAGTTGAAGTCCCTAGCGATTCTTGCTCCTGCTCTTCGGGGGGTATGGGCAGTCTCGTCTACAAATGGAAGCTTTGATGTTTTTCGATATGTTGATCCTTTCATCGGCACCATTGCTGGAGGTACAGTTCTCTAGGAATGTTTCGTTGGCTGTTCTAATTGTTTCACAGGCCATGTTTTTCCCGGTGCAACACTTCCCTTCGGTTGGTGCCCTCCTCCGCATTGAAACACGATGATTAACGGTGCTCAGGAATGGCAAAAGCGGCTGCTGATGTCAACAATCCCGACGAGAAACAAGGCGGTTTTGCTTCAGACAACAGTGATATAACAGGGTTCTCACATATGCATGATTCTGGAACCGGAGGAGTATTTCACCTGCAAGAAATGATGACATGAGTTGATTTGCTTATTAAACTATAGTCCCCATCTCTTGGAAACTTTCCCATATTTCCTCAGACAGGTTGTCCTGGAGATGAAATCAATAATTGTTTCTGGACCAAAACAGATCGTGCCTCAAGACGTCTCAATGGCACTGCTCGAGCCCATCCAGGTTATTTTGCCGTCAGCCTGAACACCTCTATTCACACAGAGGTCACAGTCTCCAACCACACGGCTTTGTACAGAATTACCTTTCTCTCGAACGTGTCAACTGCAGCTTCCATAAACAACACTTCTCTCCCCTACAGTCCATTGATACTCGTTGATTTGACTGACCTCCCCGACTCCCGATCGAACGCCAGCATCAAGGTTGATGGTGGAACTGGAAGAATTTCTGGAAGTGGTACTTTTAATCCATCGTTTGGAATTGGATCATACGAGCTCCATTTCTGTGCGGACTTTCATGGTGCTCCAGTGAGAGATACTGGAGTATTCCAAAACAACCGAGCATCCAATGTCGTGAAAACTATTTCTACTCGTTCAGATGGCGTCAACAATCCTCCGCTTCCAGCTGGTGCATGGACCCAATTCACAGCTCCAGCCAATAATCAAATCCTTGTTCGTGTAGGGGTCTCGTTCATCAGTGTAGCCAAAGCCTGCCAGAACGCTGAGACCGAAATTCCGGATTTTGATTTCAAGAAAGTTCTGGAATCTGCCGAAGATGCTTGGAGGAAAAAGTTTGCTGTTGTAGAGGTGGACAATACCGGCGTCAGTGACGAGATACAGACAATCTTTTGGTCCGGGATGTATCGTGCCATGATCTCGCCTCAAGATTATACTGGTGAAAATCCGTTGTGGGAGTCCTCGGAGCCGTATTACGACTCTTACTATTGCATATGGGATTCTTATCGAAGCATTCATCCTCTTATTACTTTGCTGGATCCACAAAGTCAAACTTTGATGGTTCGGAGTTTGATTGATATTTATCGACATGAAGGTAAGCTCTGGCCCAATCTTCTAAGTCACATATGAAATGTCTGATCTTCATAAATAGGAAAACTTCCTGATTGCCGAATGTCATTGTGCAAAGGATTTACACAAGGAGGCTCCAATGCAGATGTTGTTCTAGCGGAATCATACCTCAAGAACATCAGCGATGGAGTAGACTGGGAGACTGGATATAAAGCCGTTGTTTCAGACGCAGAAGACGAACCATTGAACTGGGCAGTGGAGGGTCGTGGTGGACTCACATCTTGGAAGAACTTAGGTTACATCCCAACCGACGATTTCGACCCGTATGGTTCAGGTCCTTTCAGCCGTTCTATTTCTCGAACTGTCGAGTACGCATACAATGATTTTTGCATTGCTTTGATGGCAAAGGGTCTAGGCCATACAGCAGATGCCGAAAAATACGTCAAGCGATCCGAAAACTGGAAAAACATGTGGAACCCAACTCAGACATCTCTGGTGACGAACTCCACTGGGAATATAGGAAAGACAGTCGATCCAGGATACGTAGGATTCCTCCAACCTCGGTACCTAAACGGGACTTTTGGTTACCAAGACCCCACGCTCTGTTCTCCTCTCTACAACTTCACATCTTGTTACCTCAACCCCAACGGCCACGAAACCTACGAAGGTTCCTCATGGATGTATACATTTTATGTTCCCCAAGACATGGCGACTCTAGTGGTCACTCTTGGCGGTCCCCAAGAGTTCACAAACCGCCTGTCCTATCTGCATACATCAGGTCTCCTCTATATTGGCGATGAACAAGCTTTCCTCCCTGTCTTTCAATTCCACTACGCTGGACGACCGGCTCTTTCAGCAAAGTTCTCCCATTTCTACATCCCATCTCAATTTAACACCTCGCTTAACGGGATTGCGGGAAACGATGATTCAGGGGCTATGGGTTCGTTCACTACGCTTGCTATGATGGGTCTCTGGCCTGTTCCAGGTCAGGACGTATATCTAATTACACCGCCGTATTTTCCAAGTGTGAGTATTACGAATCCCCAGACGGGGAAGACAGCGACCGTGAGAAACGTAGGATTTGAAGAGGGCAATGAGACCATTTATATTCAGAGTGCGACTTTGGATGGTGAGGCATGGACAAAAAGTTGGATTACGCATAAGTTTTGGTTGGATGGTGGTGTACTGGAACTGGTATTGGGTAGGAATGAGAGCTTGTGGGGAACACAGGATGAAGATTTACCCCCTAGCGCTTCTATGGGATTTTAGTTGAAGCGGGAATAGAGGAATTGAGATCTTCTATGTAATGAAGATTCAGAGAGAAAATTTGCAATAGATTTGCATTCCCAAACTTCGATGAAAGGAGGAACACTATTTCCTTTCGGAAATCTATCACATTAGAGAGCGTGTGAGACTAGCTGGGAATACTTGTCTCCTATTGCAGGATAACCAGAAGAAGAATCCCGGCAAGTGGGCTGTGAGAATTACATTAAGTAGTATGGGGCCGCAAACGTGAATGTAGCGGATGACTTTGACTTCCCTCCGATAACTCGGATTTCCACTTGAAGCTTTTCTGATGGAAAGTTAGCAGACGATACATAAAATGATATTGGAAAGAACAATAACCTAGACTATGATGGCAAGCCAACTTATGCGATTTTAAAGCTTTGAATGGCCTTTCGCTAAGGTCTTTCTGACAGGCAAACGGCCAAAAGTAAACAGCCAAAAGTAGCAGAGGATTGTTGCCCATTAGCGTAATTTACTTAGAATTAATCTAATTAATCTAACTAATCTAGTTATTTGGACTAATCAAAATAATTAACTGAAAATTCTAGGATAGTCAACCAATTAAATACTTCAGATTGACTTACACAAAGTCCTAGAGGATCCTTCTGATCAACCGTTTTTTCATTGACTCACTATCTTAGACATTAAGACCATCATCAGACTTCTAGAAATTCTAGAGCCATTTCATGGCCATGTTTTCATCCGATCTCCTCCAACGTCGTAATTTTGGGATGATCCTAGGGTGCATGAGAAATGTTGCAAATTCATTGTGTAATGATTGGCCAGGTGTTCGCGTCAATTTCGTGAGTTCATGCAATGTCGAAAAAACAATATTAAACAGATCCCCAAGCCCATCGTTTCACAGAAAAATCGATTGCACGTCCTGAACCTTTCAAATATCTCAATTATCGAATCGGTCTCCGCTGAAGACGCTTCTTGTGTGGCTGTTGAAAAAAGCCAGCCAGAAAGTACGTGCCGGTTATCCTGCTAGCGCGAGAACCTCGGCAGAATACTTCCAGTAGAAGCTGTCGCATTCCCAATTTGCAGAACCCCTCCAATTCATTGTGCGCACTTTCACATAGATCTCTTGTCCAAAATGTCGGCAGAAGTTGCGAATAAGAGAGGGAGACCAAAGAAGGTTATCGCGGAAACTATCGGCGTCAACGTCCCTGAAATTATGAAGAAGACCACACGTGCAAAGTCTACCAGAGCAACGGCAGCAAGTCCCGCAGCTCCAGCGAGTCCAGCGAAGCCCAAGATTTCGAAAGCAGCGAAAGCGAAAGCGCCTACCACAATTACAACTACTACTGCGCCTGGATTGAAGAAGCCTGGGAAATACTCAGTTGCAACTCCGTTAAAGAGCCCATCGCCTATCGCATTGGAAGAAGAACAGAAAGTGGTGGCAAAAAAAGCGAGCCCCAAGGTTAAAGTCAGCAAGGCAGCTGTCAAATCTTCAAATATTACAGCAGCAGCAGCAGCCTCGATCGCGACTAAGGCAGATACGACAACCACGAAAGCAGATGCCTCTCTTCCTGTAAAGGCGACCGCAAAGACACCTATAAAGCCTATACCCCAAACGACGCCAGCGTCATCACAGGGTGTCTCCAAAACAGTAGCGCAGCCTTCGAAGTCTCCTTCTCTGCCAGCTTCTGCGAGCATACCCATAAGATTACCTGGAAGCTCACCGATATTAAACAAGGTCCGCGAGTTGTCCCAGAAGAATACACCTCAGCCTCCATCAACTCTCACTGCGAACCCTACCCATTCTCCTACAGCCAAATCAGTTCCAACAAACCCTACACCACAAACAATTCGTCCGATGCCAACCGAGGCCTCGAAACCCACTCCTGCAAAACCTATACCAACTCTCAAAGTTCCAATCGCGGATATAAATAAAGAGATAGTGTCGAACATAGCTGTAAGGGCTGGGGCAAGGCCGGGAGGAAGCAATAATCTACCACCCAATTATAAGTCAACAGCTAGAAAGGTTTCCATGGCAATTATTGCGATGCCAATCGCCCTTGTGACAAGCTATGTTCTCTTCCAGAGATGTTAGTGGTTACCCATTCCCAATTTGCCCCTCCTCAATTCTATCGTATAATTTGCTGACATCTGGACAAAATAGTGGTTCTGAAAGAGGAAAAGAAGTCTCTTTTCCCGCCTCTTGAGCCAGCTCCAAAAGCTGTGCAAATAGAGGAGGACAAAGTTGTGCTATCGACGCCGTCCAAGAATGAGCCAGAGCCGTCATGATTGAAAGTGCATGATATCCGGGACCATGGATATATGCTGATATAACAAAGGTCGATATGAAAGACGTGTAATGATAATGTATACTGTACAGCAGAAACTCCACCATATTTGATACCCGAATTTATACTTTTTCTTCGGCTCTTTTCTGCAATCTTGGCCAGCTCAGCATGACAGGGTCATTACAAGTACCTGGAAACGCCCTGTGGTATTTTCCAATACGAACTAGGATTTGGGAGACAAGCTTTTGTACTCATTAAATCCGACGAGCTCTCTCCATGCCAGTTTTCTTCCTCCATACTACCAATACCGGCTGCGTTCCTACTTGTATGATTACTTTTCACTCAAGGAGAGTGCATCCCATCTAGTGAGGGAGCATTGTTTAGGGTGAAAGCACAATTTTAGGATTTTCATGCATGCCTGCATATACTAAATCAAATTTTGCGTTGGTTCCAATTTCAACAATGCAAACACTCCTCCAGGGCTTTTACTGATGATGTACCCTACCAAAGGTTGCTTTTCTCGACTAGGGAACTTCTGTACTATTCCAAATCCAAACTCTAGTTTTCTTGTTTGATTCTTCACTTGTCTGGTTTCTCCAAAAGTTAGAACTTGAGGATTGAGTTCTTACAGTAGTCCTTCCACATCTATACTATTACCAAACAAAACCTAACTCTGCCTTTATCATTTTTGATCCAATACTTAGTCCCTCAGCGCAATATATTGGTGCGACCACTTCCTGCATGATCAACTGCTGATGTGACCCTTCTTTCAGGTATTTCAACCTGCTGTGTGCACATCCGGGCTCTCAACAATCCAGACAAATCCAGTGCGAGATCTTGGCCACTATGCTGCTCCTAGTTTTCGATTGGATTGCTCGTAGCCTGCAAGATAATAATCTATGAGGGAATGCGAACACATTGTGACTTTACAGAGAATGGCTTCTAGGAACCCCACACCATGAAATGTCCGCACGATAGTGCTGGGTCCAATGGTAGGAATGTTGCGTTAGCAATGCGAGGCTATGCAGACCATTCAAGAGATATCTGCAAAAACGGGGTCAGATGAACTAGATGAGGGTATCCGTTCAAGAAGGTGCTTCATTTGTATACTTCCGACACGCTAGTTATTGTCGCACGCTATTCTCAATACGGGGGCAATTGCATCCTTCTGGCTGTGGCTTATGGCTCAAGTGGAGTTTGAATCTTTTTTATACCCTGGATCTGAATAGCTATCCAATGGCGATGAAGTCATACCTGTGCGTGGAGTGGTTTGACAACTGCATTGTTGAGCATTTCAACGTGCTCGGATTATGGTGCAATAGGCAAGCAAGTGAGGGGCTTGTATTGTAGCCAACTACTAAACTGCTCGTCTCCTTATATCCTCTTCCTTCTGGCTTTGGACCTTGCCTGGTTTACTTTTTCCAAGAGAAAACTGAAATCAAATATCATTGAGTTTGTAACTACTCAAGGCTCTCTTTCAATTACTACTCTTCCTCCAATTGCGATGATCTCGGATTTTCTGTTTAATCTTCAGGTTATGAACATCAAACCTAGTCCTCCTATGGGTCAAGAGTTCGGTGAATGGAAAATCCAAGGTTGGTTTCCAAAGCTCCCCTCAGTCTTAAAGTTGGGGTATATTGGTGACGATTCGTCGCTTCTTCACATTGAAGTCCCTTCTGGCTAACCTCAACTGTAGCCAGACCGATCGCCAAATTCTTCATATTACATAATATACAAGCTGGTAGAGGACGAATCATGATTTGCATATCGGCAAATTGTGCTCCCCCAGCATATGCAACCAGAATAAGAAAGCAATGTTGTTTGCGCTCTCGCATCCTCCAATGACACTGCAAGGTCCCAACACTGCTTAAAATGAGTATCTGATGGTATCGCGTATTTAGCGAAGGACGACTCCTTGTTCAAAGAATATCTGCATCGAGTCTGAATAAATTCAGAATATCTGGGCCGTCCCGGAATCCACCACTTCTCTAGTCCTTCAGCTTTGCGGCATTTAACTGATTCCTGATACCAAACATGCTCCGGTTCATTTACGTCAATACTTTGAAACTCTATTATCAGTTCACTTCTTGTCAAACAGTATCTTTTCCGACACTGAGGTGGTACAAAATCAAGTTACCGTTGCGTTCATTGCTACGAAGAACGTCATCGCTACTAGGTTAGGGTTAAACCCTAACCCTAACCCTAATGTAACTTTCTCTTAGTACGTCATGTCAATGGGGGCCTCATAGAAAAGGAAGGAGAGAGTTAAAGACAGAACAAGGGTTAAACATGTAAATTAAGTAAATTTAGGACGTCCTTTAGGACAGTTTGGCGTAAATCAAAACATTATCTACTTTGATTCTATTCATTTCTCATAGTGTTCTTAATTGCTACTACAATGTAACTTTCCTCCAGTACGTCATGTCAATGGGGGCCTCGTAGCGTTCTTAATGGCTTCTACAATGTAAATTTTCCTTAGACGTCATGTCAATAGGGGACTCGTACAGCCATTATGTATCAAGTATATATGCCTCGTCTTTGTCCCCTTTATCTCCATCAACACAACTTCCCACAACTTCTCGCTTTTCCAACCTGCCTACCTATAAACAACTAAAAAGACGGACTATTTGTTACTCAAATCTTCCTAAAACATAAAACCATAATTTTTACAACACACTTGTAGCTACAAGAGTTTGACCTGCCTTATAAAATGAGACTCTCATTCTCAGTTATTATCGCCGCTATGGCTTTCTTTGGGGGTAGTGTTAACGCATCCGTTAGTATTCATGGTATAGTTTTTCAATAGACAAACAGACTAATCGGCTTCCTACAGTGTTGCGATGATTGTAAGGAAGTCTGTACAATACAAAAATGCGGGGACCCTAAAACATACTGCTACTACAACTGCAAAGACTATTGTGGATTGTAGATCTCTGGGGCTGGGAGGGTTAGGCGGGTTAGGATGAAGATGGTGTTAAGGATGGGGGGTAGGAGATGTTGGAAAGGAAGTATTTGTTAGATCTTTGTACATCAGGAATCAAGTTTTGTTTGTGTAGCGATGTTAGTTTGCTATTTGCTATTTGCTTTAGTTTGTACTTGTTTGTGCTTGCTATTTGCCTTTTTTGTAGCTTGTTTGTGCTTGCGATTTGCCTTGTTTGTAGCTTATTTGTGCTTGCGATTTGCCTTGTTTGTACCTTGTTTGTGGATTGTAGTTTGTACTACTGTTTGTAGGGAAAGCGAGGAGGCCTGTCATGTGACCTACGGGTATAGGTAGAACAGGTGGCCACACCCCCGGCCACTTAGCTACTCATATGAATGCAATACACTTCACCTGATTGCCGGACAACCCGCATTTGAAAATCTACCTCGGATTACTAGACTTAGTTCCGCGCCCTTGAAAGAGCATAAAATCTTCTCATTTGAGGCGTGAGATCCTAGAGCCGAATCCACTATTGTAATATATTCTCAATGTCGTTTTTGTGTTTTTGTCTTTTGTGAGGTGTTGAGAGATGGAATATTGCTTCAGCCCCAGATTTTTTGGAAGTTTGTGAAGTATGGACTATTCTATACTGGAAATGACAAGATTCTTATCTGTTGCTTTAACTACAAACTGCGCATTCCCTAAAAAATTGGCTCTAATACTAAATTAAACATGTGTCACAAACCAGGTATGGGGTATCGGGTCACGGGTTTCATGGCCACGTGATCTATCCGTTTTCCCACTTATATAGCAGAGTTCTCTCATCTGATTCCAGGCTCCTTAGAGCATTTTCACCTACCCATTTTACGTCTTAATATGTAAAGTCAATCCTCACTTGCTTTCTTAATTTATAGTATCCTGAAAAGTTTCTTCTACAGCAATAAGAATTTCAGAGGGGAAATCTTTCTTCAAGGAGTTCGTATATAAATCTGAATTGCAAGTGGTGTAGTAATCTTACTGTTTTCCTAGAGCTTTTCCCACACGACTAGAGGGCAGTGGTTAGTACACCTCAAACATTCCTAGACCTATCCAGAGTCTAGAGTGCTGCATGATAGCGCTGTACTTGCAGGCTGCTGCCTAGACCAAACAGACAGGCTTTATACGGCAACAGTCTCAACTTTTCTTGACATCAAACATAGACTCTGAACACTGGATGAGATTCTCTACCAACGATTGGAAGGTACCAAACATTCCCACAATCAGCTGGCATGTTTGCTGACCACGAAACTTCCAGAATGTCAAATGAGAATCTGTTTAGGGCCAACCAGCCATCAAAACAACACACGCGAGCCGTAATCTTAGAAGATGAGTCCTTTAACATCACGATGTTCTCCAACCCATAGAAGACGGCTCTCAGCATAACGTAAGCGAGCAGCGCATATCCACGGTGGATCAGCAACGCAAAGCATCCCTGAATAATGACAGCGAACTTCTGCAGGAGAGGGTGAACAAGCACCACTTGGTCAAGCAAATTTCCCAAAACCACCACACAGCGCAGACACCAAGCATGAGGGCTTTTAAACCTTCACCGCATCTGAGATCCATTACTTTCTCAGGAAATGATGGCTTGAAAACCAACCTGGAAAGTACATATGCATTTGAACCCCAGCCTAGCATCATTTCCAAAAGACGGTCTCTGTTATCCACTACAAGGTATCAATATTTCAAGGAAGAGAGCAAGGAAAGAAAGGTCCGATTCATGAAGGACCTTCCTTTTTTATTGGCTGTTGGGTTCAAATGATCAACAGGTTCTCAACCTGTCAGACGCTCTCACTTCCCCTGCGACCAAGGAACACAAACAAGCGAAGGACGTGTTCATCAACCCATGACTCGCTTTTCTGCCCTCCCATTTTTCACTCTTACGTCTTGAAATTCAATGTTTGTCACTGCAAGTGCAATCGCATGTTACTTTGTCCTTCTTGAGGCGGTGGGGGGGAACTGCTGAGTTTCTGATTTCATAATTGCTCACCTGTTTGTCTTGAAATATGAGATATATCTACCCAAGGCCTTGGATTGGCTTGTAGGTTGTATGATGATAGGTTTGAGGCTACAAGGAGCGTGGTTAGCCCGTTAGTACTGCTCCACAAGGTGACTGGAGATCTACGTTTTGCGGGGTACGGGGTAAAAAGAGGGGTCGGGTGTGGCCCCCTAATCCCCACCCATACGGGACAAGCCACTAAGCGCCCAAAGCAGGGTCAGCATGATAAACCCGAATGCCCTTCGCCATCTCATCACCTTCCCCCTTGAGTCAATATATCTGACATGCCTCAAGCATGCCTAGTCTCTTCCTAGTCACCCCTATGATCTATCTCCAAAGCATCACCTCGTCGTTCCGATTCGACATCAGAACCAGAATCCAATCAAAGTGTACCCGAACCATTCGGCCACTCAGATTGGTAATGGAAAACAAAACAACACGGCAACCATGTATGGCACCCGAACTGACAGTTGCACAACCGGCATATATATGTGTATACCCCTGGCATAGCCCAAAAAGGTACCATTCGGAAGATGAAGCCTCGCCAATTCTCACCAATGAATGCCGTAGTACCAAATCGGTTTGACAGCGCGTTTACGGGTTTCTGCTGCTAACGGCGGGATTAAGGTTAAGTATAGAGCACAAGAGGACGCCTCTCGCCTCTCAAGATCAAAACGACGCCAAATCTTCCCTCCTGCAGTTGATATGCACCTCAGACGTAGATCGGTAGTCACGCCTCATCGGGGCGTTTTTGTGATGAACTGTGTACTACCCGAGTACTCGGCAGGAAACTAGTCCAGTTCTTCTATAAGCATGGCGCTCTCACATCCCTCACAAGACTTCTTGCCACGCCATGTGCTCCTCGCACGACGATGTATGACAGTGAATACATTTGAGAAGAGAAAATACTCAACGTCAGTTTGTTTTCGGGGCTATAGGATGGGCCACGCTGGCAGTGAATCACAAGGGAATTTAGTTACTGTATGAGCTTCCAAGGTTCTTCAGGAAGGCGACCAACGTCCTTCCAAGCTCCCCTTCCTTGCGGGAACGGTAAGATGCAGGTATGTTGTGCGGACAGGGGATGGAATACAATCCAAAATGGCGAGTAAGAATCCGAGTGTCATTTGACTAGGGAGCAATGTTGGTAAGTTGGATCTGTCTGGATATTAGATGGAGAGTGAGTCAAAAGGACATAAAGACTGAGCAGTGCGCTTGTTTCTGTGACCTAGAAGTCCCCATTCACTCCTTTACTCCTTTTGACCTCTTCTACGTCAGGTGGCCCTTACTTGCTCTTGATAGTGAATAGGTATCTATAAACCCACAGTCAGTATTCACTTTGTGTTCCCGAGTTATGTTATAAATTCTCGAGTATGTTTTGTATAAATTTCTGTTATGAAGTACAACTCTACAACAAAGGGTCGACGGTGTCTCCACTTTAAGGTCCGTGCTGACAAGTGGCTAGTCTTGACTATGATGTTCCTCGCAGCTTTCATCATCACCTTGGGAGTCCTCTTAACACAGAACTCCCACGGAATAATGGCAGCAGAAACTACAGGAGGATGTTGGAGAGATACTGCGTGTACCGGCCCTGCTACTGCAGCATTTCCGGGAAGCTGGGACAAGTACAATTACTCACCGACCAGCCGAACCGTCACCCCCGTTAAGATCTACTCAGCCACCAAGCAATACATCGCAGACTATCCATTTCCGCTTAATTTCAAGGGCAACAACCAAATTCTAATTTTTGATTTTGGAGTGTTAACCGGCGGCATTGTGCACATCAACTATGCGGCAAGAGGATCCGGGCAATTGGGTTTGGCATTTTCAGAGGCGAGGAATTGGACAGGGACGGCCTCTGATAGCTCCAACGGCTCTTTTCAACCAGATGGCGCTATATATGCTGATATCACGGCTACCACCGAGGCAAACTATACCATGCCAGTTGACAAAATCCGGGGTGGATTCCGATACTTGACTGTTTTCACCAAATCCAACAATGCAGCTGGCCACATCGAAGTCGACATCTCGGACATCTACGTGGAAATCGGTTATCAACCTGCATGGTCCAACTTGAGAGCTTACCAGGGATATTTCTCTTCAAGCGACGATTTGCTCAACAGAATTTGGTACGCTGGAGCCTTCACCCTCCAAACAAATGCGGTTCCACCGGCCACCGGACGTGTATTTCCAATTTTGGGTGGGGGCTGGGAGAATAATATGGAGCTGAATATCGGGACCAATGATCCTACTATATATGTTGATGGTAGCAAGCGTGATCGAACCGTTTGGCCTGGAGATCTTACGATTGCCATCATCAGTATCTTGGTCAGTACCGGTGATACTGCTGGTGTAAGAAATACCCTGCAGGTCTTATATAATGATCAGGTGAGTTTCACGTGCCTATTTTTATTTTGCTATGACTAATTGTATAGGCTTCCGATGGTGGTCTCCCATTTGCTGGCCCCGGTATCAACATCTATAATTCTGACACATATCATATGGCAACTCTCATTGGAACACATGATTATTTCTTGTATACCAATGACAAGGCCTGGTTGTCCGGAATTTGGGATAGATATAAGAAGGGTATGGCTTTCATCACTGCAAAAATCGACAAGACAGGTTCCATCTACGTAACTGGAACTGAAGATTGGGGCCGTGTTGGACAAGGTGCTCATAATACAGAAGCTCAGATGATCCTGTATAAAACTTTGATCACTGGAAGCTCTTTGGCTACCTGGCAAGGAGACGCCGATTTAGCGAAGAAATGGACCGACCAAGCTGCTACACTCAAGGGACAAATCAACTCAGTCTATTGGGATGCCTCCGCTGGGTATGTTAAATCTCACATTTTCAAAACACCTTTACCCCAAAGCACATTTCCCAAGCAATCAAAACTAACGTATCTCAGCGCATACAAAAACAGCGACGTAGACACCAGCGTTTACCCCCAAGATGCCAATAGCATGGCCCTCGCTTTCTCAGCCGCAGATGCCTCCAAAATGAACGCCATCTCCCAATCTCTAACCAAGAACTGGGGACCCATCGGCGCAGTCTGTCCTGAACTCCCCAACAACATCGTCGCCTTCGTCCAATCCTTCGAGATCAAAGGCCATCTCATAGCCCGCCAAGCCTCACGAGCATTAGACCTCATCCGTCGATCCTGGGGTTGGTACCTCAACCACCCCGACGGAACAGGAAGTACAACCATCGAAGGCTATCTCGCCGACGGCTCCTTCGGTTACAGATCCGAGTACGGATATGCTAATGATTATAGCTACACCTCGCACGCTCATGGCTGGGGAACGGGACCTACAGATGCACTCACCTCGCTTGTTGTAGGCTTGAGATTCACGCAACCGGCTGGTTCGAGCTGGGAACTTGCACCCCAGTTTGGGGATTTGACACATGCGGAGGCGGGCTTCGTTAGTCCCCTCGGTAAATTCGCTGCTTCTTGGACGTTGTTCAATGGGGGATACTCGCTTGGTTGGAATGCACCAGCGGGTACGAAGGGGGTCATCGTCTTACCAGGAACTGGAAACGCACAGCCGAAAGTCGTTGTCGAGGGGGGAGTGGTGAAGACGGAACAGGCGAGGTTTAATGGGGGGCTGTCAACTTTGACCATAGATGTTGAAGGGGCTGGGAATATTCGCGTTACTTTTTAAAGGGAAAGAGATGATGATTTTTGCTTTTCACCCTTTTCGGGTTTGTTTTTATTTGGGATTGGGACTGGGATTGGGGGATATGCATTTGTATCAGGCGAATATGGGAGAGGCATTTTAGGGCTTTTTGGGAGCTCTCGTTTTTAGTGTATCAGTAACTGACTGAGATACCCCGCAATTGATTCGCTGGTTTCTAATTTTCTCGTTTTATAATATACGTCCCAAGTCAATGTGATACCGGGTGTTTCCCACTCTCGGTTATAGATACAATTACACCAGTCCTCACATATCAAAAACAGTAGAAAAACACCAAGTCCTACGAGGAAACCAAAAATACAAAGTCACAAAGGCAACACAAAGCTCCCAATTGCGGCCACAGAGAGAACAGTAAAGACCCACCCACAGTATCACAGATAGATGATGCGACGCACAACAGAATATGCATGTACCGGTATCAATTTGTCATATAAACATCGGGAGCTTCGACCTGGAACCATTTGGATTTGGAATTCTGTAGGCTAAGCTTCAAGACTAGCTACTGTAAATACCCGGACTATTTCATATGGTTTTAGGGATTAAACTAATTATTTACTATCAGAGCTACTGTAAGTCTCCATGGAACTGCTGGGACTTATTCGCTATATAGACCTAAAGCCCTAAATCTACATCACTAGCCAAAAGTGGATCCCACCAAGCGAATATCAAACAAAACACCCTAAAACGCTAAAAATCTCCACAAAAAAAAGAAAGGGAAAAACGGTAATAAAAAAAAGACCTAACTCCTTTTTAGAAGCGCACAGGACTTAAAACCAGACCAGACGCACTGAGTTTTTGATTCTTTTTGGCTAGAAGATTGAAAACACGAGTTCAATATTAGGTTTGCGACTACTAGACCGTTGCAGTTGCCTAGCGGACCACCAACAGGTGTATAATTGGTGGATTTGGTGATTGACCCGCTATCTTAACTTAAATACGTCAATCAGAGGGGTAGATCCACTTTTAGATTACTTTGATGGGTATGATTGTCGTCCCTGCAAGCGTCCATCTTCAAAACTACCCAAGAACTAGGTACGTGGATACAGTAGAAGCGAGCACCCTATCTCAACTCACCTAACCAAAAACCACTCTCTCGAAACCACAGAACAATACGAACAGTCATCATCATCAAGACTGAAAGCAAAAATAAGGAACATTTATTTTTTCATTTATCCCCATCCCATCCCATCCCATTCCACCCCAGATCCCCATCCCCTGGAGATCATGATTATCCACAACCCAAAGCAAAAAACCCGTGCATGCCCAACCCAACCCAAACGCGCCCCCCTCCTTGGAAAAAAACGCCCGGCAAAAATGTTTAGAATCATTCCCATAGCCCTTGATCGATGTGACCCCTCCCAGAGCACCCCTATTCATACCTTACAATTATCCAGCCCAGCCGGCCATTGCCCCTATGCAAATCCATAAGAAAGAAAACAAAGAAGATACAGAAAAAAAAAGCCAAGGAACATCTTTATAAAATAACAGAGAGATGAGGAAAAGAGGGGAAAAAGGGAAATCATGGTGAAATATACCCAAAGAAAAGAGTAATACACAGCCCGTATTAGCATTGTATCATGTCAAATCCGAGACTTTCATTTTCGCAGAAAGATCCATCTTGTTTCTCATTTAGTAGCCGCGTCTTCTCGCTCTTCCACTTCCTAGATCAATATTCTTCATCTCCTCCAGCAAAGCCCAAGCATCCCCACCGCCACTGTGACTGGATTGAGGAGCAGAATTCATGCCCCCCATGGGCACCTTTGCAGGAATAGGAGGCCCAGCGTTTCCACGATATCCACCTCCATACGAGTTCCCATAATTATCATTAGGATGATAGTCCGCCGTGCTTGGACGAGGCACACTTCGTGAGCTGTAACTATTGCTCTGATATGGTGTGATAGGGACCAGTGGGTTTGTATGTGGTGCTGGCAAGGCTCTATTTGCCTTCTTTTGAAGACGGTTTCGTCCAGTAGACGCCATAGGGTCGTTTGGGCCCGTATTCATGTATACTGAAGATGAGTTGGAAATAACCATTGACTGTGGACGGGGAGCCACCCTGAGCTGTTTGCGGCCAGTGCTGGTGGGCTGCGAATTGTTTGCTGGGCCCCGGCAATTACGATCAGGTTGCTGGGAAGCATATTTAGGTCCTTTTGATTCAAGGAGCGGCGCGTAATTGGATTCGGGGATGTGATCACTTGGATCGATTTCCCTGCCGTCATGAGTTATGATTTTCTCATCTGGGTCCGGCTTGTCTGTATCATATCTTGCGCTCAAAGATTGGGTCGATGTTGACCCAGAAATCTTTGGATTCAAAGCATTATAAGAATCCGGACCAAACGGTACTCCAGATAACCTTCTTCCATCATCTCCTCCAGGAGAAGCCCCCGGAGAGGGACTGACCGATTTCCGTACGAGCCTTCTGGTATCAGGTGAGGGTTGCCTTGCCTTATTTACTGGTACGATAGCATTGGAGTATCGAGTTTGTCGTTCGTCATAAGATGAAGAAGAAGCGGGAACATATGGAACCATTGCATCATTTGAGTAAGAATGTTGCTGTGGCGGGTCTTGGTGGTATGAAGGAGAATCTTGATATCGATCATGGGTCCGAACTAAAGCTTGGTTGCTAACTAAAGCTTGGTTGCTAAAACTCGATCTTCTCTCGTCGTAGATCCTCTCGGAAATCTCTTGTGCAAGCATTGGATCCATGCCAGCTACCAAAGTTGCTGGCACTGGTGGTAAACCATAGTCACCATCAACTTCGGACAGGTGACTGTTCGACCTCCTTCGTTGATTTTGCTGCTGCGGCTGGGACAATGTGCTGTATGAATTCCTTGAAGAAACTGTCCCAGTCTGTGATCTTTCTCTCAACGAAATTTGAGAATTCGTAGATATGTACCCCATGCTGTTTGAGTGTTGGCGAGAGGTAGTGCTTTGGGCATTATCATAACCCGATGAAGAACTCCCGCGTCCGCTCAGATTGAGTGGAGCGGGTGAAGGGACCTCACCATATCTCCGGTCTTCAGTTCTGCGCTCTTCAGCTCTCCGGTCCTCAGCTCTCCGGTCTTCAGTTCTTCGGTCTTCTGTTCTGGAAGACCGTGGGTCATTGCCTCTATATCGCCCAGATGGAGAAGGCGGGGCATCTTCAACAGTTGGCTGCATTGACTCGTAGTTTGAATTGTATCTAGAGTCATAAGAGTTTTGGCGGGGCGGGGACTCCTGGTAACTCCCTCCAGACTTGCGAAACGGGTCATCGGGCTTTGGGGCTACATAGGCCATATATGGCTTTGGTGCCGAATAGTTGGTTATTGAATGTCCGCGGGGTTTGGGTGGGGATTCATAACCATTTGGTGACCTCGATTCAGGGGGATAGTAGCTATTTTGTCTCGTTGGGGGCGTAGGACTGGCTTGGTGGCTATTCTGTCTACCGCCGTGTGCTGGAGGTGGTGGAGGAGGGCCGCCTGGACTTGGCGGAGAACCAAATTCTTCGGGCTGAGGAAGCTCATATGGTGTGTGCCTGCTGTATGCGTCTCTCGGATCATTCATCTGATCCTCTTCGTCATACCGTCCTCTGCTACCACTGTTGCTTTGTGTGTACTCATTTGTAACGTATGGATCGTAAGTCTCGTATCTTTCCTGTGAAATTGGTTTGGAATTTGGAGGGGTGTTGGAGTACCCATTGTGATTTTGGTTGTTGTCATAACTTCCCTGTGGATGCTGATTTGGTGGGGTGTTGTTGTACTCAAAACTTTGTAGTGGCGATTGGTTTGGAATATAACCTGTACTTTGGTACCCCCGTGGCGGAGTCTGTATGTGTTGTGGAATAGCACTCGGGGCCCCTCGATTGGGCGTTTGGACATGCTCAGGAACTGCATTCGGTGGTTGTTGGTAGTTTCGAGCAGAGTTTTGGGCGTACTCGTTACCATTTGCCGATTGCTCGTAGCCTCGAGATGGTGGTTGACTATGCTCGGGAGTCGCTGTTGGAGAATTGTACCCCCGAGGGGGTGCCTGAGCATGATCCGGAATGGCACTGGCTGGCGGAGGTGCACCTGTAACTGGATCTGACGGCAATGGCCTTCTTTTGACAGCAGGCTTTGGTTGTCTTGGGCCTCTGAGCGAATCTCTGCCTCCATCGTCAATGACACTGGGCGCCAACTGTTTTGCCTTTTCTGGTTTTTCCTGCTTTGGTCTTGTATCGTAGTAGGTGATTTCAATCCTGATTTCGCCCGCGTATTTGCCCTTGCAGTTCAGATTATGCCACACATCGCTCTGTCCACCACCAGGAACAATTATGCTCCTCAAGTCGACAAAGTTCTCGCCGATTAAATCCGTCCTCTTGTCATCGTTAAACACCGAGACTTTCAGCTGGTAGTAGTCGGCAGAATCGTGGACGGTAAACCGCAGTTCTTGATCCCTAGATTACAGTATTAGCAGAGGTTCATTCGCATTGCTCGACGCTCAGTCGTACCATCTTGGTGTTTGGCCTCCTCGACGATCCGTTTCCGTCTTCTTTGCTTCCTTTCCGAGCCGCGCCGCGCAGTACGGATCTTGTTTGCCAATGGTCTTTCGGTTGGGGAGGTTCTTCGCGCGGTCGACTATCACGACCAGCGTTCCAATTTCCGGACCGTCTACCGTCATGTCGGAATAGATGCCGGCCGCGTGCATAGTATTGAGGCCATTCGCCTTCATCTTAGCCGTCATGATGGGCGACCTCTGAGCTGTTGATTTGTTTGTGGAATGCGGCGGCACCGGATGTGGCGTAGTGACAGAACAATGCTTTGTTTACTTGGGGGAGATGAGAATGGGGAAAAAGAAAGTTGAGCTCTAGATGAGCATTGTGTGCCGTGACCGAGAATGAAGGGAATGTCACGAAGGTGCAACCAAGTCTCAGCTCGTCATTGCACGCAAAAACGGGGAATTGAAGGTTGTGAGTTTCGGTGCAGCAGTTAGAAAGTATGCAAAGTGGATGAGAGGAAGCGGACGAAGTGGAACTCGACTGGACAGTCGACCTGGCGAGGTGGGTTGGCTGTAGTGGGCGTTGCTACTTGCCTTTCCTCCCGCTCCTCAGCCACCTTGATTTGGTGGTTTGACTTCGCACTCGCCCAGCCTCCCCTCGCAACCTTCACCCACCCTTCACCCACCCTCACCCTCACAACCTTACCTTACCTCTCGGTAGGACCCTAAACTACCCCAGCATCTGCATGCAGCTTCGAAATGGGTATGGCAAAGAGAATGGAAATGGAAATCGGACTTCTCAATGGGATCATCTCACGAGTATATATCTCACAAATATATCGACCATTCATACATATATATATATATATATATCAATTGTCCGCAATAGCCATGATGAAATGCACGACATGAGGTGCGGTGCAAAGGCGATAATTGCCATGGCAATCCGATTTTTCTCCAGATTCCAAGCCGGGGTTGCTAAGCGATCCAAAAATAAACAAAACTTCGGTGGTTTCCTATTGGCCGACCCCTTGCATCTGCCCTAAAACAGACAGGGCGTTTCCTGTGAAGCGAATCAGAATCCTCAAACATTAGGAGAGGTGACGAAAACATCGCCTTCGTCGAGGGCGCGAGGTCCCTACGTACGCAATCAATCCCTCCTCCATTGGTCAATTCAGCCGTCGTTCCTAGGATGAATAGGCACATGGGAAGAGGAAATTACGCAACCCGGAGTTTATTCACGCCGTGCCTCATGTTGAAGCTTATCGCTTTAGTGGAGACGCTCACAACTTGGAGTTTTTAACGAAATGCATCTCAAACTAGTGCTTCGACGTTTTATGAAGCTTCTTTTTCATCTAGCTTCATTAAGTGGCGTTTCATTATTCTACCTTGTTCTACCTTGCAGGAGTATCCGCCTTTCTGATAGAAACCTCAGCAACCAGCGCCTCACGCGTCTCACGCTCACTCATTCGCATCATCAAAATCTTCTTCCGGCCAACACCCATCACGATCCACCCAAGAACCACCAATTGCAGCAAAAAGTTCGCGGCTACGATCCCTGGGTATATCTTCCCATTGGCCTGGTTGAAATAACCCACAGGATTGAGCTGGACTTCCGCTTTTCTGCGGAGAATGAACACACCGCTTAAACACCAACAACTGCTGAACAGGCCACTAGTAGATGCTATAAGAATGGCGATTATTGGGCCTGCGATCGAGAAATCCTTGAGCAAAACAAGATGCCAGCCTTGTTCATCGTTTCTCCTGAGTCGCCTGGAGAGGAAAAATACCTTGTTGAGAAATGGACTGAGAAGCCATGCTACAAAAGCAGCGACGACGATGAAATGGCGGCATGTAAGGTAGGTGGGATGCGACCACAAAACAGTGAAAGCAGATATGAAGGAAAGTATTACAGGTATTGTCGAGATGGCGAAAAGGCCCATGTTATTTCCAAGCTGTTTGTTCGGTCGGTAGGTGGGGATACCGTGAGCCGGTGCGTCTAGGTATTCAATCCAGTTCGGGTCTCTTGCCCAGTCTTTTTTGCCAATGGCTAAGTTTTCCCATAAAACCCGCTGGCTTTCCACTTCCATGTGAGGACATATCTTCCTGTCAAGCTCCGTCGTTGTTATTTGCACTTCAGTGACAGGCTCGGATCCCTCGACCTTTCCTTGCAATGCATGTTGGCTCTCGTGCATTTGCATCCCCATGGTCTGGCGAAGTTCTTTCCTGAAATCTTCAATGATTCGAATGACATTCTCAGGCGAGTTGAACTGACCAATTAAATTGCTAATAAGGGTGGTTAGGAGTAGCCAAGAGAGTAACATTGCCGGTGCTATTTTCCCACCAGATGGGCTTGGAGAGCCTCCCATTGTCTTCACAAAGTTTGCAACCACTCCAACTACGTATACCCCAATGGCGAAACACGTCCGTCGAGTGTCGTGAGTTCTGCAATCGCTGAGCTTTCCAGCTGTTCTGAAG
The DNA here is from genome assembly GCA_900536425.1 of Hymenoscyphus linearis. Lineage (NCBI taxonomy): Eukaryota > Fungi > Ascomycota > Leotiomycetes > Helotiales > Helotiaceae > Hymenoscyphus > Hymenoscyphus linearis. The sequence goes on along the minus strand of UNPR01000020.1, from coordinate 66,098 downwards.
AACAGCGATTCGAGCTCCGAAGAGTGACATGGGCAGACTTGTGGGGAATTTCCAGGCTTGAAAGTGGTGAAGGATATCAGTTTCAAGTGGTCCATTGCAACGAGAACAGGAGTGATATATTTCGCCTTTTTCTTTCGTTCGTCCAAACTTCGATTGCCGCATATAGACTCAGCAACAGCAGCGTAATTGTTCCAAAGCTCCAGTTCGCACAGAAGTGACCAGGTTGAATCGATCGGGTTACCAAACAAATGAATAATCGTAAAGTACCGTCTAGTTCCAATCGGTGGAAGGGGCATGGAAGTGACAATGAGAATAATAGGGACCAGCCAGCCAAGAAGTCTTGGAGCGACATCAGGATAAAATCCATATCCTTTACCACAGACAGCTTGGCAGCCTTCGACGGTGAGTTTTGGGTTGAAGGGCTCTGAAGCACGATTAAAATTCGGACTGAAGTAGGTTGGATTTATCGTTGTCAATGTATCATTCTTGATGGCATCTCTGACGGTGGTAAAACATTGTTCCCTACCAACGAAGCTCCCGTTGGTTCGGTATAAAAGTAACGCAAGAACAAATATCTCTAGTAGAAGAAACAAAATGGAGTAAAAACATAGCTTTCTGGATAAACGCATTATGTATGGCCTCTTTAAATGCCACGATGATCATTTCCGGCTACAGCATCCATCTATTTAGATTAAAATCTTCCCAACGCATATTATTTCCAGTTCGGCCCTTTAGATAAAAGCTGCCCTACCTATCTTCTGTCTCCGAAAATGTACACGAAAGCTGAAAATATTGCCCGACCACAGCCACAACTCACAAGAACGTGTGTCTATTCTCAACCATGAGAGGTCGAGATGGCAATTTCTCTCCGCGATGAACAGCAATCCCGTTGTACTGATGTAGACGAAAATGGACGGAGAATGATCACACGGTGTCAGTGCCATTTCAGCAAGACACCAATTCTCATGCTTCGTGCTGCGTTTGCGTAGAATCATCCTTGCGTTATTTAAATAGGGAGTTCCACAGAATTTTATTGGATCATAATTATCCGGCTACTTTCCCGCTTAGGGACGAGTCTTTTGGCATCCAGTAAAAGACCATAAAACCAAGCTTGGAAATTTGCTAAAGACTACCTAACTTGAATCGTTCTCCTAATGGCTCGTTTCAATGAACCTCTCTTGTACTATAGCCAAGAATACCAACAACGGTAGGTGAGCGCCCGGCTACAGGCCAAGGTTGGCGGGACAAGGGGTTTTACTAACGATGGTAGATATCAAGACTTGGCAGTTTTTTAGTCCCTGTTGGAGCACGGGTCCATGATTATAGACCCCCAACAAGTACACTTCTCTGCAGATACTAGGATTTATTCTTACAATTGTGATTACCTATCAGGGAGGAGAGACAAGGGGGCAGAGAAGGGGTAGGTTTTTGATATCATGAGTAAGTACACCTACCAAAGTGCATGAGAAAGACAGAGAAATAGGGACTTACAGGCGGTTCTAGGGCGTAGAAATAAGGGCAGGAAGGCTCTGATATGTAGACCGCACTATTGGGTGGACTTCGTAAGCTTAAAACTCTCGTAAAGTATGTCCGGGAGACTCGGACCGGTAAAGTACTTGGATAGATTAACCTGTCTACCAACAACATCAAGGGTGGGTCAATAACGTATGGACCCCCGTGCTGCCATAGGGTATGGTCTCCACTATGAAGGGACAGGTCAAGCTTTGTTCAGAAGTAAGATGATCCGGAATGAACGCGTCTTCTTATTAGCAAGTATACCAGTTTGGAACTGAGGGGGAAAATCTTGTTCACTTACAATTGAGGGGTCAACAGAATACAAGTCCTGCTCTTACCACTACTTGAAGTCATGTAGTCATAAGTAGAGGAATAATGGAAAACTAATTACATAAGTGTCCTGCTTTCATTCGATTATTTGTCAGGCATTTGTTTGCAGTTCTGGTATCTCGCAACTGGAATTCACTATGCCTCTTCTCAATATGTTTTCCGCCGCTGTGAGTGAGAATCGTAAGGCACTACTGCCTGTGATATTGGCATTCGTAGCAGTCCTTTCACTCAATTTCACAATCCCCATCATCATTACACGAAAAAGACTCAACAAGATCCCTCTCATAGGTAAAGAGCTCGGAGAGATAAGCTACTTTACACCACCCCCGAAAAAGGGATCAACGAAGTTTCCTCACGTGCTTAAACCTAGCGAGTATCTCCGACCTTATCCCGGTGCTAGCGTACTAGTCACGTTACCACACACGCACAAAACTATTCCCCACAAAATAAGCGAAACTCCTACAAACATCAAAATAAGCCTGCCCTCACCATCAAAACTGGGATTCTGGCGCCTGGCCCAGTCAGGAGGGTGTCTAATAAATACTCAAACTGTTTCGAGACAAGTAATATCGAGGGTAGGGGGCCGGCACTGGAGAAAAAAATCAAAAACTCAGTTCGTCTGGTATTTGAACCTGGCCGGAGGTTTTTTTGCAGTTTTTTTATACTGGGGGGGTTGTTTTTTTGCCTTCTTTTGTACTACTGTAATTGAATAAGTGAATATTCTGCTTTGAGGGTCATCTTGAGACTTTCTTTAAGGGGAGCCATAATGATCTTATTGGACTCTTTAAAGAAATAGAATAGTTTAAGTTAGTAAACTAAAAGTAGAAGAAAAGAACTAAGGACTTTAGACTAATAGTACTAAGTTACGCCCCTTACCTCTCTAGCTAACCCATAGTACCTAAGTTAGATGTCGACGGCGATATAATTATAACCGCGACAAGGGTAGGCGGGCCAATTAGAGTTAACTGTATTTAAATCTAAGCCTACCGAAGAATTAACGCTAGACAAACCTTTAAAATTCAACGGCGCTATTATAAGCGGCGCACGGAATTCTTGAAGGATCCCATGAGATTCTACCGAGAAGGCCGTTACGCCCACATTAACAAGGCCTTTAGAGTCACACACTATGAAGGTTGGAAAAAACTCCCTATTGATGATATAGACTAACGTGAAATTACTTACTCTATAGGGGAGCGGATTGTTGTGCCCTGTTCGGCGCTTGAAGAGCTTTGGAATGTTCCAGAGACCATCCTTAACAAGAATAGGGCTTATGATCAGGTACGTTACAGTGGCAAACGTGTGTTATAATCTCCATCAACTAATGACTTAATACAGAGTTCTCCGCCAGTATACGGGTTACCATCCGGCAACCCTTTCTTGACGCATTGTATTTGGTCAGATCTCACAAAAAACCTCAGTGGGTCTCTGATCGTATTCTGTCAAGATATTACTTTTACTGACAATGACTCTAAAGCTCGTATCGACCAACACCTGGTATCAGAGGTTGAGCAAACAGTCGACGAAACATAGGGCACCTGCGAAGAGTGGACAGCGCACCCAATTTACCGCACCACTTTACGTATTGTTGCTATTATATCTGGATCAGCCTTTGTAGGTCCAGAAATATGTCGAAACGAACAGTTTATACATGACAGCGTGCATTTCACAGAGAGTGTAATGGCAGCACTTCATACTCTTCAACGATGGCCAGGGTGGATGCGTCCAATCACACGCTTCTTCAAGGCTGAGAGAACTCGGCTAAAGAAATCCTGGGACCATCTTGAGGCATCGAAGGCACTCATACGGCCAGTGATCCTCCAGAGACGCGAAAAATAGAAGTCTGACAAGGTCAAGTACGACGACATGCTAGCATGGATGATGGCAAAACAGGGCAAGTGGAGTCCCCACAAACCGACGATGATTTGGCAGGCTCGATGGTACAGCTTGGCGTGGCTGCAACTCACAATATCTCTGTCACTGTTGCACTGACTGTATACCAACTTGCCATTCGGCCTGAACTGGTGGAAGAGTTGCGCGAAGAAGCCCGCGGTGTGGTCGCCACGTTTGACGGCGAGCTCTCCCCAGTTGCACTTCATGAATCGAAGCTTCTTGACAGCGTCATGAAGGAATCCCAAAGGATGGGCCCAACCACCCCTCTCACTTCCATCGGTACGTCGAAAAGGACGTCACTCTAAAAGACGGCACTTGTATTCCGGCCGGTATCACCATCGAGTCCATTTTCGCGCCACCACTGTTCGATCCTGCAGAGTTCACAAACCCAGACGAATTTGACGCTTATCGCTTCCTCAAGCTTCGTCGAGGAGAGATTTCAGATCCACAGAACTACGCCAATAAGTAACAATACGCCTTCAGCCACGCCACCAGAGAGAATTTGGTCTGGGGGTACGGCCAGCATGTGTGTCTCGGCCGCTACTTTGCCAATACTGAAATCAAGTTGATCCTAGCCCGTATGATTCTGAAGTATGATATTCAGATGCCTGGAGGTAGTAAGGAAGTCATGAAGCCACAGCGTGCCGGGATGGGCTATACCCCTGACTTGAGGAGGGCGGTTGAATTTAGAGCTATAAGGAGGTTATAGGAAATAGTCCCTTTGAAATGCTGAAAAAGAGATAAAGTTGTTGAGATTAGCCTTTAGGTCTTCGTTTGTATTCACAGATATATCCTGGTTTCCTTTCGCTCTGGGGGCAGGCATCGATAACATCAAGGGAATGGTTTCCTGTGATCTCGAACCTAAGTTTGCGTTAGCCCTACAACTTCCAATTGGGGATAAAGCATGGTCAGCAAAAACCAAAAAGAAACGACGGACAGACATGTGTAATCAGAAACAAGTACGCAGTGGTAGACTTATTAGCTACCCAGTAACTGATAACTGGTACTTTAATTCACGAGTGAGGTTGGAATAAGAACGCCCCTCCCCCAGTGGGGAGTCTCCCAAAAAGGAAGGCGCGGGTTTTACCCAGGCGGGTCTTAAGATCATGCAACACCAGCTAGAGGAGAGTCGGGGTACAGGTGACGTACTCTTGGGCAACAGTCTAAAGTTCAATTTAAGAAGAATGTTAGTGCTGTAATCAAGATCTTTAGAACCCTCCTTCCATCGTGTGTCCACGAACCTGATTCTAAGTTTAAACGTGACATACATATCACATGATATGCATGAATTCGATGTCGCCCAGGTATCAGGTCTACCTGCGGACAGGGAATTTGAATGACTCAATATTACGACCGGTCGCCTTTCCCAGCTCTCTCGTGAAGTACGGCTCTCAAATAATTTGGGTTACATTCAGTATAATGTTTCCTTTTCGAAGGACTTAATAGACAATAATGGACGCTCCTATCGCGCTTCTGGGCCAAATGAATTGATTAGCCTATATCTTTGTATTAAACAATTCTGAACTCTCAGGAACTCCGGTGAGTTGTCCCAATTGATGTAAACATTTAGCGCAATTCCGTATTGTTTCGTCGTGTTGTGTAAAGAGAGAGATCTACTTCTACAAACTCTAGCATTTCTATTGCAACCTACAAAGAGAGGACCTCAAAGGTTTTGTCAAAATACGAAGTTCTTATTGAACCTCTGAACCTTCCGAGGGACCCTTCAAGTTGATAAGGCATACGCCAAAGTAGAGAGAAAAACCTTGAGTTGGAGAAAGTTTAAGCCGTATGTGGAGTTCTGATTGGGGGGGGGGGATCTCGAGTAAGTTCATGAAACAAAGTACAAAGTAGCAAAGCTCGTGTATAGGCGTCGAGACATATAGCCAAGGTACTAGTACGAGTATACTAATATTGACGTTACCGTGTTGTCACGTGCAAAGTATCCATTAAGCGAGCGGTACTGACAACAAAGCATACAGTCTCATGTGCTTAGGATTCGTTTCGCAAATCCAGATTTTTGAATACTACCACAGGTATGGTCGAACACCGGTTTTTGAAGCTCATAGACTGTCCAAATATAATTGCATGAGATTTTCAGTGGGTGTACGAGCTCTATCACGTTAAGTTTGATGAGTAAAGCCAACTAGAAGAGCACAGTGATTACTATTTATCTCCTCCTAACTAATAAACAATACTTCTACCGCCATATTCGAGCGTATATTCTGTCTAGCTAAAAGAGTGTGTGTTGTAGGAACTCCAACATTAATGCTTCAATCCAGTACTCCAGACTTATTCGAACCTTCTCATACATCAATCATCCCCATCTATCAAAAGCGTACAGAAAAATCAAAAAAATCTATAAACGCTGTAACAAATCCAAACGAAAAGAAAGGCGTTTCTCATTCAATCCCCTCATGACATGTTTAGATACCGGAGTCCTCTCTCTCAACACCGGAAACGGCAACATAAGCGTCCCACTTGTTACAAGTGTCGTTAATGGTGGCGTAATCAGTGATGGCTGGGATCTCGGTGATTCGCTCGACCATTTGGAGGGCAAATCCCTCACTTGCGTGCCATCCGATGTGGCAGTGCATCAACCAAGCTCCTGGGTTGTCGGTGATGAAGGCCATAACCATGAAGCCAGAGGCTGGGAGTTGGGCAACATCACGACGAGGAGGGTTGACCTTTTGAAGAGTGGTGGTGGCTGGGTCGTACTTTCCAGTGCCTTGAGCAAGGATGAAGAAGTCATGACCGTGCAAATGGATTGGGTGAGGAACGGATTGGGTGGTCTCAATGACGAAGTAAACCCACTCATCCTTACCATCAAGAGTGATGACGTGGTTGTTCTTGGTGTAGTTGGCGTGGGTTCCATCAGCGATTTGAAGAAGGGTTGGGTTCTCCCATTCAACTTCGAAAGTAGTACCTTGCATGAACCATTTGAAGAGGTTGTTTGAGCGTCCAACAGTGACTCCGAAGTCTTCGGTGGTATCTTGTTCACCGGCGTCCTGTTTGAAGAAAGGAACAAGGTCCTTCATGGCTTCGTCATCGCAGTTGTCGACGTAAGCGTACTCAGTGGTTGTTGGGTCTGCGGTGGAGGCAGGGTCATATCTCAAGATGGCCTTGATGTTGTCGGTGTTCTCGTTGTCACTGCAGAATGATTGAGGAATGGCACGGATCCAGTAGTTATCAGGGGCCTGGTCCATTTCTACGATGACATCGTATCTTTGTCCCATTCCGATGTTGATCATGTTAGTCTTGTATGGGACAATTGGGACCAAGTCCATGGAGATAACAGTGAAGTTGTGGTTGTCGATCATGAACTTGAAGTGGGTGTCGATGGCTCCGTTAACGAGACGAATTCTGTAAGATTGACCTTTGAAAACAGAGACTTCGAATCGCTTTCCGCCATTCTCGTACACATTCATGCCGTTGATTAAACCGTTCTTGAGAGCTGGAGGACCCATAGTCTGGGCTGCGTGGTACATAACATCTGGGGTTTCGTGATCCCAGTCATTCAAGAACATATGGCCCATGTCGTGATCGTAGTTGGCTGTGGCAGGACCGTTGATGACGATGGCACCCAAAACACCCTCCCAAGCCTGGAGAGCGAAGTGAGAGTGGTACCAGGTAGATCCGTATTGAGTGGCTCTCCAGCGGTAGGTCATGGTATCACCTGGAGCCTGAGCGCACTGGGTGATGGAAGGAACACCGTCCATCATGTTGGTTGCATTTTGGCGTAAACCGTGGAAATGGAGCCCAGTTCCGTTGTTTGCAAGAGAATTCTTCAAGTGCACAACAACGTTGTCTCCCCAATCAGCAGTGATTGTAGGACCTGGGAAAGAGCCGTTCACGGTCAAAACTTGCTTAGTAACACCATCCAAAGCAGCAGTTCCGTTGATGAGTTCAAACCAATACTGTGTCTTATGTCAGTAACTGCTACAACCACGAATTAAAGTGTACTTACCTCAACAGTCTTTCCAGTATCTGGGACTTCGTTGTAGTAATCGGTTGAAGTGCTGAATTTACCCCAGCACTGTCTGTTGTTTGGACCATGCTCACAAGCAGCAGGTGCTTGGCGAGCTTGAGACTGCACAGATGGGGCAGCGTTGACTCCTGAGAGAACCAAGGCCGCCGAAGCAGCCAGGAAAGAGTTGAAAAACATAATGATCTATAATCGGGGTAACGAATGTAATAACGAAATAAAGAGAGAAAAAAATGCAAGAGATGCCGAAAAGCAAGGAACGAAAGAATGAAGAGATCGTTGGATGATGAGGAAATTGTTTCGGAGGTGAGGGCCAGGAGTTATATACATCACTACCCACAGACATGCACTCCCCCAAGGTGGTCGGTCTATGGCCGATTGAGGCTCCTGCTGGTTTTGCCGGATGAACCGAGCGAGGGCCTTAGGGAATCAGTCCACGCTGCACAAAGGTGGTCCTGGAAATGCATTCTGGAACGACGAAAATAAACTTTGGACGACCCTCGAGGGGGTATTTGCAAGGTCCCGTTATCCCCCCACCACCCAGTTCTCACGGCAAGGCTTAAAAGACGGAGGTATCAGGGAGACCCATGCGGGAGTTGAATCCGCGGGCCCTTGACTTGTTCGAAAAGAGAAAAGATCGGACAAAACAAGAGTTGGAGACGTAGTCCTTGCTAAGAAATTGACAGAGTATGTCGTATAATATTATACTAGAAAGTTTTGTACTTTGAAGTTCAATGAAGTCTTTGGGATAATTGGATTTGGTAGCTCTTGAACAATCCAACTATTTAAAACACTTAAATTATTTCTTCCATAGATACCCAGATATTCCCTTTTCAGAGGTACTGATTAGTCTCCTACACTGTTTTGCACCGTAACCTAGCTCAACAATGGTTTGCTCGCTCCTTCCTATCTGACAATAAGGGAAGGTTGATGTTGTTTTAGTGTCTGTCATTTTTGATATTTACGGAGTACAAGTGAATAAAATCTTTATCACAAGTTACTTCGCCACTGGTTTCGCTTCGATTGCCTCTTTTTCTTTTCAGATAACATCTTCAAGATCGTGCATCTCCGCAACGAAATTACGAACGGGTACCCTCGAAAACTCTCCGGATAACGTGCTAGCTACAATGGTGACCGGGACATGCGGAATGACACCGTTCCTGACACCGGTGGAGGTATCAAACCTGGTTGATTCAACTTGACTGTCCATTTTCTATGGAGTCCAGCTGCAGGGCAGTGCACTGAGTGCAGGTGGGTGGTCTGGACTCCGTAGAGTGGTAGACACTTGGGGTTGTTTACTTTTGACATTTAAACTTTCGCCAAGGGTATGATCGACACGCCAAAAATAAAGCTATTAGACGAACCAGCCCCACTATGTTTAGATCGTACAAAGAACTGTGTAACTTGTGTACGGTACTTCGTAGAAGTGAGAGCATCAGCCGGCAGTTGCCAAACTTCAAAGCAAACAACTAAAATCGCTGGAGTAAGCAAGTTGAGATATTGCTACCAAATTGTAGATTCGCTTCAGTATGTATATTTCTTTGCAGCAAAGAATTAGGACCAAAAACTCCTACCGGTACTTGGATATAGACTTTCTATTTTGAGCTCTTTGGGCTCTTTGGGCTCTTTATCTTTAACCTGGAAATCAAAGGTGCAGGCTGCAGCCTTCCGTGAATCGTCTTCTGGCTTCGTCAGAACAAGCGTCACCAACCCACCAGAACCAGAAGTAAATTGGCACGTTTTCAACATGATCTTCCAGCCATATCCACTTGAAGCACCAAGTTCCGATTAAATGCCGTCCCTCAGTTACCAAACCAACGAATCATCGAGAAGGAGAAACTCCACAGGGAAAGACCCAACGAGTCATTACGTTGGCGTTGTCGAGTGTGGTTCGTCAAGTGGCTTGAGATCTCAGATGAATCAATTTCACACTAAGCCATGGGCACTGAAATCAATGACTCCACTGTCACTCCAGTCAGTCTTCTACCCCTGTCTCACATACTTTGCGACATATCGGATTTCTCGATGATCATGCGAAACCCTGGGCAAGCTCCACTGGTCCCCCACCTGCCGGATATACCTACAAATCGCGGAATGGGATGAACGCCCAGCCGAATGGATAGAATAATACTTAACCATTGCAATGGGATGCCATTGAGAAGCTTTTCTTCTCTACCCTTATCTACTTTCTTCAGATCTCACTCTCGTTTTTATTTACTTCTTTCTTTCAAGTAACTTCATTCATTCATTTGTCTCTCCTTCCAACAAGATGTTCTCCGTCAAGTCCCTCACCAGTGTTTTGGCCATTTCTGGCTTAGTCAGTGCTGCTACCATGTCCAAGCGCGCTACCGGTGTTACCCTCTATGCCTATGGCTCTGATGTGATGGCCAACTCCATCTACTACATCGATGGTAAGTTTCGACTTGAAAAGCTTCTAAGAGAACATTGTTAACCAATATCACAGGCCTTGCATACTTCGGCCACGCCAACACCACACAGGCTGGTCAAACAGACATCACCTTCAAGACCGCAGATGACTCCTCCGTCCCATGGTCTATTACTGCTGCCTCATCCTCTGTCAAGTTGGCTAAGGATACCGTCTTGTACATCAACCCTACCGAGGGCAGCTTCCAGCAAGTTGGCTTCGCACCAAACTCCAATGTCCCAGTTGGAGGTGTAACCTCTGGATTCACCTTCTTCGGAACCCAGGTTGCATATGAATCCACTTCAACTGATTTCCAACTTCAGTTCTATGGTAAAGCCACCGAAGAGACTGGAGTTTACGCTTTGTTCTGGAACGCCAACATCACTGGCTCCAACCCTGATGCTTTCCCAGTTACCGTAAAGACCACTCCACCAAACGTTCCTGCTACAGCCATTGGTGGAAGCATGGCTATTGCCAAGCCAAAGCCAGCTGTCTAAGCTGCTCAAATGAAATCTTGAACGACACGATTTCTTTTAATGGTCAATTTTTGGGTTAGCGCTGTGGTGTTAATCAATTGTGTATATGTTGGACGCGGATCATGAATGGGTTGGGAAGGGAATTCTTTTGGTTGAATGAGTTTCTTTGCTTAACATAGATGGTTTTTGTCTTTTCTTGTTGATGGACTTTTTGGTTTTGGTTAGAAGTATTACTATCATTTTGAATACAAGTTGATAATTGGAGGGAAACCATGATTTTTTAATATAAAAGTGATACCCTTAATTTGAATGAAAGCTTCATCTACAAGTAAATATAAGTTGCTGGGTGGACATACAACACTTCACGTGAAGAGTAACGCGGAAGCTAGCTTACGATCACTAGGTACGTGGCCAGGAATCATGAATGTTTAGAGAAACCAAAACCTTGGTTATTTAATCCGATTGGCCATACTGTTGAAACGTACGGCTGCTATCTGAAAGTGTTTGGCCTAACAAGAAAAACGTGTAGTGTCTTAGTGTGGAAGAAAAGGAAAATACTGAGCCAGCTTAATCAATAAACTTTCGGAGTTGGATTGCCTGGGCTTCTCATGTAATATTTCTATCAGTCTCTATATGCAAAGGCAGATTTCAACTCAGTTGAAAGAAGTATGTACTTTTCTATGTTTGCTCACCCAAACTCTTGCATATGTACAGTATTATCCGAGTTTTTGAGAAGATGATTCTTAGAAATAGTCCTTGAAATACCATATGTTTACAGCTCTCTCTCCTACATAATTCTAAGACCTGGCCCCCGAGTGCTCAATAAAATTCCAAGTTGCATTGAAAATAATAAAAGGAGGAACATGGTTGGAAATCTCTTCCTAACCGTCGATGCGGGGTTGCCATATTCAAGAGACTAGAACGATTCTTCAGTTCTCCAGACTTCCCCCATCACAACGGGAAAGCTTGTCCAAATGCACTATAAAACTCCGAGATGACGTTTTAGTCATACCAGGATCGTGACTACGTCAAAAGTCTTTCCTTTCTGAAAAAGCCAAGCCTAGCAATTCATGTAGCAGCCCAAGAAAACTTCAAGTGAAAATTGGGCGTTGGCCAAGAACAATCGCCTTGATTGTGGAGAGAGTAACTCTTCGACAGCGACGACAGGAAAGAAACAGATAAGAAATTTGCGGAGAAAACCCCGGAATCTTCACCCTGTAATCAAACAACAGAGATCTCTTTCACCGGAGCAATTGAAATCCGATGAAAGAAGCTTAATTACGCAATGCAAAATACTTGTTATCTCTGCGATCGTCATGCCATATTTTCCGAATATTCATCGTATACTATTTGACCGGACTTCGGAGAATAGGGTAGGATTTATTACAAAGCTTTTACCTCAACTGACCCTGATATTTTAAATTGGAAGTGCTATTATGGCAAACATTTGGAAAAATGACAATATTTTATATAGATCATTGGAAAACTGGTGGCGGTTCACCCACGTGCTTACATTAGTCGTATTCGACCCCCTGCAAAGGTACCTGAACGAGAGTGGCGTACAGCAGCACCCCCTCGTTGAGAACGTCTTATTTATCAGGGTTACCCCAGGTAGCAAATTTAACCTTAACAGTCCAAAACTGTATTTTGTGACCCCCACATTTTACAGGCGGGACGTCCGAACCTTATCAAACTTGCCAGGATATGCTACTCAAGATTTTCGAAATCAGTGTTTCTCGACATTTCATGCGCAATCTTTGGGGGGAGGTGGCGGGAAAAGGTTATCCAACGTGAATCTGACTTCGAAATCGGAAATTTGTAGCAACTGTGGTGATTTCTGATGTAAGACAATTACACGAGTGAAACAGCGAGAACAATATCTTGAGAATTGTCGCATTCGCATTCATCGGCTAATATTACGCCATAAAATACGAGGGAGACAGGTCCCTGGAATTTCGGATATTGATGGTGCAGAAATAAGTCTCATTCCAGTATCTGAAATAGTATGCTACTACTATAGATTTCTCTTCAAGTTGATAACAACTACTTACGTTGCTTAGGAGACGCAATCATTAACAAGAGATTCTAGATAGTTATAACCACATTCATGTAAGTTACTTGTAAGACGAAGAAGAAACTTAAGGCCATGTTTAAGAAAATATCTTACAAAAACTTTCGATTTGCAAGTGCTTGGAACGATTTCATTCTATCAAGGAAAGATCAGCCATGTTCTTGTACTCATATCCCATCTATTGTCCTAATAGTCACGGCTCTTGCATCGTCAGTATTTTTGGTTTCCCTTGTTAGAAAAGCTAGCCATAATTTGCTTCGAGTTCCTCTTTCTATGCTTTGAATCAAAAGACTGCATTAAGTGAAAAGAGAAAGATTCTGAGCTAGCTTGAGGGCTCAAAAATTCACAATTGTCTCCAATCATAACGGAATTTTCAGAATTTTCAGCTCACATGCAATGCAACCAGTCCTCTTATGTCGCTTTGCTACTCCGAGTAAGTGACACAAAATGGGCATTTAAACACAGGAGAAAACTTCAGAGACTTAGCGTAAGAATATAATACTCAGCTACTTAAGTAGCACTTGAGCTACTCTGACTACAGTAGAGTAGTGTAGTAGGATATGACTACTTACGTAGTAAACTGTAAATAGTTATACCGTCGCTTTTGCTTTATACAGAGGAAGTCAGCTAAACACAAGCGATCGGACCGGTCGAACAAATGCCCGCATACTCGGGCCGACTGGCTCCGCACCACTGAAGTAGTACTCCTCCTCACTACTAATTTCTTACGCTAGAGACTCAAGCATTACTCTGTATAATATCAAATCAAATTATATAGAAAATCTCGAATAATCAAAATAATAATAAAAAATGTTTATTCCATTTCACTTTCATAATTTTTGGATTTTTGGACCCTACTTCCAGGGAGGACTCGGCCCTTTAGTAGGGCTCAGCAAAACGACCATTCCTTATCAAAACGACTACTTTTCTTAAGCCCTGTAGCCGTAGCCTGTAGATCTAGTGACAAATTAGTATACGAGCCTCGTTCTGACGCTACATCCTACAATACCTATATGTTACACTACCATTAAACCTCGGCAGGAACAATTAAGTAAGTACTTATTATCGTTTAAAAGATAGTAGGAAATAGAGAAAGTAATATAATATATTTAGTTTATAATCCCCGACATCTTTATCGGGTGTATCATTAATTACGATCAATTAGTACTTATGCGACCACCAATATGTGCGCCCGGGCGAAGGTACAGGCTTATCAAGCCCTACGAAAAAAGTGGTCGTTTTAATAAGGAATGGTCGTTTTGCTGAGCCCTGCTGAAGGGCCGTGCCTTCCCCAGAAGTAGGGTCCAAAAATCCTACAATTAGCCAATATTTGAACCGAGTATTATAGGATAATAAATCCAATGGCGTAGGGTTTAGAAGATAGTGTGTTCTTACGAGGCTACATAGAGCAATGGCTGGATCTCATCTTATTAGTTATTTTTTGTATAGCCGGACTTTATTAATATAACAGTCTGCTCCTCCCTCGGATTGAAGGAGACCGAGAAGAAAACTCTTATAAAATCATTAAGTTCGATGAGGTAACTCTATTCTACCACAATTTCAATGACACATCTTCAAGAACCCTATCATTCCAAGAATCAATTAAGACTAGATAATCTCTCACGATAGACATTAACGATGACAGCAGCCCCAAGATACCCTTATGTTATTCTATCCTTCTGATAAGATTTGACTGATTGATCAAAACTCATCGTATCTGAACAATTCAAAATATCGGGCATTTGGGATCTTTCTACAATAACCACGCGAAATTTGAATTCGACTAGAGAAGTAGAATTAAAAAGCTGCTTCCTGCTACTTCTAAAGTCCACTACAAGTACCACTTCCTCGTCTCCTCCGACTGATCCCCCTTGGCTATAAAAGTCCTTGAAATGATTCTGATACCCTCAAGAACCTCCAGTTTGGTAGCAATCCCGAATTTCCCCTAAAAACTTCTCCACAACTTCCGTCCCTACCTCTCACCACACCACACCTGAAAGATCCATCATCTACCCTCATCTTCTCTCATTCCTCCGACTCGTTTGGGGTTAGCACCACAAGTGTTAGATCCCATCATCCCTCGTTATAGCCCTAAACTCCCGCTCCCCATTTCCCCCCAGCAAGTTTGCTTCATACTATCGATATACAACCCCATTTCCCTTCAAATTCAATGATATTTTCAAATTCTCATACCACAAGAATTATATTCGTCATGACCTGTACTCAAAACTTTCCATCAGCTTACGATAGATGAATTCAATACAGAGCCCTCACCGCGAACATATTCTTTTGATTCCCTCAACTTGACATCCACATATTCACCTTTTAAATAAGTTTATTCAAGACCTGGAACTCGTAGTCTTGATGAGGAATTTTTTCCATTCCTTGATGTCGCCGACTCGCCGGCGTAGAATTTAAGTGTCACGGGGCAATCATTGTATCGGTGCCCATGAACCCAGATTTCCATGTATCCTATTCATTAATGTTTCGCAGCCAAAAAGTAAAAAAACTCTCAGTAAAAGTCTTACAAAATCGAAAGAAGTAGAAACATCCCAGGAGACAATAATCCAGGTACAGAAACCTATAAACAAAGAAAATAGTTAGTATCATAATAGGATTTCACTATTTCTGATACATAATCGAATCCCCAACCAAACCAACAAACCACAAAACTCAGAACAAAAGAAAAGAAACCCGAATCCAAATGGTAAACTCGAAAATACCAAATACCAAATACCCAATCCAAATCCAAGACCTACCTACACATCCCAATCCCACAATATCCTTCCTTCCGCTCATACCCAAGTACTCTTACCATACTCGAGTACAATAAAAGCAAAAAATGAGAAATCAAATCCCACCACACTGTCACAGTAAACCTTTCCATCCATCCATACATACATACATACATATATACATACATACATACATACTTCTCCCTTTCCCATCCCTTCCCAAGATCTCCAAAAACACCCCAGAATTCCAGAAACCACTGTTGGATTACTCTAAGAACTCCCCTTCAACACCCACCCCACAACAAGAACCCAAACAAAACGAAACAACTTAGCAAGAGTAAGAGAAAACCTCACAACAAACCACCCAACTGACTCCTAACTCCCGAGCATATGACCAAAAGACTCCCAAGTCACCACCAACAACCAAGATTTTACGACCAATCATCCCTCCATCCATCCATCCAGGATCTCCACAATCCAACATCCAACATCCGACACCCATACACGAGTAATCCCCCGAATCCCCCAAATCTCCCAGCATTCATCCCCATCCCCATCCCCATCCCCACAACCTAGCCCAGAACCCCAACATCCCGATCGAACAACTTAAACCCACATCAGATTCCCATTTCTCCATATCCTCCATCCTCCATCCGCTATCCTCCATCCGCTGTCCACTATACCAACTCACCCAGAGCACCGACACCCCAAACCCAAACCCAAATCCAACGTCGGTAAACCAACCAATCCATCATTAGAACCCGAACTTGGAAGAATCCTCATACATACGACAGCAACAAAAATGTACCGTAGCTTGCAGACAGAAAGACAGATCCAATCCAGGAGACTGGCCATCTACCGAAACCTCGAAATGTCAGTCTGTCTGGTTGGTGTCGTTGGAAGTAGATCACAGAGAAGGAAAGGAAAGTGAACAAAATCGTGTTTCGGTTCTTCAACTTTCAACTTTTTCACCTCAAATAATAGAACCTGGTCAATTGGTACCCAATGGATGGAAGTTGAATCATCTAGGACATAGTAAACAGGAAACGACTTGTCTTGAAAATGTACTTCGTACATGTACACATAATGGCGGGACGGACCAAAAATCCCTTACCATACGTAAGAAGTAAAAGGTACACCAATTCAAGAACATCAGGAAAAATAGCAAAATAATAGACAAAGACATTTTTCCATTTCTAACAAACTATAAAAACTAAAAAAGCAAAACTAATTTTCGGGCGACCTACCACCAGGACATGATCTTGGCAATACGCCTCCGTCTTAGTCAGTAACACAGATAATCTGACCTACCAATAAATCAAAAGGTACCATTACACCCAAGGGTCCGATGAGCACAATTGCATAACTCAAGCGCTTTTCAATCGATAAAATCATCAGCACGGACGTCGCGTACGGCATAACCCACATGGCGTATTAATGTGTTTGTGCATGAGTTTGTGTCCAGGCGTAAATTTAGGAAGGATGCACAAAAAGGCTGCACCCCAAAATACTTTATTTATCTCAACGATCCTATAGGACTCATGTGTTAGCCACAAATTTGTCACTTTCGGGAATTACCTTTCCGGATTTGGCGTTGTGGGATGAGGCTGCGAATTCGAGGCTAGTGATTAGTACATGAATCAATCGGGCTGGAACTTTTGACATGGCGATAGTGATGTATAGATGGGGTTTACGAGCGATTTAGTTGCCTTGTTAATGGGGACGATAAGTTGAAGATTGTGTTAGGGGGCGGGGGCGATGTTATTGCAAATTATTATAAAGAGTTATATCGATTTTTTTATCGTAATTAACGAGCACGTTGGGCAGCTGCTGTCAAAAATATTGCTTGTGCAATGCGAATTTTGTTGATCACAGATTGGAAGGTTGAGTTTTTGCTTTTCGATTCTGTTCTGGCGACTAATAAAGACCAAGCCGAGACAGCTTCGAAAAGGCGTGAAGGCCGAAATCAAGGTTGAGATAATTTGCGCAGCCAACGCTGAATAGTTGTACAAGGGGACATGATGTGCTGATTATAAGGGCTGACCGTAAAAGAACCAGATATCTGCTCCTGGAGGAAACCCACTCTAGGGCCCATTGAATTGTTGACCCGCGCGCCCGACTGACAGAATGTCGTTCCGTAATGACCTGAGAAGAAAGCTACAAGAAAAAAAGTCCCTAGCATCCGTGAGAAAAGTCATCAAATGACCCGAAAGTTTGCTCGATCCGCCGAAAGTGTAACACCCGCTTTTGCATTTCCGCCGCTCGAAGCTTTGGACCATGTTTGTGAGGAAGACAAATAAGAAAGGGAACACGTGAAAGTGCACCTGCATCAATGAAAGTCGCAGATCCAAAGCTGTTGTTGTGCGTCGAGATCGTGCAAGTTTAACGAGCAGGGCGCTCACCACCTAAGTAGGTCAGCGATCAGTATTCACGACGGGCATATCTCTCATCATCGTAGTGTCTACCTCCGTATGGCTCCTGGGCCTCTCGACGAGGGGCAGGATCGCCATAGGCGGCTGCAGGTGGAGCATCACGAGCTGAGCCACGGTCTCCGCCTCTGTCATAACGATCAGAGTATCCTCCACCTCCACGAGGGCGGTCATCACCTCCGCGGCTGCTGTATCGATCATCGCGGGCGTAGCGGTCGACTCCTCGAGGAGCATAGTCGTCACGATCGCGGCCACCATAGCCTCTGTCGCGGCGATCGTCTCGGCGGTAATCATCATATCGTCCACCACCTCCGTATCCTCCACCTCCACGACGACGGTCATCATAACGATCATTGTATCGGCCACCGGAAGGTCCGTGACGTGGGTCCTCTTCTATTGTTTTAGTTAATTGTGTAAGACAAAAGGTGGTGGGGTACTAGCCTCTCTTTGGTGGTCCAAAGTACTTTCCTGGAGTTGGAGTACGAGGACGGGATCGACGAGCCTTCTCGATACTCAAGGTACGGCCTTCAATGACTTCACCTTGAAGACCCTCCTTGGCAGCATCAGCTTGCTCAGCAGTGTCCATCTTGACGAAGCCGAAGCCACGGGATTCCTTGGTGTGAGGATCAAGCATGATTTGGCACTTCTCAACCTCACCATACTTCTCGAAGAGACGGGTAACCTCCTGCTCAGAGAGACGAGGATGAATACCAGTTACGAACAAGTTGGAGCCAGGGTTGACTGCGCCATCATCTGCTGGTGGGCCACGGTCGTTCTTTGGAGGACCACTAAATATTGTTAGATGGTGAAGATGCCCAGTAGTTAAAGTGTCACTTACCGGCTGTCCATGTGTCCATTGCCGTTTGGAGAAGCAGATCTGCGTGGACCACCTCGTGGGCTGTCGTTGCGGCGAGTTGGGCGAGGAGATGCGCTGCGGTCGCGGTCGTAGCGTGGTGCTTCATCTACGCGTCGCAAGTCGTGTTAGCATTAAATGTACCGATTGTATCGATCTTGATGGCCTCGGCGACCTTCAGAAGATGAGCACGCGAATGCATACCTTCAAATCGAGTGCCGTTCTCGTTCTCGTAATCCATAGAAGCCATGATGAGATGAAAGTTGAGGTCAATTGATGAAAGGGTGAAGTCGAAGGGTTTGGTATTAGTAGATTAGAAGAGATCGGGTGCGTTGCGACGCAAGAGCTGAAAGAATCAACTCGTGAGTAGCTGTTGAGGATCTGGAGTATCTCAGACGTGTGGGAGAGATGGAAATTTGATGTTGTGGTCTCTTAGAGAAGAGTTGAGTTGTTGTTTGCGACGACGCCAGCTTGACTTTGAAGGGAGCAAGAAAATAGCGCACGGGCTCAGCCGCGCTAGCCTGTTCCGGAGGTACTAGCGTCGGGAGTCAGCCGCGCCTCATGTTGCCTCAAATAGGCTGCCAAGAAGATGGCGAGCTTGCATTCATATTCAAGGGGTGATCCGTTCGGGGTTCAGCTTTGATTCACCACTTCTTAGGTACTGTGGATACCTGTCTTTTATTTTTCTTATTATCTAATCAACTTCTTCACGACTCACGAGTGACGAGACTCGAGAGACATGATAGATCATAGATCTGCCGTAGCTGGATTCGGTATCCCCCTTGTTGTCTTACCTTTGCAGGGCAGGCCAATCGAGGTAATCAACCAAGACTTTGCCATCAATGATCTGAATTTTCCAAGAAAAGTTAGAAAGAATAATTTCTTCGATAGGTCGAACTAACTACTTGAACCGGAAAAATTTCTCCAGAAAGTATTGACCAGCGTTTATCCTGCCTACCGCGAGAGTTACAGGCAGTCACAGGAAGTCTCAACGAGCATCCAAATCTTACCAAATAGTAGTAGATTCACTTTCTGCTCAACAATTCCGTTGCTCTTAAAGTATGCTTTGTTCTGACCGGAGAAATGTGTTCCATCTCCCAATTCATTTCTACAATTCTCCATCATGGCTCTCAGTTGCCTCCCCCAATGATTCCTCCATCATCTTCTTGGAGAACACTTTCGGCCTCTCGTCGTCTAAGAAGGCGAGCCCTTCCATCGCCTTCCCGCCGCAGGCTCTCTCTAGGGCCAAGAAAGCGAAATGGCCGCCTACAACGGGACGTGCTTTGAATGAGAACCCCGGAAATCCACCGTCTCCTTCCGTATCATATAAATCTGTCATCGGGAGATCTGATCTTTGTCAGAGAGGTTTGTTTGGGGAAAGTGGGCTATGGGAACGTACCAGTTGATGTCTCATTTACCCACAATGCAATCGATTCAACAACTTCTTCCCGAACTTGTTTGCTAGCAACGGCCACGGCGAAGAACTCCCAGTCGCTCTTAGTATACAGGTGCCGACTATCAAGTGGTAGACCGTATCGCTGACGAACGTTGTGATACCAGTCACTTTGGATCTTGTAGATCTTTTCATTAACAAACGCGGTCTTCGACTTGCTCTGCGTTAATAATGGCTTCTGGTCGGTGGCGACGTTTGGTGTTGAACTTGGTAGATGGAAACAGAGTAGCGAGTCTGCAAATAAGTTATATAGCGTCGTCCAACTACCGAACCATGTGTAAGCAAGCTTTGCGTGTGTTCCATCTCTGGAAAGAGCAAATTCTGTTTCCCATCTTTTGATATAGCCCTCGGAAATCTCGCGATAGTACTTTGCGTCTTCTTTTTCTCCAACCAACTCTGCTATTTCAGACATTGCCCGAATGCCGATGATACCTTTCAAAGCAAGGTTGGTTTGGTTGGCCAACCAGCCAGCGAAATCGTCTGTGGAAAGTTGGTTACTAGGAATGAGAGCTTCTCGAACAAGATAGCCTGTCCATTGTTTCCACAGTTTATATGATCCTTCGATCCATTTTCGTGCTTGCTTTTCTCCCTTGGCCGATACTGGGCCACCAAAGGTATCGTCCATGCCATCAGCGTCAACATAAAGTGGAAATTTGCCAGCAGATTCGATATATCGGTCGTCGCCTTCCTTTGACCATATACTCGCCGGCTCTGTGTCGTAGATGAGAGAATTGACAAGCGCCAACCCCATGATAAGCATGTTTCCACATTCCTCCACGGGCATATACTCATCGCGACCATCCGGATGACCTGTTGCATTTGGAAAGCTAGATCCAAGATCATGCATTGCATAATCGTTTGGATATTGACCACTGAGTTGATGCTCAATAAGGGGATTCAAAAGATACACCAACCATTTCGGATTTGTGTACGTAAAGAACGGGAATGCAGGATAAAGGACATCCGCTGTATTCATGTTACCATCTGATGATATTTCCTTGAAGAAAATGATGGGATCATCTGGGGTGCCTGCAAAACTGCAGGCTCCAAGCACCTGCCGAGCACTTAATGCAAGTATATCCTTATAATCCTCAGATCCAGATTTCAAAGCATCAATTTCCAATTGCATAGAGTAATTGGTAGCAAGTTTAGAAGCCTTGCCGAAATCATGATAATGGAAATCAAGGAGTGCATCTGCCGTAGCGTAGTAAGCTGCCCATAATGGTCGCATTAAGGTCAATCCTCTTGCCGAAGCGAATTGAACGACTGGGTCTTGGATATGTCCAATGGTAAACAGTACGCTATCCTTATATTTCCCATTGGAACCTATAGAGGTGCCATTGAGTTTGAACGATTTGGAGAAGGCAAAAACTGGCTCCTCATCCATGATACCACGGAAATTCTCATCTACAATGTTTTGGAGGGTCCCAGTTCTAGAGAAGCGCTGCCGTAGTAGAGCAGAAGTTCCGGCTTCATATTGAACATCCGACGGCCCGGTGAAATGCAGTGTACCCCATTCCGCTCGGTCCGCATCTTCAGTGAAGAGCTGTTCTGTCTGCCGTTTAATTTTCCATGTTTTGAGAGGTGCGGATCCTCCACTCGCTGATTGTAGGCTCTGGCTCATCTCCCATCGGATTTTGCTGCCCCTATTGGCACTAACCCATAACCCGTTGAGATCAACATATATATTGACGTTGAAAGTTCCTTCCACTAGGACATTCAAGTACGAAGCAGGAATTGATTGTCGAAGGGTCGAGGTGGGAGTGATCGGAGAGAGGAATGATAGAGTGAGTTTTAAAGGCTCGTCTGTTTCATTGGGAGCGGGAATTTCGTATGTGAGATTCGTGGTGGAAGCATCGAATTGTACACCAAGATATATTGGAAAAGAAACATTGAAACTGGCTGGTTGTTAGAATGGGGAAGGCTTCTCGACCTTGTCCTGACTAACGTATCTCCAGACTTCAACAGCGAGTCCTGGGGCCTACCAAGAAGTGGATATACAGTATTTGATTTGGGGACAGCGGCGAGAAGGGATAATCCGACCTCGAGTGAAACGTAAGCTTAGCTTTCAACCGCAAGAGCTTAAAGAAATACGAAATACCTCTTGCCCGGTCCAGAAAATAGGCCAGTGTTCCCAAGGAAGACCTCGAGCACTCCCTAACCAAGTACTCAAATAAGGGTTTCGAACGGTCAATGGCAGTACTGGTGGTTTTAAGCTTGACGCCTGCGACAGAGTGCCCGTACCAGCAACAGCAAGAAGAGCTGCAACAGACCAATCTGCCGTCCAGCGCATCGTGGGATATGGAATTGGGGAAGGGATAGGGGAAGGGGGGCAAGACTGTAGTAGGGATTGGAACTTATGGCATCAGGACCTGCCAATTAAGGTAGCTACAGGACAGTATTCAACGCTCTAGAGAAGGTTGAATACCTAGGTAGGTAGGCAGCGAACAATGGAAGACGATCTATTTGTATAAAAGGAGAACAAGGAAACTACGACCTCGACATCAAATGACGAACCTCGAAGCTCCCGAGGTCCTACAGGTCAGCACAAGCGGTGGATGACCTGCGCGAAAGCTGGGGTGAAACATGGGGAAGGTGCACCCACTGGCCAGCACCTACTGGTAGAGGCTACAGCACGTACAGCACTGGCATTGCACAAAACTAATGCAACCCCGCATAATTGCTCCATTTCCCCACACGCACACCCACGCTTCCACCTGGCAATTGCTGGGGATGGGAGGTTCACGCAGTACCTAGGTACTCGTAACCAGGAAACCATAGCTAATTGTTCCACTTTTCTGCATCAACAAGTTTGAGCATTTCAACGGAATGGAACAATCGAAGTGATCATTACCTATACCCCAAGTCTCCATAACTGTTTTAATTGTCTACTGCGAGCCTCTCAATTTTGGCTGACCACCCTATTTTAGGGGGAATGGTTCAATAGGTACTTAGGTACACTGCCTTGTGCCAAAATAATGCAGGTGGAAGACCCTTTTTTCCTACCTACCTAGGTACTGGTTTTTTGTTTAGCGTGAGTTCGCCCGGAAGGAGAGGGAAAAGAGGCCGTATCGAGGTACGTCACCTAAACAAAAAATGTCAAAGATGGGCATTGGAAAGTTTCAAAACCCATCAGCAATCGGATCAACCTCCGGACTCGGGTCCATTAGTAAATCTATTCTGGTACATGGAGACACTGAGCCAAAGACCGTGTTCGACCCGAGATTATACCTAGGTACGAGTAGCGTTTTGGGATGCCCTCAAATCGGCATCTCTCTTCTACGCGAGAGGAAGTGGGGTGACCCCGCAACCCCTCACTTTCTCCTCATCCATGACTGTTCACCATTCTTCGTGATTTACCAACAGCAAAGCAATTGAACTTTCAAGGACGGTCCTAAATCAAACCCCTCAGGATTTCTTTGAAACCATATACCAAGAATCTGATTGCTCCGGAATAGGGTTAGGGTTAACCTCGGTTTCCAACGGGCCAAACCAAAAATATGTCGATGCAAGGCAAAATCATCGCTCTGACTGGAGGTGCAAGTGGCATCGGACTAGCAACCGCAAAACTCATCGCATCACGAGGAGCAACGGTTTGCATCGGCGACATTGATCCCACTTCGCTCGAGACTGCCGAAGCACATTTCAGCTCACTTTCCGGTCCCTATATGGTCACAAAACTAGACGTTACATCACGAGAAGATGTCGAGTCTTGGATTGCGAACATCGTTTCTATGTACGGGAAACTTGACGGGGCTGTGAACTCGGCAGGAATTATTGGGAAACGCCATGGTCTGACGAATTTGACCGAGTTGGAGGATGAGGAGTGGCACAAGATTATTAGTGTTAATTTGACTGGGTTGATGTATTCTCTTCGTGCGGAGTTGAGGAATATTTCGGATGGGGGTTCGATTGTGAATTTATCTTCGGTTCAAGGAGTGATGGGTATGTACTTTTCTTTATTTCATCTTTGTATCTTGATATCTTTCATTTTTTAACCTTCTCACTTCACCATCTCTCCAACCTCACTAAACCTCCAAAAACAGGATTCGCAGGTTCAGCAGCCTACGGAGCCACAAAACACGGTGTAATAGGACTCACCCGCTCAACCGCAAAAGAAAACGCCCACCGAAACGTGAGAATCAACGCTATAGCACCAGGATCCATTGAAACTCCGCTCTTGAACAAAGCCTACAAGGCGAACCCGGAGAAACAAGAACTCCCTTCAGCAATTAAGAGAGTTGGGACTGCTGAGGAGATGGCTAACATTATCGCTTTCTTACTGGGTCCCGAGAGCTCTTATGTGACTGGAAGTGTGTATGGTGCTGATGGAGGTTGGAATTGTTGAGTGAGATTGAGGTTGAGATCTATGTGGTGAGGATTAGGAAGCTGTCATGAGTGATCAAGGGATATGAGTTTGATATTCTTTCGTAATACTTCACGTATTACAGAATCTTCATCTATAGCAGCGAATATGACGTACATCGTGTCTACCTAGTTCTGGTCCAAAGGCCTCTCATACATATATCTCATACATATATCTCATACATACAATCTTACAACCGACAAATTTTCATCAGTTATCATTTCATCAGAACTTGTGATAGTGTATTATGCCAATCCAATATATCTTCGAAACAAACATATGATATTTTCCTGTTCTCGCTAAGGCCAAGGCGGGAGCGCTAGTACGGAAGCCTTTCCTAACAGAGCTAGAATCACAGGAACACTCCCGTCAACTTCTATCATATTTCCTATTCCTAGCCTGGTAAGGTCGCTAGGAAAAGTACTCGTAGGGTGGCTACAGTAGGGTGGGGTGGCTGGCAGAGGGGCTGACGGGAGTGTTCCCGTGATTCTAGCGATATTGGGAAAGGCTTCCGTACTAGCGCTCCCGTCTTAACCTTAGTCTTAGCGAGAAGAAGAAAATATCACGACTTTGATCGTAAGTGATATAAGCGTAAGCGAGGTATACGATAGCTAGAAAGGGGGGGGGGGAGGGTTGGATGGGTGGGTTACAACAGTAGGTAGGAGCGGTTATATATATAGGAACTAGGCTGACAGCGAGGGTGGCGAGGGTGGGGTGGCTGGCCGATAAGGCACTGAAAGTAACAAGTAACATCTTATAGTACTGTAAGTGAGGAGTAATTATTAAGAAATGATGACTAGTGGTGAAATCAAATTAAATCCGTCCAAGTCAGTTCAGTCCGTTCCGTAATATGTGTATATAAAAAGTAAAAATACGGAATAAAATTATCACCTCTAAGCCATGTTTGAGTTACCCAGCCCCCACCCACCCACCCTCGTGTCTACAGTACTGTACCTCTTCCTAACTTTTCAACCCTCGAGATATAGTATGTATGTATGTATACTTCCCTCAATAACTCATTCATTCCCTTTTACTATCTAAATCACTATCTCTTCAAGAACTCCTTAACCCATAACCTAAAACAGCGAACAACTAGTCCATCCATCCACATATCTCCAATAATCTGTAACCTACACCATTCTATAACTACTCTTTAATCTCACCAAAAGAATCCCCTAACAATTAACACCCTCTAGTATAAGGAAGGACTGACTAACCAGTACTGTAGCACGCAGCATATTAGTCATATCCTGACTACTCGTAGGTAGTTCGTACTAAACTTGGAAGGAAGGAGTATGAGTATGAGTATAAGTAATTTAATAAAATCAAAGCTTTCTCTTTGGGAAAGATCGCTTGGACCCTCATGATTGATTGGGTGGAATTGGGTGATAAGATAAGATAAATGAATTCGTTGATTGGGATAAGATCTAGAATAGGATTTTCTTATATTTCGGGAAAAAAAGGAGTATTTGGATATTGCGGCATAAAAGTCTTCGCGAACTTGATGTAATATATAATCTAGCTACTGTAGACGGATGTTATTAGAGTGTTGCGTTGCGTTGTGAGTAAAGGCCATCCATCGCCCCATGATATCTAGAAGGGGATAGGAGGAAAGTACTACGTGGATCATAGAGTAGGAGAGCATGGGATATAGAATTTAGAGTATTGAATTATTTATTAGTCAGTCTAGGTGCGGATATTTTATCGTCGGGGATCTAAAGTCATGTACGTAAGTGGTCTTCGGGATTCACTGGAGCAAAAGGCGAGAGAATGGAAGGAGTGGTGGGAGATATGGGGGGTATTGGAGCTTAATTGGGTTCGAGGTCGTTTCTTGAGAGGGGGTTGAATTGAGTCATTGGGAGTTTGTGGGGATTGATGGTTATTGGTTTAGCGAGCGTTTGTGGAGAATCCTGTGTCTTGGAGCTTGAAGGGGCGGAGTTATTGGAGGGATAAGTAGAGGAGTTTGAGGGTGATATAATTTAGGCGAAAGGAGAGGGGATGTTCACGTTCACTGCTCTGTGGGGAAATGAAAGACCCGTGATAAGGTGTACTCTTATAGACATGATTACTTACCAGGGATGATGAGTGCAGATGAACACTTCACAGAGGGAAATTATACAATGAACATGAGTTAAAAATGATAATCAACAGAAAAGAATTTGCTTAGCCCTTTGCCATTTAAAGAAGGTATAGTCTAAGAAACCCAACGCCAAGAATAAAATAACACAACCCCCAAAACCCCACCAAATAGAACCAAAAGAAAAACAGTAAGATTACCCAAATCAAAACAACTCCATCCACCAACCCTCACTGCAAACGTGGAGGCCCCCTCTGACCAATAGGCTGCGCTCCACCCTCAGTATGCGAATAAGAAGACGGAGAATTCCTAGCAATAGTATCCTTCGCCTTCCTAAAATTCGCATAACAAACCTCAATACACTCATCCCTAGTCATATCCCTAAGCGTAATCCCCGTATCCATCAACTCCCTCATATACGCCTCCACCTTATCAAACTCCTCCCAATCCTTCTGATAGCGTTCCGGAAGTCCAGAGTTATGCATCAAGGCCAACAAGCCCGCAAGAACGGTGTTTCCAGCTGCGAGAACGGTGATCAGGACGTCTTTCCCAGTAGCTCGTGAACCGAGAGCGGTGAGGAGTGCTCCGAGGATGAGTTGGAGGACGAGACTGCTGTTGAAGAAGAAGGAGAAGGCGTAGTACATTTGCATTGCGCCGGTTCGGGCGACGACGACGTCTCGGTAGAGTCCTGGGGGGAGACCTTTGGGTGGGTAGAGCCAGGAGGTTGGATGGACGGGGACTTGGCTCTCGGCGTTACGTGAGCCACCGATGCTGTGGATTACGATGGAGAGGTCACTTTCTGGGAGGCGACGGAGGATGTGAGTGTGTCCAAGTGTTGTTAAGTCTTCGGGTTTGGGTGAGCCTGATCGGAAGGAATTGCCGTCGTTGGAGGTGGGTGCGGCTTTGGGATCTAGATTTGAAGACATTTTGACGTAGTGTTGCTGTGATGACTTCACAAAGAGAGAAGAAATAAGGAGTAAAATATACTGTAAAAGCTTGAGAAGGAAGGCTCTTGTTCTGTGTAGTACTTGAAGGATTGTGACTATATTGAATTTTTAATGGAGAGCAAGAGAAGATAGGACGGTATATATAGTCATTCCTTCCAAAAAAGACTCCCCATCTCACCCTCCTCTTCCTTCCGCGGCTTGATCGTATTAGTTTGGAGTCTCCAACAACGTGAGATACGCAGGTTACAGTAAAGGTAGCAAGGAAAGAAACTCTCACGGTGACATACCGTATGACCAAAGTAGGGTCCCGTAGGGCTGGAGTAGGAGGCACAGCCAAGCTTAGAGTCAGTAGTTTCAGGTGACTGACTAACTTTGACCGACACGAATCCAAGCGGTAAGTTGAACGTAAGTATGATCGATCTGTGCCCTAGGAAGGATGAATTTGGGTGTCGATTGAACATCTGAAGGCCTAGGAGTGACCCCCTTGTCCATGGATCAACATCAATTCCTGCGGCTACGTATCGCTAAGGAGGCCAACAGGAAGGGCTCGCCTCGTTGGTGTGTTCGTAAATGCAACACCAATGAGACTCGCCCCCTATGTTTAGGCGAAATCCCAAGAAAATAGGCAACGGAGTATTATTCTCATCAATGAACGTCAGATGAACACAAAGCAAAGGTGTGATAATTTTGAAATGGCTGAGCCACTTGGTATGTTGGTTGGTTAGACAACTCTGACTTGATGGTTAGACAAGTATATGCAGATTGCAACTGCAAGAACTAGCCTGGGGGCTTTGGGAACCAGGCGAAAAGACAGCAAGGGGAGAGCGTTAAAAGGGGGATTTAACGTGTAATTATTGACTCTCTCGGTCACCTGCAGATCAGGAGGAAGGGTGTACGAGATGCGGCTGAGTAGTATATCTCGAGGCGGGGTTGTGTCACTACGTAAAGTTGCACAACTAACAATGGGGGCGATTAAAGTACTCGGTGTGGTTGTTGCGACCTTGGATTTGTACTACTTTGCTGTGACTACCTATTTTAAGCAGAGTAGTTTAGGAGGCAATTGGATCGGAAGCGCGAAAGAGACCATACCAATTCTGATGTTGAGGCTGAAATGGCAACGTAGCAGATCAGAAAAGGAAAGGTGCCTGTGAATAACCTCATTGTTTTAGCATCCGAGAATCATTCTAGGAGAATCAAAAACAATTGAAGTACCGGGAATCGCATTGATTAAATCAATCCAAGTAATTGTAGGATTTTTGAACCCTACTTCCGTGGAGGACTCGGCCCTATAGTAGGGCGTATCAAAACGACCATTCCTTATTAAAACGACCATTTTTTATAGGGCATGACGAGCCTGACCCTCGACCGGGCGTAATATTAGTCAGACTTTATAGATGTGAGCCTACATTTTTAACAAATTTTATTAAATAAAGTTAGTAAGTGCGTTTTTCTCAGCTAATTGAGGCGCATCTTTTCGTCTACTAAAAAAATGATTAAGTTTTGTTGTCATTATAGGACGAATAAAATCGACTCAAAGGTTGTATGGCCTATAAAAAGGTGGTCGTTTTGATGAGGAATGGTCATTTTGATGCGCCCTACCAATAGGGCCGAGTCCTCCCCGGAAGTAGGGTCCAAAAATCCCACAATTAATTGAAGGAATGGGCATAATAGTCAGGGCGTCTTTCTACGGTACAAGCGACAGCGCCGTAGAAGGTTGGCAGGGAATGATGATGGCACATAGAGATTGATGGTTTACAGAGGGTGGAGTTGTACTTGGGTTTTAGTTGAGGACTTAAGTGTATGTAGACTATACGAGTAGAATAGTAGAATTGACGTCATACAACAACCGAGAGCAGAGTTACCTACCAGTGCATGTATACCAAGAGAGGGCGTGGGAGATAGGCTTAAAATTTTGTTATGGTGCTAAGACGGTGCTATAGCGTTCTAGGGACTATGAATCAAACTAGTGACGGACTAGTGACGATTTATAGGATGGTCCGCGTAGCGGTCACCAATTTGTATAACCATCCCTAGAATTGTTACGTAAATATAAGACTATTATATATAGATACTATTATAACTGGTGATAGTTACATACACCTGTTACTATCCTAAGGACTATTACGCAAGTATAAGACTATTATATGTAGATACTATTATAACTGGTTATAGTTACATCTTTCTGTTACCATCCCGAGGACTATTATATGTAGATACCATCATATTTTTGTGAGGGCAACCAGACGGTCATAGAACCGTAACAATTTAAAAATAGTAACAAATGCTAAGACTATCCCTGCATGGTCCTACAACGGTCATGTAGACTCCCCCCTTCCATTAAGGTAGCCAAATGCCCTCGATTTGACGGCTAAATGTACTTTATTTATATGGCTAAATACCCCTCGATTTGACGTCTAGATGTACTTTAATTATATGGCCAAATGCCCTTCGTTTTGACGGCTAAATGCACTTTGATTATATGGCCAAATGCCCCTCGTTTTGACGGTCAAATGTACTTTAATATATGGCTAAATGTAATTCGATTACATGGCCAAACGCCCCTCGTTTTGACGGTCAAATGTACTTTAATATATGGCTAAATGTAATTCGATTACATGGCCAAATGCCCCTCGTTTTAACGGTTAAATGTACTTTAATTATATGGCTAAATGTGCCTCAATTTAACGGCTAAATGTACTTTGATTATGTGACCAAATGCCCCTCGATTTGACGGCTAAACGTACATCATTTATATGGCTAAATACGCGTTAATTATATGACCAAATACCCTCGATTTAATAGCTAAATACGCCTCAATTTAACGGCTAAACGTACTTTAATTATATAGCTAAATACCCCTTAATTTAAGGCTAAAATACAACTTTTCTCCTAGATAATTCTAGTTCGAATACCTCTTAATCTAACAGCTAAATGTACTTTAATCATATAGCCAAATACCCCTCGATCTAACAGCTAAATACGCTTCTATTATATAGCTAAATTTAACAACTTAATATACTTTATTTATATAGCCAGATACCCCCTAATTTAACAGCTAAATACACTTTATTTCTATAGCTAAATACCCCTTAATTTACTCGCTAAATGTACGTCTATTATATAGTTAAATACCCCTTATATTCTATATTTGTCTAATCTCTTCTATAGACTATTACGTATATTTATATTTAAAAATATCGCGATTATATAGTGTTGTTGCGACGGAGGATAAGTAAATAGTAGATATAGTAAAGGATAGGTGAATAGGTAGTGGTATATAGGAGGCATCACGTGATCAGCCCTGACAAGCCCTGGCGACGCTACTATAATCAAGTACTTAGTCTTGTAGCTAGTCTCTCTAAATCCTACAACTATTATAAAACTAATAATCTAGGATCTAACAGTCTTATACTAATAAGTGTTCTTGTTTAATAATTATTTGTAGAAGCCTAGTACGACTAACTAGAACTTAGTATTAGTAGCGGGATCCCTTAGCGCTTTTTCTAGAGGGTCCCCTACTAAAAACTACTCTATATAAGCTCTACTTATAAACAGCCTAGTAAAAGTCCCTTAATCCTAGTATTAAGTGCTTAGTTAAGTGTTAATTAGATTATTTAGAAACGTAATATCGTAAGATATCTACTTTAGCCTTAGTGTATCTACTATAAAATATAGCCCTATAATATTATCTAAATCAAGCACAAGAAGCAGATTTCACAATATAGAGATTGTCGTCCAAGATTCTAGGAAAACAGGCCCTTAGTAGATTAAAGTTAATAGCCTTAAGATCCTTAAGATAGTGTTTAAGCCTCTTTGTACTTAGTAAAAGATATCTAAAAGCGATTATACAACTACTATAAAAGTGTTTCTAAGATAGCTTATAATATTTAATTATCTAAACAACTTATTACTTTAAGATAGTAGATCTCTCTAGTATAACAATCTCTCTACTTATCTTAATCGTAAAAAGTATAAATAGCGAGAAAGACAAGATAAACAACTTTAACCTCTTTACCTTATTATATACGTACTTATACCTAAAAACTATCCTTTTATATTTACGTTAGAGTACTAAGAGAAAGTCAATATATATATCCTTAAGTACTATAGAGCTATAGGTTTATAGTTCTTTTTCAAGTACACTTTAAAAGAAAGGGTGTTTGATTTGTAAGCGATTTGTTAGTAGGAGTTCTTGAAGGAACTAATTACTTTCTAGCGCTTGGTTATAGGTTATCCCCTTAGCTATAGCTAGAATTACACTAAGTGGTCCGTGTATTAGGGGTAGGAATACTAAATTCTAGAGTATAAACAATACTACTATTATTGTTCTAATTCTATACTACTATAATACTAGAATTAACTCGTGTAGATACTATAGATATAGGGACTCGCTATCTAAATATTACGCCCTTAAAAGGCTATAAGGCGTGCTTGTGTCAATTACGCTAGTTTACGTAATAGAGATCGTTCTACTAAAAGAGTTATATTAGGCTTAATTGCTAATAGTAACCAACGAGAAACTTCTTATAACTTAAGTAGCTATAGCTATAATAAGTACAATGTTTAGATATATAAAATAACGCCTTGTTTTCGTAGCTTTTATAAAAAATAGTACATTTTATACCTAAAACTCGTAGAACAAGCGGTTCCTATTAGTCAACCTTAATTACGCACGGTCTAGTGTAATTATAGCTATAGCTAAGGTGATAACTATCCTTATATTAAATAATTAGGACTAAATTTAGTAGTGTTCTTACTACTCTTAACTATTAATTCTAGTAAATAAGATTCTTAATATTATTACGAACTCTATACTATTAGAGAGAGCGCTCTATAAACTTTCTACAACTACGACTTCGAGGACAAATAGGGCTTAAAAGGATAAATATACTTTACTTTAACTAAACTAATATACGAGTGTTATAAAGACTAAATAAGGGAACGGAGGTGACTATAGAAGAGATAAGACAATTAAAGGAGATGATAATAATAGAACGTCTTATTCTATAAGAGGACGAATATATTCAAGCTTAAAATGCGATGGAATTTACGTAAGGATTGGTAGACTAAAGCCTAGAAATACCCTTAAATTCTGCCTGAAAAGCCTTGAATTATGCCTAGAAATAGCCTTAAATTTAGCCTGAATAGCCTCAAGTTCTACCTGAAAACCTTAAAATAGTAGGTCTAAAAAGAGGGGATACATAAGGCATTCCGCTTCACGCAATAAAGTAACAAAAATACGATTACGCAATAATTATTACTTTACGATTTGCCTATCTCTATTAGAAGTGTTGGGTTCGAAGGTTCTATTCTGGCTCGTTGGAGAGCGGCGCTAGTATGGTGGTTCGATTCCTCCAAAGGTGCTCCTAGATAGCTACGAAACAGAAAGGGACGAGGACGAGTATAGGATTCAAAAGATCCTGAAACGGACTAGTCTTGGTTAAGTAGAGCTTCGGCATGTGCTCCTCTTCCATACCTAAAAACAAAAACAAATACTAATGCATCTATTCTGGCTCGTGGTCAGTCACGATCCCCAGTAGTGGGGCTGATACTGAAAGGCTGTCCAGCGGCGCTGATGGTTTGGATTATGCGGCATCTGAAAAGTCAAAGGCTGAAGAGCCAACTCCTGCTCGTCCAACACGTCAAAAACTCCCAAATCGCCCAGGTCCCCATACCTAGGCAAGCACCAATTTTGCCAAGCAATGCACCACGGCCAGAAAATATCCTACACCAAAGGCCAAAATCAATAAGACACAACGAAATTAATTCAAGCTAAAGTACTAGAAGGTCAAAAGGCGAAAGGGGTTCTAAGAATGCCGAGTTAGGCTCAACGTCAAACAGACTTCAGCCAAATGGCCCGACACCAAGAATATCGAGACACACTTACTTCTTCCTCGATCTCGACCACCTCGACCACCTCGACCACCTCGACCCTACCTCTGATACTAGTCCAAACATGGAGTCATTGAAAGCTCTCCCGCGTCTTGTACGGAGGCAATTTAAGGCCGCCCAGGAGGCCGGGGACTTGACCTTCTATGCCACACAGGTCTCTATCCTCCAGTGCAACGGTCTTCCCGTAATTCATCCGGAGTGAATATCAAAACTCCATACTTTGCTGACATCAATCGCAGTTCCAACTTCGATTCTCTCCCACTCTAGCGAACAAGCCCAAATCAAAGAAATCTGGAGGCAATTCTAAGCCCGTGGATCCTTTTGAAAACCCTCAAAAAGGCCTATTCATCATCAATTTGGAACCTTCACATTACCTCGTACTGAACAAATTTCCCGTCATTCCCAATCATTTCATCCTTGCGACCACAACCTTCAAGGAGCAAACAGATCTGCTAGAGGAGGCAGATATTGAGGCTACATATAAGTGTTTGGAAGCTTATCGAGAGAATGAAGAAGAGTTATTCGGGTTCTTCAATTCAGGGGATTCCTCCGGTGCCTCGCAAGCCCATAGGCACATACAATTCCTACCTGTTGAGTCAATGCGTAGTGGAATAAAATCTTCGGAAGAATGGAGTGTACTTGCAGACAGTCTCCTAAACCAGAGAGGTAAGTCAACTTCAAGCTACGTGGATTCTGCTGACTGGTTAGATTTACCGTTTACGTATTTTGCCTCAAAAATCCCACATGATGCATCTCCCAGGAAACTGCATGAATTATACATCGAAATACACCAACAAGCCTGTCTGGCGAGTGAAAAATATCGGAGCAGCTCATCAGACGTAGCTTCTCTAATTTCCAAGTCTACAAGAGAGAATGCATCTCCAATTAGCTACAACCTTGCCTTCACAGACCGAGTAATGCTTCTCTGTCCACGGGTTTCAGAAGGACCGGAAATAGAGAGTATAAATGGTAATATGATTGGACCGATCGCTCTTAATGGAACAATCTTAGGTGGAACGTTGCTAGTCAAGAGTGAGGGAGAATGGGAAACTTTGCAAAATGATTCTTCGAAACTGCAACACATATTAGGAGCCATTGGTATACCACCCACTGCTTCCTCTCATACAGAAAGCTTGTAAGCAGGTTTTACTCCAGAATAAAGCCTCAATTCGACATACAGTGGCGTCGCTTAACCATACAATCGCCGAGTTGCCAGAGTTTCATCGAAATCTATCCTGCTTGAATTTTCTGCTCAACGCTATTTTTGGAGCTTGTCCCATTCCTTCCTACAAGTGGCATTACCAAAGTGGTAGGAACCGCCATTGTTGGCGATGTATTCGGCAACTTGCTTCCAAGGAACTTTGCAACGGTTGGGATCGGCTCCGCGCGTCAGCTCGTGGACAGCTTTTCTCAACAGAGCAACCTACATCAATGTCAGCTTCTTAGATAACTCGGTGGATGTCAATAAACCCACGTCGGTGTAAGTCCACGCCGGCTTTCTTACTCGAGCTGTCTTGTGCTTTGTTAAAGTGCGAAATCGGCCTCTTAATGTTGACTCCGCCTCAGTAAACCCCCCTTCTGCTTTGATCTTTTTGTACGACATCCCAGACTTTTTGGCATTGACGAGGTACTCATCTTTCGAATTTTGTGGGGGCATAGCTTGGGCTTGCGCGATCGATTGCGGAGTACCGTTCCAACCCGATGTTGGTGTCGCGCCATTTGGTTGAAGTCTGTTTGACGTTGAGCTCAACTCGACATTCTTAAGACCCCTTTCGCCTTTTGACCTTCTAGCACTTTGGCTTGAATCAATTTGGTTGTGTCTCATTGATTTGGCTTTGGTGGTCGATCTGAAGTCATTGCTTGTCAAAATTGGTGCTTGCCTATGGGGACCTGGGCGATTTGGGAGTTTTTGACGTGTTGGACGAGTAGGAGTTGGCTCTTCGACAGCCTTTGACCTTTCCGATGCCGCATAATCTGAATCATCAGCGCCGCTGGACGAATCTCTCTGAGGTGACGAGATTTCTAGACCAGAGGCAGAATCTGAGTATCGTGCAGGTGATAAAACGTTTGCTAGATGCAATTGTTTGGGCGAGATGGTGCTTGGATTATCAGCTTGTGACCAATTTATCAAATCCTCATAGCCCTGCTGTTGTTGTGGTTGTAGGCCGGGAGTGTTCACTGAATATGGTAAGCCATGGTGAGTTGGAGGGTACCCAAAGGGACTTTGATGAAGAGGGGCCATAGATGGTGGTATCCACATAGTTGCATTGGTGCTTGAGGTTGTCATGTTGTAGTTCATTGAAGGCTGAGAAGCAAGATATGATGGAACAGAAGTTCGCAGACCAGATGGCTTGATGCCTGTATCATTCGAATTATACTGATATCCTTGATATCCTTGGTGTCCTGGTTGAGAGGCCACAAATTCCATCAAGCTATCTCGCCCATAGTCCCATTGAGAATCTGGAGTTGCAAGCATTGGGTCCTGTTCTTGGAATTGATTTATCATACCTGCCGAATCATGGTGCTGCATCAAGGATCTTCCGTAAGTCTGCTGGGTCGAATTCGTATATGAGACTGCCCTTGCTAGATGGTTCACTGCAGGAGGGACCATAGGAGTTGGAGGCTGTTCAAGAAAGTATTTTCCATAATCTACGTTCAACTCCTTTATTTTGTTAGTTATTTTTTATTATGTCTATTCTTGAATTTGTGGAAGATTGGTCTTACTTGGGGGGTTTCAATACTGCCAAAGGCATCTAGCGGTGCTCGTTGATTCCAACTTCCATTCTGCGATGAAGCCACAGGCTCAGAAGATGCCCAGATCGACATATCGTTGTTTTTGTTGGTCATTTCAACAATCCTTTGATGCATCAGCTCCGCTCTGTCTACCGAAACCAAGGTTTCGAAGTCGTTCAAGACAAGCCGGGGCTCTGCGTTCATAAACATCATGGGAGCTCCTGCCTCACCGCTCCCGTATTCTTCTTATGTAGCTTCGCGGAAGCTGTTCACCAAGTGGTCCTCCTGATGCGCATCAGAAGCAAGACTCCCGGGAATCTCAAACTCTTCAGTTAGTCTATGCAATGCAGCATCGGCGCATCGCTTAACAACACCGAAGTAGAGCGGGAGTCGGGCTGCGAGAATTGGCTCTAAAGGCAAATCCAGGGTTTCTAGACTTGCAGATTATGCTATGGTGTTCGAGAAAGTTATTTGACTGGTTCTTTATGCCCCGCCCTTCCCTTCTATTCGTTCTAAAGCAACAAAACTGTCAAAACACAACACTATCCTTGAATAAGAGAGATGTTAGACCATCGAGCGACTTCTCCATCGTCATAATACATCCGCTGCACCGCCAACGAAGCAGGATGGTGTAGGCACGTACCTATGTTCAAAGCAGATTGCTCTCAGTGAGATGCTTCTGTACGTGTCTGTGTCTCATTCGACTGCTCAATACAGTCGAACGATACACAGACAAGAAGTCTCGTGGAAGAAGACTATTATGGAATATCAAGTTTAAGTATGAAATCAAAACCATATTTAGGAGATTATGAGAGTTGAAAACGTAAGCTGCTCAAGACTTGCATGGCTGTGTGGGAGAAATCGGAAAATGATACAAGGCGAGTCCTGGTGATACTATGAATGGCAATCTTAGACTTTGGCTTTATAGAGGTCTGCCCCTTTCTTTCTTTTTACTGTCAATGGCGCTTAGAGCTGCCCTTCAGGCCCCCTTGCAATGACAATGGCGGATCAGTGTTGCCACGAAATTGTGATAATGGAACATCATGCCTCCTTTTTCGATTACTAAGAAGCAAATGAGATGTTGATCATATTTTGAGCTTCTAGCCAAGAAGTTCTCAACATATGGGTTGTGGACTATCTTTTACCTCTAAATGATAAATTGCCTTAGTAGGCATAGGCTAGACCATCACTGTCATGGGGTTTAGCGATATCTCATCCATGGATGACCTGACCTCCGATGCACGTGTCCGCCATAAAGTGAGGCAATGAACTCGTTCGTGTGTCTCATATTGTTGAGGAATAGTTGGGTCTATCTTCAGGCCAAAATCACCACTGCCACCAAATTTTCTGTCATGTGTTACGAACCAGACGTTTCTGGCCCGCGACTGCAGCAAACTCCGCAACTGCAGCAAACTTCGGCTACCTGCAGGCAAACAACCAAAATGGAGGCGATATTCTAGCCAATTCCTGCAGTTTTGACAACTTTGCTCTGAAAAGTGTGGATCCCAAACTGTAGAAGATTCTTCCACGGATTTTGGAAATGGGATGGGGGATATATTCCGGTTACCTCCGAAACCTACCTATAGGTTGCCCTGCTTTTGTACTCTCTAACCACGTGCTATGAAGCACTGAATTGAGTGACCTCCATACTACCACCACAGGCCCCTACCCCAATCTACGGGATGACTCCATTTGCTACCCGTAACCTTGCCACCTCAGTCGTCTCAATCACTGGAGACAATTGTCAAATCAATCATACCCAACATTCGTGCTCAAAACCACCTCCGTATCACGCAGCTTTTGGTTTTCAGCGACTAAAGCTTCTATATCTAATGTACTCGTCTGAATTCCCTCTTTAAAATCCACAAAGACGTAAGACAGCTTGGCAGGCGGCAAGTAGTCTTTAGGTTCCTCTGCAGTCGATGATTGTGGAGTTGAGATCCCTTCGCTACACAAACAGTCACACAAACTAGGGCAAGATGGCTGGCAGATCCATAAACACTGAACAGCTTATCGGATTGTTGCACAGCACATAAGCGATCCGCGATCTGCATATTGAGGCATACCCTAGCAGTTCCAAAGTTCCAACGTCACTGCGTCTGGTCTTGCATTTCAAGCATATTCTACATTTTTGCTTTTGCCTCCTGCAGATGGCCCTGTATCCAGCATGTTCACCGAAACTCCTTTTCACCACCCTGACAAGAAGCAGATTGCTTGGGAATAAAGATAACAGGCTCGTAGTGAGTGAGAAGTTTGGTAACTATTTATGAGCCTGGAGTTTCGAAAC
Source organism: Hymenoscyphus linearis (assembly GCA_900536425.1). Lineage (NCBI taxonomy): Eukaryota > Fungi > Ascomycota > Leotiomycetes > Helotiales > Helotiaceae > Hymenoscyphus > Hymenoscyphus linearis. The sequence goes on along the minus strand of UNPR01000020.1, from coordinate 27,637 downwards.
TTGGTCTTTAGTCATTGGCTTTGCGGGATAACGGGATCAAATTACGGTGAGAGAAACCAGGGATACTCATCAATTTGCATGTCGTGAGAGGTGTTGAGGTTCAGGTAAGTATCCCTTCTTTCACGTGGATATTGGTAGATTAAAGATATCTTTCCGTCAGGACTCGAAAGCAAAGACCGTCAAATGACCTGGTCTCCTTCCTAGAATATGGTTTCCCGCTGAAGTAAGCCGTCCATATCATAAAGATCAGTCATTTTTTACGTTTCCCGATATGGGGAAGGTTCTCAGACCTGAGGGAGGTAATTGCTATAGCATATTCTGTGTGGGGTCAAATCTTTTTACTCTTTTTACCCTGTCTTTTGTTGCGAGGACTGGGTAAAGTCCTTTTTGTGTGGTTCGATTTTTCATTCCGACCCTCTCAGGTGATAGCGGGCGCCGGGAAAGCCTCGTTTTTCCCCTATCTGGCCGACGGGGAGATGTAGTTGGGACTGGAATGGAATTTCTTGAAAGTTAGTTAGTTGTATTTCATCCTGGTATGTGGGGGTATGATCGTAGTGAGTGATGGGGAAAATTCTCAGACATGAGGAAGGCATTTACTCTAGCGGATACTTGCGGGGCTGACTCTTGTATGTCATCCTGGAATGTGCGTGCTCTGAATATCGGACGAATTTTTGCTGCTTCAATTTGAAGGAATGCATGCGCGTGATCGCTATCTAGAAGCACTAGGGTCGTACCTCACTTAGGCGTGGGAACAGCAGGCAATATTATGTTGTTTGTCTGGGGCGCCGGGAACTGATTGGTCTATACTCAACGGCAGTGACGATACCACCCGCAATGATTGTGTTACTTTTGATGATTTCTTGAGTTTAATAAGGGGAATGTGGCGTACCCTATATGTGCAATCCTGGTTGATTGTGTGGTAGATATATCTGGCGTGACGTAGGCATTGATTTTTTTCATGTATTGATGAAGTGTCTTTTTGAAAAAGTAAATGAGCTTCTGTACTTTGACCTTGATGGGATCTGATGACGTTTTCCGATTAACATTGCCCCTGAATATAAATAAAAAGGGGCATATCACGTGAAGCCAAGAGCTTTCGCTTCCACACCAATCAGAAGACTTAATAGTCAGTGCGTCTTTCTACTGCGCTGTCGCTTGTAGTCAGTTCAAGCAAGTGTCCCGCGCCGCGGACTTTCTTCGGAACATCAAATTACTATGTAAACCACACTAAAAAATATAGGCATTTAGCCATATAAATAAACCGCATCTAGCTGTCAAATCGAGGGGTATTTGTCCATATAATTAAAGCGCATTTGGCTGTCAAATCGAGGGGATCCCCCGAGCTTGTTTATTATTGTTCTACACTAAAAAATGGCGTACAAGTGGTACTAAGTCAGTAGGGGGATCCCCTAGACCCTAGACCCTCGACAAGCTCTACAAGTCGTTGTACATATTTTTTGGTGTGGTTTACATAGTAATTTAATGTTCCGAAGAAAGTCCGTGGCGCGGGACACTTGCTTGAACTGACTACAAGCGGCAGCGCAGTAGAAAGACGCACTGACTATTCTAATTCAAGATTTGCCTTTGTTCGCTGCCACTCAGGTGCCACTCAACACTATTATTGTCTGCTTCTATTTTCACGCCAGTGGAAATTAATTTTCAGTTCAGTCCGGGATTTATCAAGTCAACTTCAGTAGATCGTGCCAGACTGGAATCTTCTCGTACTCTGCTGTTTTATATTCAATAATCGCCGGAGGAGATATGTTCCGATGTACTCACCATTATTTTTATTGTTCAATAAATTTGATTTATTGACCAATTCGGCGCCAATATGTTTATAAGCAAGCTGATAGAGTCACCATTATTACTTATTTAGGTAAAAATAAAGCTATCACCATTTTTATTTATCTATGTATATACCTATCCTTTTCTAGCCTTTTCCCCCGCTCTAGACCCTAGTTTAGTATTCGATTTATTCCTTAAAGGAGGGGATTTCTCAATATCTAAATTCTCGATTCTACCCCTCACTCTACTCTGATTATTAAGAGGGGAATCTAAAAATCCCTCAAAAGTTAAAATCAATAATTGGTAATCAATTTAGTATCGCATACTAACATCCGCTGTTACATATATAGTAAGGATATTAGGCTAATTATGTACGTCAAGTATTGGCGATAGCTTCGAAAAATCGGTAGCGAATGAGGCAGCGAGCTCGTAAACGCCGAATATTGGCACCGAATTGGTCAATAAGTCGATATTATTGGTCAATCAAAATAATGGTGAGTCACAATATAGAGAAAATTTTAGAGAAACGTTCGTTACTCTAATCTCACTTCTTCGTCTTTCCCTAAATGTCAGTTTAGCATACTTGAGAATTCAGGGGTCGGGGTATTGACAAATTAGGAATGTAGTAAGCTCCAACTATTCTATACAAGCATTCTTGATAGCGCACGAAGCAAAGACTAGTGCCACCAAGACCTGGAGCCGGCAATTGCCTATTGTGGGGTCAAATCCAGAGCTTAATTAGTTTATTGAACTTCTAGAAGTCGTTCTCTTCAAAAATACAGGAGTTAGTTACTTAGTAGTGAACGAGAGTACATCAAACATAATTACCATGTCCATATTGGTTGCATACAGAATACTTATGGCAAGCAAAATTAATAAAAAAGCCTATTTGAGGACTCAGCCAGTAGCTCGTGGAGAGCACACTCTGAACGGGTTAGCCTTCTGAAGTAATTCAAGTAATTATTGAAAAGAAAACCCGGCATAATTTAGAAGCTTAATCTAGGATCTTCCTGAAGAGTTGTTTTTGGATGCCCTAAGGAAAGCTACATGTCACAGTCTTCGTTTACTATGGCGACATTGGAATAACACAAATTGAGCGTGAATTCTACTTGGTTATTTGGGGTTTGTCCAGAACGCGTTGTTATGCGCTTCTCAATTCACTTTAGGTTGGTTTAATTTCTGTTCAGTCCCTCGAACAGTAATATTTTCCCTACATATGTCAACAAAGAGCCACAGTAAGACAATCATCATCTTTTTACCATACATTCAAAGGGTCGACTCAACCTCGAGCTATCACGTGTCTCGGAACAACCACAGCATAACCTTACAACAACCCAAGATTACGACCAGAGCTTCAGTTATGTGTATTTTTATGGTACTCTTGTACACTGAGTGCCAACATAGAGCAAGTCATGGCAACAACAGCGTATCCAAAGTCTCTTGCTCATCGAGACCACCAGGTATAAGAGAGAGATGTTCAAACCGCGAGCACGTCTTCATCAAGATCTATCAACACTGTCCTACATGTATGCTTGATAGTATCAAGCCGAATCCTGTGGGGTGTGGATGTGAACGAGGAAACTGTCCCCTTCGCCGAGATGCAAGCTGCCCACCACCCAATAACGAATACTACCTTCCACTTAGCGATGCAGAGCGCATCGAAGCAGACCGTGTCTTGAATTTGGATTTGGAAGAGGACCTCCAGGGAAGATTGGATGATCATTCTTGGATTGCTGTAATCGAACAGAAGCAAGAAGATGGCCAGACGGAGTTTCTCCCCGGGCCTCCAGTATTGCCCCTAACCCATCCGTTAAATCTAGAGGACTACCGTTGGCTTGCGAATTTGGACCGAATCCTTTACGAAAGAATTTGGGAAAATTGGGGCTGGGAGTACGAGGAACCGAGATTCAGCCCCGACGTACCAGAGCCCTCCGCAACAGACCCAGGATATGAAGATTCTGGTAACGAAAACATCGTTTCAGAAAACACAGTTGCGTTCGAGGAAGACCACAGCGATAATTCCCAGCAGGAGGGCTCCGGTGATACTCAGATGGGAGAAGCAGAACCCGAATTCGAGCACAACATTGACCCCCATGAGCATATTAACGAAGCCCCTGGCAACGATGAAAGCCCTGCTGACAACAGTGAGACCTATATCAGGCATATCCATGTCCCCTGGACCAATGAACTGACATACAAGCAACTCATGGTTTACTAGTAAGTGTTTCTTTCATTTTCTACTCTTCCAAATAAACACACAAAGTACTGGACTAATAAAACAAAGTTTAGTGCAGAACGCGCTCCGAATGGCTGATGACCAATTCTGGAGAAGAAGCAGCAGTGAAACTGTTTACCGAGAAATTTTTCCATTCAGCGACACGCCGCAATGCTGCCTCGTAGAGGCCAGACTTTTTAACATCGTCAAAAGACTCAATATTTCCGATCTAGATGCAGAACACCGAGATTGTCTTATTTGCAAAGAGGAGTTTGGAATAGACTCAGATACCATCGACCCTGATTACCCAGTCGCTGGCCCTGAAGCTCCTTTCAAACTACCTTGTAACCACTGTTACGGTCATTCATGCTTATTGAAGTGGCTTAGAACTGAGTACGAAGGTAATGATCCTTTGAGAATTCGGGTTTGTACCCTTTGCAACAAGGATTTTGATGTTGTTCGTCCATCGGTTCCGTGGGAGGAGCCAGGTATGCCAGAAGTGATTGTAGTAGACGCACCGGATCCTCTTCAAGTCAGGGATCCTGCTCTAATTGAAGATATCAATAAGAATACTTCCCCTTGGTGGATGGCGTTGTTAAGAGGAGATAGAGGAGATGGGACCCCAGTTTGTTGAATTCCATTCGAGAACGAACCAGTCTCAACTGGAGATAAGCAAAATGAAAACCAGCGCCATTTGGCCAGAATAGGGGTTTCAGTCAAGAGGGTTACATATTCTGTACGCAATATCTCGCGAAGCAAGGAGTTTTGAGAGTGGTATGATTATGGAAGGGCAACTCATAATGTTGAGGGGAAGTTTCGATTAGATAGCTACACTTCACGAATACAAGCGGTTATGGTGTTCTTTAATTCGTGTGTAGAAGACTTCTTGAACTCATTATATGTGATATCAAATAAACAAAATAAGCAAGACTAAATCTGGGCAGTTGCCTCCTGTAATCTTACTGGGCATGGGTGGTTTGGGATTTGTGCTTTATAGAATGTATAGAATGATTAGTAATATTTTCGCTGATCTAGAGTATTCGGTATAAGTTTTGCTAGTTCAGCACATTAAAGTAATTATTCCAAGGGTTTAGGTTCATCACTTAAGCGAATCTAGAAGGGTGGTATGAGGGGACAGATGTTCCACCTTTTATATTAACAAGTTACGAGAATTGTAACATCGAACTGAATTGGGAATCAGTATACTTTTGTTACTTCTGTTCCACATCTACTTCTTTCGCCCCAGACTGCACATTCCCAAGTTTCTTCAATAATCCAATCTTTCCAATGTTTCTTAATCCTACAATCGCCATCCCAAGCGAGGACGCTGCTAAGGCAAAACAAAACCATTCCACAGCCCTGAGCCCCTCTAGTAACGCTTCTCTCTCCCCCTTTCCTTCCAGTACTAGGGGATCTTGGACACTATATTGAATGGCTGCAGAGACAGGCAGAAACATAGCCCGTCCTAGCGAGGCAACTGTTTGAAACATAGCTCCAGCAATACTTTGGTCCTTCCGTGGCAAAGCTTGAGTGACAAATAGACCAAGGCATGGGTATATTGTGTCAGCCCCTATGGCTGCAAGAAGCATTGCGGGTAGACCGTAAGCAAAATATGACGTTGAAGGTGGGATGGGAACTGCGAAAAGGAGGTTTGCGATTGCGGCAGCGAGGAGACCGAATATAAGAATGTAATTCCCTTTGATACGGGAGAGGAGATAGCCGGACGCAATTGTACTGCAGACTGTACAAATTAGCACAGATGGAGAAAAGGGGAAAATAATTACTTACTGCCAGCCACACCCAGGGGAATGAAACGAAGCATAGTCTGAATTGGCGAAAGTAACTGATAATTTTGGTAACTATGGAGGTTCAGCACTGCTTCATAACGTGTTTTCCGGGAATACTTACAAGTATGTCGAGTAGATTAAAAAGTTTGTAAATGATCCTGAGAACAAACAAACGATGACCATGGCTACAGAAAATCTCCCAGTCTTGAATGTAGAAACTTTCATGAGAGGCTCTCGGATTGTTCTTGTTTCCAAATAATGCTGCCAAAAGACGAACAAGATCAAGAAAATGACGGAAACAATGAGTATCGCAATCACATATGGGGTTTGCCATCCTTGAGAGGTTCCTTCGGATAACCCCGTGAGCAAAAGAAGTGTCCCAGACGTAAACAGAAATGCCCCGGACCAGTCGACACCGGATGCTCGAGGATGGTCATCATTGATGGCTCCTCTTGATGGCTCTTTTGGTATTGCATACATTCCACAAAGCCCTATGATGAATGAGGTCCCAGCGACAGCGTAGAAAACGACTGTCCACTTAGTATACTGTGATATTATACCTCCCTGAGAAGTGATTGTTAGTAGAGTATAAAGATTGAAAAGCGAAACCTACGAGTAGATTTCCCATCACCTGTCCCACCGGAGCGCCTCCGGAATAAAAAGCGAAGCTGTAATTCTTGACTCGTCCTGGAGGTATGGTATAGCCAATGATTCCGATTGCACTTGGAATTGTGAGAGCCGCCCCCTTTCCATGACATGAGTATATTATTTTCAATTGTTAGATGGATAGGTGGCTGAACGTACCAAGCCTTGAAGTGCACGAAAAACGTATAAGCAAACTTCCACTGGTGAAAAAGCAGTACCAAGAGCTGTTGCAGTAACCCAAAAGCAGCCCAGAAGAAACAGAATTTTCTTCCCATAAACGTCACCCATTTTTCCGAAGAGTAGAAGAAAGGAGCCCGATGTTAAAGCATATGCTGATACTACCCATTCTTGGCGCGTAGCTGGAATATCCAGCGTCTTAGTCATTTCCGGGAGAAGTATAACAACACATTGGATAGAAAGTGTCTACTTAATATGAGTTAAACGAAGGGCATTTGGGAACGACATTAACATACATTGAGAAAATTTGCAGCAGTGAGACTGAGGACTAAGGGAGCAACTTGTCGAATTGTAACAACTTTGTTTTCAAACTGATTCTCGACAGCGGATTTTTGTGGTGCTAGTTGTTGAGTCATCTGCACATCTTCTGAGGAAACCAGAGACTGCGAAGCGACTTCTTCAGTAATGGTAAAATCATTGCTTGCATTCTTCATTGGCAACATTTGAGACCGATTTTGATGCGGTCTAAGGATTACAAGGTGTGAATGCCAATGGACTCTGAAGAAGCTTGAAATGGCGAACTTTTACTTACCGGCGCGTCCACTAGAAGCCCCCACTGTTGCGGGGCGCCGGTTCGGGGAATTGATACCTATTACCTTCTGGCGGAATCTTACCGCTACTTATTACCCGGCTGTGGTGGATCGATCTAGGCTACCGAAAAAGTCAGAAAGTCATCTTTTCCACGAGTAGAATAAAATCTTTCAAACGATGGTCCTTACTCGAGTGTTCAAAGAAGTGATGCGGAAGTCGGACACTGATACATCAGACTAGGTAGTTTTATGGATATCATGTGAAAATAGCTCGTTTAGGAAGAACCAGCCAAGCCAGCCCTTCTTTCAGCGGACAAAGATCGTCGATATCTTAATAGTTTTTGTTGGTCTGAATCTTCAAACATATTAGTCTGCAAGGTTAGTCGAGCTTGAAAAATCACGCATGCTGTAATACTAAAGTGTGCAATAAAAGCAGAAAATCAGATTGTTTACTATTGCCGCATGTACCTGAGATATGCCACGTAAAGAATGAGATTTGTTCCACACGGCTTCTTTTCAGTTATGTCACTTATGTGAGCTTTAACTTGGGTGCTTAATGATTTGCTGAAGCGGAATATTGTTGAGGTCAAAAATACACATCTTTACGGGACGGCTACTGCCGCGCTAAACGCCATCACTATTAGACCTTGAATACCAGCGCCGGAAGGTTAAGTTTAATTGAGGTGTCCCTTGCAGGACATTCCTTGTGGACGACAAGTTTCTTTCTTCACACACTTGTGGTTTGGGAGCTTCGTCCAGACAGATATGGTCAATGTTATTCACCAATTCTGCATTAGAATTATTCAAGTCTAAGACAAACCCTTAAAAAAAGTTCAGGCTTGATAATTATAGACCGGACGTCCGCACGAGAGCCAGGAACAAACTAATTCCGTCCGTGGATCTTGTTTCTACAATACATGTAAGATTACCAGGGCTAATTCTCACCTGCCGTCTTTTCCATCCACTCTACGATTAGTTTTCTTCCGATTTAATATACCTTAATCTACCTTAATTAACAGATATGAAAGACTTATCTTACATCACTTTATGCTCTCACTAATTCCAGGCGGTGTAGAGCCCGTTGGCGAGATGTCAATTTTTAGGAGGGAGTACAAGCAATACCTCATGAGACTCTGAAACCATAGTACTCTTACTGGCCACAAAATGGATTAAATAATGCAAGCAAAGAGGCAATACATTTGTGTCAATGAACTTCTCGGGATTATGCACATTGCCATGATTGTTTCACGAGTTCCAATCGTTGAGGAATGCGAGGTAGATTCGATTTCATTTCGAAAAGCCCGAAGATAGAAAGTAAATTGATCAAATCAGTACTCTGCTAAAAGAAGAAACAATAAACAAGATAGTAATCATGATATCCTTCAAGAGTTGGTCCTCCAGCATTTTTAATCCTGCGCTCGACATACCACCTCCATTCAATGAAGTGACCGATGCGATAACATTCTTAAATTTCAGACCCTTTGAATGAATACACCCCATACTCTGCCTGTCCGTCTGTTGGGTCAAGTGTAGAAGATATTGGTATACTCTCGACGTTGATACGACTGGTGTATTGCCAAAGTAGGGTTGCCGTAAGGAGATAACCAAGTTTTTTATTAAGTCTTGTTCCTCTGTGGTCGTATTTCGCATGTTGCGGCTGCCCACTCCAGCTTTCTTCCTCTGCTCGAAAGATCCTGTCTCTGGAAACGTTGAAGAGAGCTCCTTCCTTAATATGGCGTCGCAGCCTTGGCGCTCCTCCTCAGTGGAGGTGACCATGGGCAAAACAGACCTCGGGAGTCCATGACAACGACAACCTAGTTTCGGGCTCGACACCACTTGAGACCCATCGGTCCTTCCCTCCTAAGCTTGACTTGGGAGACACCACGCTAATTACAAAAACAGGCTAGTGCGGAGTATAAACCCCCCCCCCTCGTTTGCCTCCGTCCCTTCGAAGTTCTATTCTCTCCTGTTCAAGTTCTTCCAAGAAAAGAAAAACTCAATTCTATAGAGGAAAGCCACTAGACCATTGCAGTTGCGTAGCGCACCACCAACAGGTGTATAATTGGTGGATTTGATGATGGGGGTGTTATCTTAATATATGAACGTCGAAGGGGTCTGGGGGAAGGTGCAAGAACTTGGTGAATAGAATGTCTTTCCATGGGAAGTAGTTCAAGTTTCTTACTATCTCCTCGATGCGACATATGCACCTTTCGATTTTGGGCTCGGCGAGCTTTTATCTGTGTCAAAAGGCAAAATTGAATCTATAGGGAGCAAGGTCTAAGACCAGAAGTGGAAACAAATATTGTCACCGATTATCAATTTACACTTGAAAGCTGCGGGTCTACATCTAGAGTCTAGTATTCATGATTCCTATCTACTGCTGCTTGTCAGCTTGATTACTTGAGAGTCAACAAGACTGGTTGCCACCTCTAATGTGTAAAACTCTGAGTCTTTGATCCGCTTGAGGGTTGATTTCGAGCATTTAGGAGAATCAAGACTCAAGAGTCGGGTATCTAATCCATTTCAGCAATTAACGACCATTGAACTCTACGCATCACCAGTACAGTACATGCAAAGCAGTGCCCAGGTGATCTTGTGCTGCTGCCTCCCGGCCGAAGAGCAGTTCTCTCTGCCTGTATCAAAGCACTGAAATCCCTCAGAAGTCTAATCTAGCATCCTATTCGATAGGTACATGACAACTGTCCATCCACGCGTCGCGCTGACCCATAATCTCACAAAAAAACACCGCCCACTCCCATATTCACTAACCTCACATTTCGCTATCAACATCTCTACCTCTCAGCTCTCTGACAGCACCAAAAAATAATTACAAAATTTAAAAACTGCAAAAAAACCTCCGGCCAGGTTCAAATACCAGACGAACTGAGTTTTTGATTTTTTTCTCCAGTGCCGGACCCCTACCCTCGATATTACTTGTCTCGAAACAGTTTGAGTATTTATTAGACACCCTCCTGACTGGGCCAGGCGCCAGAATCCCAGTTTTGATGTTGTTGGGTGTCTTATTTGTATATCTATAGAGATTTCGCTTAAACTGCGGGAGTGGGGGCTGGTCGTGCCGGCAATTGTGTTGATGCGCAGGGCTCTACTGTGATTTAAGGGAGGTCTTATTTAGAGTATAGCGAAATAATGGTATCACAAAAAGTTCTTATAAACGGTGCAGGTGTCGCTGAAGACGCCTTCGGTTTCTGGCTCAGAAATTTTCCAAATTGGCATTGATGCCACTGTCCTATAACGCTGCCCAAAACTCCTGCCTAGCGGAGTTTCCATAGACTGACAAGCTCTTGGTATTAGTTCAGGAAGCGTATGGATATTCAAGAACCGTTTCATCCTAGAATGGTAAGGGAGCAAGGAATCAAAGTGGTTAACAAGTTCGATGAACGTAGATCTCATTTTCCGGCTAAGAGATTTGAAACTGTAATGCGGACTTTTACTGCTGGTTTTGAGATGGGGAGATTTGACTTTCCCCGGATCTTGTTCGTAGCCGAGGAATTTAGGAAACAGTACTAGCTAGGTAGTGGCTTTTTAAGATGTCACTTCCGAGAAGTTTGAAGAGAGATATGGTGGCATTGAGGCTGGATCTAGGGATGAAAAAACGCAGTGCTTTGATATTTTCCAGGTTAGTTCGAGCAGATGGCCAGGCATATTCTCCTCGCCGTACCTTGTTCTTTTCCTTTCTTCGGATACCAACTAGTCTCACGACCAATATCAAAGGAAGCGGAATACATCGCAACATGCGAAAGATTCAGAACCAAGTTCCACGGGGCATGTTAGAGGATAATTAGAAGAGAACCTGGGATTGGGTTACCGGGACTACGATGTTGATCTCTCTGTTGGATTTGGTTTCTGTGTCTTGCCTCTATTTTATGATTCAAGTGGAGAAACATGTTCCTGTCAGAGTGCGTCGAGAACATTGAGGATCTCAGGATTAAAAGGAGGAAATTAGACTAAACTTGTGATGGTGGGGATCGATTTGTGATGGTTTGGAATTTGTCCAAAACTCCTCATGATTTAGTGCTCAACGGTCAACCGAGGGTGTGCCAAGTAACGACGTCGTTTGGGTTTTCCCTTGAACTCGGTAGATGCCTTCCATTTTACCCGCCAAGTCTTAAATCTGGGCAAATGTATGGTCTTCTCCCCGTTGAAGAATTCCAAGCTAAAACCTGCATACATGGCTTTCGTCTAGGCCCTGGCCGACGATTCCACATTCCACGCCCACTATCCTACTTGCTGGCTTGCAGGAATGGATGACCACGTTCCTTATCCCCAAAAGATCATTCCACGTATCTGTTTGAGAATTAGAACCACGAGACAATCGAAAGTGACAGTAGTATATATACAGAAGGTAGGTCAAGAACCTATTGGATTCATCATCGCATCAATATTGTTTACGAGCACTGTCATTACAGTCTTTTCATTCATTACTTTACTGTTTTTTCCTCGACACATCGAATTTCCAAGGTTGCAGCACCCTAATATCAAAATGTTGTCTCTCAAGAAATCGCTATGCGCAACTCTCCTTATTGCAGCAATGTTGCCCGCTGCCCTGGCAGAGGAAGACGGTAACGTGGATCGTTTAAGCATGGTCGTAGGAAACACCTCAGTAAGCATCGGTGACGAAGATGTAGCATCTTTGGTGGCAGAATATATCCTACCAAAGTGCGACGAATCGGGTTGTGATGAAGGGTCACCATCAACATTTGAATACACATTTCCGCATCGAGGTCGTGTCGGCAGAGGATCTGCTATTATCACTACTTCAGGCTTTTCGTATTTCAATGCGTCTACCCTAGAAGGAGCTCTTCATCTGAAGACTCTTGCCACCGTCATTCAAACTGCACTCAATGAGGGCAAGGAGTGTAAAACTGAGCAAGTGAGGGACTGCACAGGAAGAAGACATTGTCCCAAAAAAGACTTGTGAGTATTTCAAATACCACACATATATCCTTGTTGCTAACCAGTCATGTAGAGAGGAGTGCAGAGTACCCAACTTTATCAAAGCAAATCTGTTTGGTACACTTTCCTGGGGAAACAGCAAGAAGCGAGAAATTTTCACTCTTGAATCAAAATTAAAGGCTCAAATAACCGTGTGGATCAAATCAGAAGAAGAGGGCGATGACCGTGATGAATTTGACGGTGAAGGCGGGCGTGGAAATTCCGGAGGTTGGACATGTGAGAACAACATCGATTCAATCAATGATGGGGTTCGACAGGGCTTCCAAAGCCAAGACAGCTGGGCTCTCGACAAGGTCGCATGCTTGGCTAATGCTTTGGATGATTTTTAAGGATCCGCGGCTTCTGAGGATCCGTGCTTGGGTGGTTATTAGGAGGAAGAAAGACTGTTTACTGTTCACGGGGTGCAACCTTCAAAAAATTCGCTTCGAATGCTGTATTTTTAATAACTTTTCACCGTATGGAGATTCATTCATCATCATCCATCACAATTTCATTTTTTCTTTTGCCGCAAGGGAGTGAGAGCTATTGGGATTTATGCTGCGGTTGATTTTTGATAAGACTCCGTCTATCGTCTACCTAATACTTTATCGAGATCATCTCAAAGATCTATCAAAAAATGAAAATATTTGCGAACACACGGACTCTATCTTTTTCCACAATGAAAAAGGTCCCCAAATTATTGATTTTGATTTTCGCCAAAGGATCTGTCACATGTGCCGCAGAGATATGAAAGGTAACTACAGTTCCATTTTCTGTTCCTGTTATTCCCAACTTCTACTTTGATATTATCTTTTACCTCCACCTAGTATCTGAGTAGCTCATTCATATACTCCCTTCTCAAAAGGTACCAACACACTCAGTCTCCTCGAAAGACAAGTGAAATAGACCTGATATTCACTAATCTCTACCTTGTTCCTCGACCAACACCCTTCTTCAAGAAAGAAAGAAAAAGAAGCGGAAGCCACAAAAACGCGAAGGGTAATCACAAACCTCGTATTTCGTCGCCCAATATAGAATCATCGCAATCCAAGCAACATACGAGACTCCCACCCCTTCCCGCATACCAACAACCCCAATATTCGAATTTCAAACTAAATACCTACCCAGGACTCATTTCAAGCAAAAAAAGAGAAGAAAAAACCCTCGCCACAATCTCATCACTCGTCGTCTCAGTTTCATAGTCTCATAAGTCTGACAATCCCGTCATCTCTTCAAAGATACCCCATAGCAAAGATGACGAGAGACCATATAAAACATCTAAACGTAATACCCAAAATCTCGGGTTCTTTTTATATATATCCACAGCCCAAATTTTCTCGTGTATCCAAGATTCTAAATGCTTACAATATATTACAATCCCCAGAATAACCACATCACTCCCTCCATGAGATCAAAATAGGGAAAGAACATATATAACCCATTCGCTAAGCTAAATAACACACAACTCGCACCAGGAGCGGAACTGAGATGATATAAACCATTACTCCCTTACTTCAAACTAACTCATCTAGACAAATATTTTTGCTAGTTCCTAAATATAGATTCTTGACCTTTCTTTCAAGGGAAATGAAGAAAGAATAGAGGGATAAGATAGGCTTTGAAGACTAGGTACAAGCTAGTATATAAGATTACCTCTCTCTCGATTTCTCTATATATCAATATACAAAGTACTCATCTATCAAGATTCGACATGCTTACATTATATTTCCATTCCCAGAATAACTCCGTCACATCTCATGTTCCCAAATGGAACAGCGAAGTACCATACCCCATGACGGCGAGGCGAGGCGAGAAAAGACCTAACCCAAGCAATAATCTAAAAAGACTAGGAAGAGAGCATGGTTCCGTTACTATGAGAGAGCTTCTGATTACTGAAGTCGTCTTGATGTAACTCTTATTTGTAGATAGCAGAATAGATTCTGATTCCGACTAACTCGTTACTCGTCTTGACAAGGAGTCTTATTTCAAGATATCCGAATATAGAGATATAAGATTCTTCCCTCCACCCTATCGAAGTGAAACGAAGAGAGAAAAGAACGAAAGGAAGAATATACTTCTAAGATAATGTCCATCTATCCAGCCATTAATCCATTCACACAACCCCCTCCCAAAAAAAAAGTTCAAAAAAACCCAACATCCCCTCCCTCATCCTCCCACCACCACAAGAGAACAACCTTCCTCGTAAATGAAATATCTCAAACCCCACACTCCAAACAATCTCAAGTAAGCAAGCAAGTAAGCCACCACTGCAGATTACCTCGCCATCACACTGTACTGCACACTAAGATCTCCTAGCTTACGCTCCCTGATGACAAATTTCTCTGATCTCACCTAAGTCCCAGAAAGTCGGTAATTGTAGATGTAAGGGTGACTTTGGTCCAAGTAGGTGTAGTGAAGTATATGTAGGTGAGTGTAAGTAAATGCAGATGTAGTAAGAATCCAATTCCAATCCCAATTCCAATCCCAATCCCGAAGTTATTGAAATAGCATTCATAGCATAGCATAGCATAGTATAGCTTACATGACAGCGTAACGGCTTGATGTGAGCTATCCACCCACCCAGAAAGTATAGTACTGTACTACAACTAATGATGATGGCCTATTAAGAAAAGGAATAACGCGGGGAGACAGGGCGAGAGAAGATAAGTTACTACAGTACTGTACATACTTATTACTTGAGGAGATCTAAGGATAATTAAGTACTGTATAATAGTAAAATACCGGTACTCTTACTCAACATCCCATCCCATCCCATCTCATCTAATCCTAGCTCTATCTCTAGGTCTATCTCAAACCTCTAAATTCAAAACCAAAACCAAGACAAGAATCCAAAACCTCAATCCTCAAAAGTAAATACACAATCCGAAGATTTCTTCAAGCGTGAAGTACAGTACCTACTTACTTACATAACGCCACGGAGTACATATACATATAATGAAGAAAGAAATCCACAGTGTCAACATGATTGATTGGTGGATCATCAATCACAGCACGAAACCTACCCGAGTACAGTACAGTAAATATCACATCACCAGACCAATTCTCTCGCCATCGAGATCGAGGACTGGACTAGACCAGACCTGACTGGACCGGTTAAAAGGAAGTTTGGAACGAACTCAGCACCCCACCATACCGTATATATATATATATATATAAATATCTAAACAGTAAAGGAAACAGATCAAAGGTCCAAGAAAGGAGGGAAAATACTTTTTAAATCCATTCATTATCATTATTGTAGCTACCTAAACAAATTCTAAATTCCCTCCCTCCCTCCACAGAAGCAGAACTTTTCCTAATGGTCCCAATGAAAGTTACAAAATGGCGCCGATCCCCAACTCCGAATCCGAATCCGAATTTAATGACGATAAGAAACGGACCTGAATGGAGAACTCGGTACAAATACAAATACAAATTCAGATACAAATACAAATACAAATACAAATACAAGTACAAGTACTCGTAACTGAAGGAGAGTACAGTACAGTACCTAGGAGAACGAGAACGAAAAAAAAAGAGAAGACACGACACGTGATATCAACAAGACAACAAAACACCCCCAACGAGTCAATAAATGAGGCTGTTTAACGTCCTATCCTCATGTCTTGCATCTTGCTTCCAAGCTTCCAACTTTCCATACTTACCTCCAATACTCAAGTAGAAGAACGAGTGGAGAAACGTGGACATGGACATAGACGTGTCAACCATCCATCCATCCATCCATCCATCCACTAAGATATCTTCACCACCTCCTCCCACCTCCTCCCACCTCCTCGTACTTTCCCTTCCCTGGTTCCCACAAGATTGGTGTTGTGTCGTGTTGTGTCGTACTGTGTTCTCCCAAACGTTCCCAAAGGTTCAGAAAGGTTCAGAAACGGTAAACCCCATCTTTCTTACTGCGTTAAGCAAGTGAGTGAGAAAGCAGGTTGTCGCTCGCTGGTGCATCAGTATCTACATCTACATATACATATACATACACATATACATCTACAAATCTCCACCCATCCCCCACAACGCAACCTTACCTAATTTCATTTTCAAATTCAAATTCCAAGAATTTGAAAGTCACTCACTCAACCAGCTAACTGATAGGCACCGACGGACCGTATGATTCCCTATCTTATTTTTCCTGGTTACTTTCGGAAAACCACAGACGCCAACCAGAGAATAAAATCACCACAGTAGGTACAGCACAGTACCTAGGTAGGTACTGTATGTAGTCCTCTCCTCTACGGTTCCACCCGTCCGTTCCGCCAATGCATATCTCGTCACGGGAACATGCAAGCAAGCCACCTTCAACAAAATGCGCGGCTGATGAAGTGAGGGTGAGAACCCCATCCCATCCCATCCCATCCCATCCCATCCCATCCATCAGTAAAAAATCACAATATATGTATATTACCGCATATGCAGAAGGGGTTCAATAGACCGCCCTTTCCCTTTCCCTTTCCCTTTACCTTTGGAATTATCACTGCACTGCACCAGGCCGCCCGAAAACATCCTCATGTAGGAGTAGGAGCGGCGAGGACGTAAGGTTCGAATCGAATCGTTCGATTCCTATTCGGTGGCTCCTAGCACCTGGGCCTGGCTGGCGGCGAGAAAGCACTGCACTCTACCTCTGCTCGAGTAACTTACCCATTGTAAATTGTGCCTAAGCCGGCAAACTTTCCTCCTGCATGGAAAATATTGAAAAAAAAATAAAAAGATATCAAGCCGCCATCCCATCCATGAGAACAATGAACATGACTCTGAGAAGCTCGGTTAAGCGAAATCGACGTATCGTAAAAAAAAGATGATATGATTCGATGGATTGTACTATACCGCACGGTACTAGGTATCCTACCTATACTTGAACTAGGTAGAGTGCAAGGTCCATGGATCAGAAAGTACCACATACTACATACTACCTACAATACAACACTGCACTGCACTGCTCGTGATGGTGATGGTGATGGGTGATGGTCAAGCATTAATGAATGAAAAGCGGGATCTCGCTGTTCGTATTTTTTTCTCGCCTGCGAAAGGTTAGGTAGCGAAACAGAGGAGAGGGAGGCAATGGCAAGCTTTTGGTCATGGTCATGGCCCGGGGTCTGCAGCCTACCAATACCAAATCTACAGTACTCCGGTACAGTACCAGCTCGGTACGGTACGGCGGTAGGGTCAGACGATACGAAATCAATCTCATTTACCATTAGTTGCACACCACACCCTGGGGATTGTGTGAAGAAAATGTGGTAGGAGGGAGGAATGGAATGGGGAGACGAAGGTAAGGTGGAGTATTTCGTGGAGCCACCTTGGGTAGCTTCCAGGTTCATCTTCTATTAGAGGCTGGACAGGATAAGGATCGGACAGCAACCAGCTCTTGGAGTGCGGCGGCTGTCAGACATTGGACCCCTCGTCGTTTTATTTTTTTCCAGGTTTCCAGTTCCCGTCGAATGGTAGACGAGAGCAAGGGCGGAACCATGCGGCTCATATTGCGGTCGTTGAATTTGTGGTGTCATGATGAGCCGCGTGCTACGGGACTTGGACAGATGGGGTGGAGGCAACGAGGGACAAGCTCAATCGATGCGGTACTCGAGTACTAGGACGCATTGGGGGGCAGGGGGGCAGGGGGGGGACTTTGCAGAATTTGCCTGAGTATGTAGTGGTCACTTGTGCTCTGGTTGGGAGCAATGGGAGCAAATGGTTCGCAAAGGGGGAGGGGGTAGAGGGGGGGCCAAAGGATCAGAAGAAGGCAAAGAGGAGGGGAGGGGAGGGAAGGCGAGGGGGTAGGGCGTAGGGATAGTGAGGCTGTCGACCATGCCATGGTCTATACTCGAGTAGAATATTTAGTGGGGGGCACGAGGGGGGGTCAGTCTCCTCTGCTGCAGTCGGATGAAGTGCGGCGAAGACTGGGATGCTGATTTCTTCCCTGCTCTGCGTACGATACTGTCCACAATCCAAGACTTGAGACGTGAGCAAAAGCGATGACAGGTCAGGGCAGTATGCGCCAGAAGAGGAGAAAGAAGGAAGCAGCAGTCCGTCGTAATACCACATTGATTGAATTTTTGGCATTGGACCACAATTAACTACATTTATCCTAGAGATAGAGGCGGGAGTAGGAGGGAGCAGGAGGAGGAGCATGAACATGCTAGAGCCACTGGGCCAGCGAGAGCGGAGTGATATCCGCTGCTGATGAGGGGGTCTGGGATTGGGTTGGCAATAATGGGATTGGATTGGGAATGGGAATGGGAATGGGAATGGGAATGATATGGGAATGGGGAAAATTATATCGTGATTCTCCCTACTCAAGAATACGTGCCTAGGTAGATATTTACCTAGGTACAGTAGTGTAGTACAGTACCGGTAGAGGCAGACTTGGGGGAGTGAGATACCGATCGATCAGTCTTCTTATCCGCCTTCCTCTTCCTCTCTAGCGACGGCTTCAAATTCTTGACATACCCAGGCACTAGGCACTGAGAAAAGTGGTGGTGATGGCGGTGGTAGTGGTGGTGGTGGTTTCGCCGACGTCGTAGGGAAGTTTCGGGCGTGGATGCTGCCAGCTGCGGTGTAACTTTGCGTGACTCCGTGAGCTTAGGTCGAGAATTAGTGATGCACCTGGAGTCCTGGACAGTGGACGCACTGAAATGCGGTTGGTGGCTGTCATCACACCCAATAAGAAAGCCCAACATCTGCCCCTCCTGAGCAGAGCAGAATAGCCGCACCAGCACCAGCACCATTGACTTTGACTGTAGAATGGAGGGTTGAGGCAACCAATCCAGAGCTGATCCAGTCAGACCGATTATCGATTATGGCAATTCTACTCCCTCTCCCTCTAGGCTCTTGGGCCTCTTCCCAACCTGGCCGTCTGTCTGACGTGCAATGCCAATGCCATGATCAGAAATAGAGCAGGTTGGAGCAAATTCAAGTACTCGAGTATATTCTTTTCATGAAGTGTCGTTGATGTTGAGTTGTTGGAGAGTCTCTTCCATTGGGGGCGCTAAGACTCGTAAGAGCCAGGTTGTGTCATCAAGGGGGCCTGGGGGCAGTGGGGGGAAGGGGGAAGGGGACGTCGGGACCTCGAGCTTTCCCCACGCAATAGCAAACCCTTGGGCTTGGCATGGCTCAACCTGTTCTGGGTTCCGTTCGTTTCGCCGCCGCATCATCGCTCTCCACCATCCCTCGCATTCAACGTGTAGGGTGTAGGCACTGGGCACTCATCACCATCACCATCACCATCAGATTTTGAAGGCACAGGCACAGGGAAAAACAAGAGGCTGGCTGCTACGGTACTGTAAAGAGCACCAGAAACAATGCATGCCTGCGGCCAAAAGAGCCAGGATATCTAGGTACGGTTGACGAACAATTCAGGATATTTCCCACCATGTACGGACGTATGTGACGATGTGCTAAGTGCTTCGTGGTGCACTGGTGCTGCTTTCGTTTGTTCCTGAGTTGGTGAGTTGGTGAGTTGGTGAGATGGTGAGTTGTCACGCTTGATACCTAGGACCTAGGTAATACCTGATACTTAGGCTTTGAGGCTAAGCAGATAATACCTGTTACTTGATACTTACAGTAGTCTTGAGGCTAAGCATTGGATGGATATCAGATGAAGTTCGTACAGTTCGTACAGGGCGGTTTGGCAGTAGGTACCTAAGTGTCGAAGTTAAGTACCTAGGTAGTTGGGATGATGGCTGGGCTCATTATTATTGCCGCGCGTATACTCGAGTAGATGGTAAAGAGACCTTAGACAAAGATAGATATGATTGAGCTGAGAATATCTACCCAAGTACGCTTTGGGCACGAAGATAATCTCCTCATCTCGCATCACTTTTGCTGAAACTGATACTCTAGACGAACTCTACCGAGTGTCCCCTACGAGTACGTGGCTTTTCCCCTTCGAGGCTTCTTGATCAGCGCTCGTCTCTTCTCCCTGACAATCACGGATATACACGGAGTATTCCCTTTTCCATTCCTCGCACACGCCCCTCCTCACTCACACCCTCACTCACACCCTAACCTGTGCCGCCATCGCGCTTGTCCCAACCACTGAAAATCAATATCCAGGACTCCCTACTCCCGAGATCCCAATTCAGCGCTCTTTTGCTCTCACGTTGAAACCTTCCCACCGCCTGGTGCAAGTTGTACTTCGGGTGCTCACTACTGCATCGCATCATTGATTCTTGCGTGGTTGCGCCCTCGTACCCACCTCCACCACTAGCCAGCAGACAGAACAGCAAAAACAACTTCTCACTTGACAGCAGCACCACCACTACTACTACTGAGACGAGACTACTGAGCACAGCACACCCACCACACCACAGCGCAACGCAACGCGGAATACCACAGCACCACGGCACCACAGAACCACAACACCACAGCACCACCACCCCATCCCCATCCCCATCCCCATCCCCCGTCACCAACTGAGGGTGCATGTTGCTTTGGCGCTACTGTAACCACGACGAGTACGAGCCTCACTTCATGCGTGCCGTCCGGTCTTAGCCTCAACTATCGACGTCTATCGTAAACTGCCTGCCACCTGGTAATTTCCATTTCCTCGCCGTCCGGTCTCTAGTCTCCAGCTTTCTGCGTTTCGTCCCAGAGGGCCAGAGGCTCAGAATAGATCAGAGTACCGTACAGCAGCCGTAGCTTGGTGTCTTGGACCAAGAACCCCATCCCCATCCAGCCCAGGACACATCACCGATCCTCCGATCTCCCCGGCACAAGCTCATCCAACTCCACTTCGCTTCCTCACAGAGTCCACAGACTCGACGATCCGGCTTAGTTCCAAAGGTCCCCCCTTCCTCCCCCCCCCCCAGAAGTTCTGGCCACAACGGTGCATGAGTAACCGATACACCCCCTGCCAACGGACTGCTCAGCCTCTCTCGCACCCCCCAGGTCAGAAAAAGACCCCCTCAAACCTTGTCAGATCCCCGCCTTTTTCTCGTCTGGTCCTCACTGTTCAGCCAGACGCAGCAGCACAACCACTATCCTGTCCTGTACTGCACTGCTTAGCACGTAACCACTTCTCCACCACCTCTGCTACTTCCGGCACTCGGCCAGGAGTTTTGCTAGATTACTTTTCCTCAACATCTATCGCATGGTATTGTTGGCTGATATGCTATTATCCGCCTTTGATTCTTAGTCGTGCCATTTGTCAGTTGCGTTGGTAACCCCGATGGCCCTTGGACCCAATTATGACTGAAGTCGAGAACCACCATCACGCTCACGTTCCACCCTCCGACGCATATTACGATCCAGACGATGTTGGTGGTCCCAGCAGTCCTCAGATGAACGCCGTCAAAGTCAACTTCCAACCCTCCTCGACGCCGACATATATGGTTGCTCTTCCTTCAGCTCTGAGTCCGGTGTCCTCGTCCGGATCGCCCGGTCGCAAATTCTCCAAGGCAACTGCCAGTCAGAGCAATCCTGGTGTGGTGAACTTGATGGCCAATGGAAAGAGTGGAAACAGTGGAAACAGTGATATTGCGCGACGAGCAGGAAGGGAGGTGTTGGCCGCTGACGATGAGAATGAGAATGATACGGACGAGGCAGATGAGAATGGTACGATCGTGTGCATAGGCGTAGGGGACGACAGGATGGAGGTGGATACAACAGAAGGGCCAACGGGATCTGAGAAGGACGCGTTGGAAAAGGGCGAGGCAGAAAGTAGTGACCTTGCTTTGGTTGCGGCCAAAGCAATGAACGTGTTGGGGTCGATATCGCCGCCGCCAAAATTAGTCGAGCTCAACAACGAAAAGTCAACCACCGAAATTCCGCTGAGGAAGAAGCCGACGGAGAAGGCGAGGCCAGCGGAGACGAGGCGAACCAGAGCTTTAATTTTCGTAGCTGCTCACGGGCCGCCCGAAGATGTGATTGGGTTGGAGATGAGGATGTCAGTAACGGAACCATTACCACCAATTCGACTTCATTCACCCAGTTTACCTCTTTCAAATGGGATTGGAGCGGTCAAGCCGACCCTCCCATCAATCGCTGACTCTCTTAAGAGTATTCCTTATGAACCAATACAGCTCGCGCAGTCCCCTGCGCGACAACCACCACTATTTTCCGCTGTATCAAATCATGGTTCCTCTCCAAAGTCTCCCATTGAAACTTTTCAACGAGAGTTGCCATCCCTGGGTCGAGCTGCCTATTATCCATACAACAGTCACCGCCGACCTTCACAAACACAAATGGATGGTATTCAATACTCGAGCGCGGGAGATTATAGCAGCAGTAATACAGAGACACCAAGTACAGATGCTTCCGTCACCCCTGGAATTGATCGCATGAGTATTGATGGCATCACAAATCCACAAATTGGTGGATTTCAGTGTACTTATCCTGGTTGTAGTGCCCAGCCTTTTCAAACCCAGGTAACATTCCCTCTGTCATTTTCCTTCTACAAAAACTCACAGGAAAATAGTATCTATTGAATTCTCACGCCAATGTACATTCCTCTAATCGACCTCACTACTGTTGTATCAAGGGCTGCCCCAGGAGCGAAGGTGGAAAAGGATTCAAGAGGAAGAATGAAATGATAAGGCATGGCTTGGTACACGACTCACCCGGCTACGTGTGTCCGTTCTGCCCTGAACGAGACCACAAATATCCAAGACCGGATAATCTGCAAAGGTACGTTTTTATATAAAGCATTGACGTAAAGTTCATGCTGCATCTTGACATCATCTAATAATGAACAGACATGTACGGGTTCACCATGTGGATAAAGATAAGGATGACCCCCAACTTCGAGATGTCCTCTCGCAGCGCCCAGAAGGACCTAGTAGAGGTCGTCGACGAAGGGGTGGTAATGCGTGATATCAATGCCAAATCGACATGGCACCCGGTGACATTCTGTTTGGTGTTCTGATCCGACTGAGAAACGGATATATGTATTTTTCTCAGTCGGATCAGAACACCATTCTCGTCCGAATAGTTATTTGTGTGATAATTTGGGGTTTTGTTTTTATCTCCGGCGTTAAAAGGAACTGGAGGTTCTTATCCGGGGGGGCGGGGGGTTTGGTGTTCTTATTCGGGGGCGGCAACTTTGTTTCTTCATTCTTGCCATATTTTTTTGTCCGCCCTATGACGAGTTCCACGACATCATTTCGGAGTTTCCGGAGCATATTCCGTTTTTATGGGGGTGGGAATTTGACTTCGGGGTTTTTTTTTGCGTCAGTGGAGGGGATACCAGAGATGACCCGCGTCCTTTTGCTTTTTTTGTGTTTGAGAGCTTTCTTTTGAGCTCTTCTTTTTTTGGGAAGAGGGTGAGATTGCACAAAGTTGGTACCAGGAATGGGGGAGGTGTTGAAATATCACATCGCTTGCACCTTGTCGGGTTGTTATGTTTTTGGTTGGGATAGTTTAGGGAACTTTTTGGGAATTTTTGTGGATGGGAAATAGGCTGTGCATATAACTGTCGCTATTATGGTATTGGGATTTTTTTTGTTTGAGGGTTGAGGATACCTTTTTTTTTCTCCCTGGGAATATACGTGGTGGGTAGGAAATGGATGGGAAATTTTGGGATGGGGGATATATGTGGATGAAATGGATGGATGGAAGGAAGGAAGGAAGGAAGGAAGGAATAACCTATTTTTTTTTGGGATGTGGATAGTTGAGAATAAATACTTTTTATTACTGAGGAGGCGTGATATATAGCCTTTCTACACTTTCTTCATCTTCATGATTCGACTCCAACTGCGTTCTTGATTTGGGGGTTGTTTTGGGGGGGTTATAAGTTTTCCCTCCCCTCGCTTCCTTAGAGATTGAGAGGAGAGAGTTGGCAGTGTGGCACCGCGAATTTGGGCTTCTCTCTTCCCCTGAGATGAGATGAGATGGTACTCTAAAGAGGGTGGACCTTGTCCAGCTACAGTAAGAGTTGCCCTTGTCGTCACAGTACGAGTACGCAGATGATATGTGACTCCAGTCCATAATACCCAAATCAGTATCGTGTCGTGTCTCTGATTCGCTCGCTGAATTCAATTCGCTAACTAACAATCAAGGCCTGGCCGAATTATACAGTACAGTACTATTAACTAACCAGGTAGGTAGGTGTTCGTGCACTCGGTCGGTTGGTCATTGTCATTGTCATTGTCTACCCCCTTTTGCTGGCTAGTGTGTGTGAATATCTCTTCTCTGGTTTCGCAAGCGAGAATAGGCGAGTTTAGGGGATGGGGAGGAGATGGGGACGGGGGGGTTTATCTTTCGTTCGTCGGCTGGCTAGCTCGGTTTGGGTTTATGGGTTTCTCATTGGAGAGGGGGGTTTATTGATGGGTTGGGGAGAGGGGGGAGAGGGGGTTGGTAGGGAGGGAGGGACTAGGGAGGGAGGAAGTAAGAGGGATGGGTGGGTTATATAGAGATACGTGATACCAAGTTTTTTTACAGTCTAAGACTTACTTGGTTGACTAATGCTTACCCTTAGGGATTTGGGGGTATTGGTGTTGGTATTGGAGAGACAAATCTTTCGTCTTCTAAGTTAAAAGTTAAAGAGATGAGATGAGATGAGAAGAAGTGAGGCAATTAATCCCCTTTCTATTTCCAGCTTCTTCTTTTTTTTGATAATTTTTTTTGGACAATTTTACGTTGTTTTCTAAACTTGAACAAACTATTGTTGGACAGGTTGAGGTGTCATATTACCTTATATGGAATGTAGCCTTGTTTAGAAATTGAGGTACTTCTCGTTTATCCTAGGTACCTTTTCTTTTATTCTTGGGTTTTGTGTTTGTGATATTATGATAGATGGTATTTTTCTACTTCTTTTTTGTAGGGTAAGTTGGAGGTTGTTGGGTTATGGTATTTAGATGGTGGATACTTTTGTTATGGCGTTCTCCCCCCCTCTCTCTCTCTCTCTCTCTCCTTTGCCTTAAGTATTAAAGTAAGTGGTAGGTAGCCAGCCATCTTGGATTCTTTTGGTTGGCTTCGCTTGAGGTATGGTGGTATTGGTATTGGGATTAGCTATAGAGAAATGTAAGATCATTCTTTTGAGGCGCTGGCTAGTTTCTTGGGTTTCTCGCTCTCGATAGCTTTCTATGGAGTAAGTATATATATATTAGGGTACCATGATCTAGGTTGTTTGATTGTTAGAGTGGATGATAAGAGTTATATAAGTTGACTATTAGTGTAAGGGTACTCGAGGTGGGTGCTTTTGGAATGGATTATATTTGGCTGGGTTGAGTTAAGGGGTTTTGGATTAGTACAAGAAAGCTCCTTGTGTTATCGTCAATTCCATTGGTAGATCCTTGGTCGAGTCTGGAGAAAGGTTACCTGCGCTAGAATTTTAGTATATAGATGATTTATACCTTTACTATGTTCAGAGTAATAGGTTATAACCAGGTCTGTCTATCTCTTACTTCACTGTCTTAATATGTAGGCAATACTAGACTTCTTTCTTAGAAATTACAGTTTCTTACCAAATTATATGTATCATTGGAAAAAAGTTTTCGCAGTGTACTTTACTATACGTGTATAAGCGAATATTGAATTAACGAAACGTGGACTAGAGGGGTGTAAAGGAGAGTGAATAACATCTACGGTCAACCCAATTAACACCTCCCCTGTTCTTCTACCCAGGATTCTCACCTGTTATACTCCTACCCCATTCGCAAAGCAGATAACAATAGCTCTAAATAGATATCCTCTCAATTTATAGAAAGAAAGAAACTCAATACACCGCGTAATCTTACATAAACAACAGAAATCCTTCTACGTTCCTAACTCTCCAATTCCATTAAAAACCAAGTCGCGCTCACTCAAATCCACACCTTACTCTTGAAAAACTCCCAGTCGAAGTACTGTTGGTTTATCTCGTCTGAGATAATGGTGCAGTACAAGTAGATGGTTATACCTTAGTATTAACTATCTACTTATAATGTTACACACCGAGTCTAAGTTGTAGAAGCGATGCTAGAACAGTATAGGTAGGACTAGGTGGTCCGTGTAGGACTAGCCCAGTTATGTGATCTGCCCCCTCGAGTGAATATACTTAGTATATTTACTCGAATACTATAACGATACTAGGCTTACTTTAAAAGAAGTAAGAGACTCGGTACTAATAGCTAACTAACTAAAACGCTTAACTAATGTTTTTACTCTCCTAATACTAGTACCTTGTAATTCCTATGTAACTTGTTAATCCTATTCTTTTTGTCCCTCGGATATGTCCTTACGTTTAACTTATTCTTTAACTACTATATCGATTTTGTTAGTATCGATAAGTGTAACTAGCGCCTAGCAGGGCTTTAATTTTGTTATAGCATTAGTAGGATTTATACTTCCTTTAATCTAAAGGATCTTATAGATCTCTTAGCGCTCGTACGCCTAGCGTAGTACCATTACATCGATCATAAGGCGCTTCTCCTTTGTTGTACTAAGCTTCGTTAAGTATTTGTATATCGACTTAGAATTAGTATAAATTGTTAACTTGATTCCCTTACTTAGAATTGCCTCGAGCGTTGATTTAATCACTCCTGCCATATCGAATCTACTACTAAGAGCGTATAGCTCGGAAGCTAGTACGCTCTTTATAATTCGTCTATATTTTATAGAACTCTAGTATAAAATAGCCGTATTATTGTCCTTATCCGTTAGGTATAAAATATAGCCTATTTGTAAGGAAAGGTTAGTTAAATTTACAAAGGAAGCATCTATAAACAAAATAAGCTATAGCGAATCGATATCTAAAGGTACGTATTTAAGTCCTTGCTTTTAGTTATCAATTAGCTATTGTAGGCGCTTGTTTAGCGCGTCAATAGCGCTCTTGTCAGGGTTTAGATACTGTACTACTACGCTTAAGTTAAATGCCGCTTCTGGCTGACAAACTATAGCTATATACGCTCTAAGTGCTCTCTAAGCAACGTATTAATCCTTTACAGCGTATTACTTACGAGCAACACTACGAGCAGTAATAGTATCGACAGGCTCGTTTACTACTAATTTAACTCGATCTCTATAATCGTATATAAGTGTGACGGTCCTGTCGCTTGTTAAAGTGATTTTACTACTATTAAATTTTAAAGGTTTGTCTAGCGCTAATACTTTTATAGGCTTTAACTTAAATATAACTAATTCTGACTGTTCCTTTTCTATAAAAGCGGTATCGCCGAGAATAAGCGTATTATTAGTTTAAAGTCTAATTGTACCCTAAAATTGTGAGGGCTCATATGTGGGTGAATATGGGTTGGTGTAGAGTTTGTT
Organism: Hymenoscyphus linearis; assembly: GCA_900536425.1. Lineage (NCBI taxonomy): Eukaryota > Fungi > Ascomycota > Leotiomycetes > Helotiales > Helotiaceae > Hymenoscyphus > Hymenoscyphus linearis. Next base: position 287 of record UNPR01000020.1, on the reverse strand, counting down.
TACTTCGCTTAGTGAATGCAATTAAGGGATGGAGCAGGATGGAGTTGCCTAATCGAGGCTAGCGTGGAGCTGCCCAGTGGGGCTTAGCGTGGATTCTTGTTGACTATAAATAATAGCTAGCTCTAGGACTTTCTTAGAAGGCTCGCGATCAATCTCAACCTTATTCTGGAATAGTCTTTTGTACGCTCCTAGTGATACCCTGACATATTGATCGCCTTCTCACGATCCAGAGTCCGATTTGACTTAGTCGTCGTACTCGCCATGGATACTCTTAATCCTCAGTCCTC